>CAOLHI010001361.1:0-393336 GCA_948474755.1 Ctenosaura bakeri
TATGAGGCTGGTATCATGAGCTGGTAAATCGCATTTACAGCTGGTTAACAGCATCTTTGGCAGAGACTTATCACATGAAGTCACTGTTGTTTGTTGTTCTCCTGTGGGAGACCATATGGAAAGCATTTCTTCTTATTAATACAAAAATCCTTTAATCGTGTCCTTTCCTGTTTCTGTAGTACTATGATTTCTTATGTGAAAGTTCAATTGCACTTTTATGCCAATTTCAGGTGGTAAGGGGGTATTCAGTGGGCATGCTGTGGATGGGAAATTGTTAATCAACTTCCAGAGATTAGCAGAGAAGGTTTGGACATTTCAATTTAATTTCCTTTCATTTGGCAAAGTAACTGAGAAACTTTATTTTTTTTCTCTATAGAAAATAAAATCCACTGCAAAATGACCACTTCCCAATACTCAACTGAGACTTTTCAAGGAACCCAAAGCTTTGCTCACTGCCCCTTACCTCACCTCCTTTTCCAGCCTCATTCCAGAGTCTCTCCCTCTCATTCTTTCTTTCTCACCCATACACACAAACACCCTCACAACACATCTGAAAATATAAGTAGAAAAGAGTCCTACAGTTCAAAAAAGCATTTATTTTATTAATCCCTTAATTCTTGCTTTCTTCTAGCTTCAGACTCCACTAATCACTGGCAGATGAAAACCAGCATCACTGAGACAAACAGATCAGCAGCAGTTGGCTTTCATCTGCCAGCTATTAGTTAAGTCTGAAGCCAGAAGTCTGGCTATCCTGATCAGGAAGCCCCTCACCCCAGGAATAAAAGACTTTTAGATGTAACTGTTATCATTTATCTTTTGAGGGTGGGTGGTCTGTGTGTGTATGGGTAGGTATGCAAGAGTGTGTGCCAAACCAGGAAAAGGGGCAGCAATGATGTCTTGAGGAGTTTGTGGGTGAGTTGTTCCAACTTCTGTGTGTGATAGGCTTTTGGCACAAATGAACACTATAATCCCAGAATGGTTCCAAAGGTGTGAAATCAAAGAGACTGATTCTGTTTCAATTGCATCTTTAAAACAACAGAAGAAGAGCCTGCTGTGATAAACCCCAAATAAGGTACTTTAATAACATTTCAGTTCTCCATTTGAAGCTTCAAATTCTCTCCCCTTGAAATCTGGTCTAATCCTGTTATGTATGAGGCCAAAGCTCCTATGTAGACAGAGTTAAATGTTTTTTCCAGCTTCTAGTTGGTCTAATAAGGTTACCACCAGTGCATATTTTAGATTTTGTTTTATGGTCAACACAGCTCCTGCTATATAGTAGCCCTTCCACATTTATGAGGGTTTGGGGCACAGAACCATCATGAAAGTGGAAAAACTGCAAATAAGCTCCCCCTCCCATTCCTTTGTCTCTGGCCCCCGTGTTGGATGGGAGGAGAAAAAAAACAACCTAAAAGGCTTATCAGTACTTTCCCCTCCGACAGATAAGAGGGGTGTTCAGGACTTCTAATTACTTCCAGTGGCCATCCTGAGAAAGGAGCACCTCACTAATCAGCAGCTAATACACAGCAGAATGTGCAACCACATGGCAGAGAGGTCACACCGTCAGTAGTGGGAGAGGGCTTTGCTCACCCAAAAGGAAAAATGTCCATTTTAAACACAAGCCTTATAAGCCTGGTTTGAGGAATGCAAGGGATGGGAGGAGGAAAATGGAGGGGGGAGCAAGCATGTGCCTCACGAATAATCAAATTCATGAAGGTCAAACCCACAAATGTGGAGGGAGGAATATATTTTATTAACTGGATAGACATATAATGAATGTAATTTATAATACCCTAAAGGCATCAGATCCCCTATGATCTTTAGCTTATAACAGCAACAGGGTCAGTCTTAGTGCTTGGATGGCAGACAGCCAATAAATACCAGCTTCTGTAGGTTATATTTCAGAGGAAGAACTGACAAAACCATCACTGGTATTCCTTGCCTTAAAAAATCCTATAAAATTCATGGGGTTGCTATACACACACACAAAATCTTAATAATCTTAATAATCAACTAGGGATTCAAAGGGGAAGACAGACAGTTATATATATAAAATCTAAAGCCTGGTCTGGTGTACCTGGAAAACAGATTAGAGTTCCTGATGTGCAATAGAGATCTTCACAGAAAAAAACCTCACTCTTGTTGAATTCTTCTTCTATTCTGAAAATAGAAATGGCACCTAAGCACCTTATCTGGGGTTTAAGGATCAACCAGACACATGTTTTTAAGTTTTTCCTACGCCCTTCAAAGGTAGAAACTTGAAATGTCTACAATGCCCGTATTTTATTTGGGTCCTGCATAATTTACAGGTCAATTATTGACTGTGCCATATTATGATCTATTTGGTCTGCTTTATTCTACATGTATTCCAAGTGAAGAGAACAAAATGCTTCTCAATATGCACTGCAGCTATGAAATCTCATCTACTTCAGAACTTTAGAATCCCTTGGTGTGCACTGGAAGTCTCAAAATGTGTTGGCTTAAGGGGAAAAAATTTAAATGTCTGTGGATCTCAGAGAGAGAGAGAGAGAGAGACAGAGAGATTCTCTCTTAGTGTGGTTTAGGGAATGAAGGAGTAACAGAAATAAATGTTTTACTATCTAGAAGATCATTTTAATACTCATCAGTAGTTCAAATAAATAGCCAGAGGGATGATGGGAAAAGGTTAGATAAAAGAAGTATGCACAAACAAAAAGGAGGTCAACTTTTGATCATATTTATTTTGTACTGCACTGACATGAAGCAAAATGTAATCTTTAAAATAACAGCAGTGTGTCAAAATTGTGCTTCCATTTATTGTGCTTCTGTTTACTTTGACATTTTGAAAGGAAGCTGAATATTACAGACAATAAAGAGAAAGACCACCACACAACAATGCAACAAGATCACGAAAAAGAAGAGGAAGCAATGGTCATTTATCCAATTTGAGTCCTTGTGTAGACCACAATTTAGAAATCCTCACAGGAACCCCATTGCACAAAACAGAGCCCAAAAAAGAAAATAGGGAGGAGACCTAGAACAGAGTGGTTGAAATTGTGATAAGCACTCCATGCTGTAACATTTTTTGCAGGCCCCACAGGTGTGGATGTTTTGGAGTTTTTTTAAAAATGAAACTCACTGAATTGAACAGTATCAATGGGATTTCTCTGCAATGTGCAGGCATTCCCAAACTAACAACAAGTAATTTATTGATTTAGGAAGCCATACATTGGTTCTAGTCACAATATAAGCTATGGTTGATTATAGGTTTCTACCTTATCTTCACTACAGAGAAGAATGGTGGATGCTCTGTTCTTCCCCCAACCTTTCTGACATTCTTTTATTAACTACTATTGTTCACTGATGCTGTAGTTCTGTCTTGCAATCCTGTTGCTTTCTGAAAAGGTCAAAGATTCCACTTGTCTCTTTCACCTAATTTGCCAATGAAACTGTGTTTTTCCTAACCTGCCCAACCTCAGATAGGACTATTGTTTGGTGGAACACTTCTGGGGACACTGTGAGGTCCAAATTTCTTGCTTTAGTGGACCATTGATCCACAATGTTATCGCTGGTTTTAAACAGCTTTTTTTTTTCTCCTTAAGGTATCAGAGACTAGACCACACCTCTTGTGTTTATGTGGGGTGGATGTTAAGGGGCACAAAAGAACTGTAAGGGTGCCCATGTTTGAGCTAGCACGGTGAGTATGATTTATAGTCTGAATTTCACTGCTTGCCCATATAACAAAGAGACCAACTACTACATTTAAACATAACATGTTCTTAACAATAAACTCATTTCCATATTTTCTTATTAGAAACACTCTGTCATAAATAATGAAAGCCTAAGCAATTATAAGCAAAATTTTAAGGCAAGTTTAATAATAAACTTGAATCCATTACAGTAAAATTCTAGAGAACTATATTAGAGGCAACAGTATTATCTCTTATTTCATTCTTCACAAACAGCAGATCTCTGTGCCATACATTCAGGTGCTTTGGAAATATCCCTCAATGTTTGATACATAATATGAGAAAAGTGCTCATTTAACAAGTTCAAATGTTGCTTCAGCATGCAGAAATAGCTGCACCATTGCTACTGAATGCTGTAATAGCACTGGAAGGAACACTGCCATCACTACCAGAACTTCATAAGCCTATCACCACAGTGTTCAGTGCTACACTGATGGAGTGATCAACGTAGTTATACGATGTGCATACAAAATAATTAATTTTTCACCCAAAGTAAATAATTATCTGCAATGAATACTGAAAAAGGGATACAAAGAAGAATCACTTGGACATTTATCAACCAAATACCCAAATTATCTTAACTTCAGCAGTTGAGTCAAGTTCACACTTCTGGGTCTGATGTCTTAACATTATTTTCAGATGTCAGAAATGTGAATGTGCATTGATGCTCTTTTAGTGCATGTGACTGTAGCAAGAAAAATAACTTACCATTCTTACTGACATCCAGTTCCCTGAGGTTAATGAGATTTGCTATGGATGCAGGCAATGTTGTTAGATCGTTGTCTGGCAAACTCAACTTGTGCAGAGACTGGCAATTAAAAAGTTGCTATTGAGACAAAAAATATATGTCTATTATTAGCATATTAATAAGGGTCTACACTTACTGACTATGTTTAATGATTATGAAAATATTTATTACAATCAAAAAGCCAAAGCAAGTATCAAAAATAAGTATCCAACTTATACTTATCGATAATCAAGTTTTCAAGTCTTGCCAAAATTTCTAAAATTCTTTTTTAAACATAGTTATTCCAAAAGGAACAATTGCATAATTCCGGTTTTTAGTTTGTATTGAATCAATAAAAAATAAGTTTTGCAAAGAATATAGTTTACATATATTATGCTCTAAGAATCTTAGAAAGTTTAGATAAATGTTTTCAGCTTTAAACTTTATGCTTTAAACATAATATCTAGATCTTTGCAGACTGTCACTTTGCTGTGGTGCAAAGAGGAGAACTATAGCCAAAGGTATGTTCAGAGGAGCATGACTGGAATGCATGAATGGCTCACTTATTTCTGATCATCTGTGCCTGACACAAATGTGGGTCTTCTATATCCATAGAACCTCCACGAGAATGTTTTAGGGGTGGGTAGCCTTGGTGGAAACCTAGCTCCATTCATTGCCAATCCCACCAATGCTACACCTTCCTCAATTTCTTTGTCCAACTAGAGTGCAACACTGGGCCTGAAAAATAGGGGAGGCAGGTAGGTTGTGCAAGGGCATAGATGACCACTTGAAGAAAAACAGTTACGTGTAATCATTGTGTTCTTCACTTTTGCAGTCTCTGTGCCTCACACAAGTGGGTGATTAACAAGTTTACCATAGTTGGTGGGCCAGGTCACTTTGCCCAAACAAATGCAATATCTGCCAGGGCCTTGGAGTCCAAATGGTCATGAGGAATAAATGTGGATGGTTCAAACCATGTGCCTCCATTGCACAAGTCAGGAATGGAAACACCTTATAAAAGCACAGTAGAGCTTGCCACAGTCCAGGCAGAGTGACATCTGAGGTTTTTAATCACAGGTTTCTTGGCCCATGAGCAAGCAAGTTTGATGGTAAGTACAACATTTAGAAAGATGTCATGCAGACACAGGGAAAACCACAGGTCTCTCATAACAACAGAAAAGACAGTTCAACTGGCAAAAAAAAAAAAAAAATTAAACCTGCCCAGATAGAAAACCAATGCCTTCTGTATGTCCAGGGAGTGAAAGGCAGTTTCCAACAGAAATGTAGGTTTCTGGAAGAAGATGGGAAGAACAACATCTTGGTAATATGAAAATGAGACACAACTATGAAGAGAAAGCAATGTCAGGAGAAAGAATAATCCTATCCTTGTGAAAGCAGAGGAACCATTCATCACAACAAATGTGATGGCTATAAGGAAGACCATCTGGATCATTTATAAATGAAGGTTAACAGAAGCTAAGGGCTCACATTGCTTAGCCATCAAAAGGTGTGATGAGTAACAAGGACCATGCATTATCAAAAATTCCAACAAAGAATGAAGGTAAGCAAGACCTCACAGAAACTTTATAACAAGAAGGTCAGAGAATAACTTTGAAGAAAGTTAAAAAAGGCCCTTTCCGCACATGGCGAGGGAAACGCTCCCCGCCGCTACTCACTGGCTTTTTGGTGGGTCCGGGCGAGTCCGTCGGGACGACGAGCAGTGCGAGCTCGTCGCTCCGTACTGCTTCGGCGTCCAAAATGGCAGCTTCTGGTTGGAGGCTCTCCACCAACCAGAGAAGCTCGCCAGCCTAAAGCCTGCCCCCGGCAGATCTGCAGGCATGCACTAGTGCGCGCCTGCAAATCTGCACCAGAGCGCAGGGACGGAGCGACACGGGTTTGCGTGCTCCGTACTTTTTAAAAACCTCTTAAAAGAGGTTTTTAAAAAGCACACTGCGTGACCAGTTCTGGTCGCTCTGGAGCGGACTGAGGTGCGGAACTATGAAAAGTAGTCCGCCCCACTCCACGGTGCAGAAGACCTCCATTGGAGGTCGCTCTGCACCGTTTTAATAGGCCCATGCGGAAAGGGCCAAAGTCTGGTGAGTGACAATGAAAAGTAGAAACTATACTATGGTAGAGACAGGACAGGCATCATCTCAGCTAACTTGGAAGCAGCAAAGTCAGAGAACCTCTTCCACTTGCAATCATAAGACCACCCAGTAGAAGGCTTGCAGAAAACTTGAAGAATCTCATGTAACTCTGGAGTTAATGTGGCCTGATTTTCCATGCTGTCAAACAGCTTGATGTCTGGGCACCTGACCTATGAAGTGAGACAGAGGTTCTGGGAATAGGGGAGGATGGAAGCACTCATCTTGGGAGAGTACCAGAAAAGCTGTGAGCCTTGGTTCACAGCTTTTCTGGTACTCTCCCAAGATAGTGCTTCCATCCTCCTCTATTCCCAGAGCCTCTGTCTGAACCAAGGCTGACATAGCCAATAAGAGGTTACCAGAAAAGCACTAGATCTGTCCTGACAAAGCTCAACAATTACTCTGGACAGAAAAACAAACAATGTAATTAGGTAGAGGAGAAGACTGTCCCATTGCTGGCAAAATCCATCCTCTAATGATCCTTACTCTATTTATGTCCTGGAATAGAAGTGTACTTGGTGTTGAGGATGGAGGCAAAAAGAGCCAGTTTTGGCATTCCCTACATGATCACTACCTGTCTGAAGGCCTCCAGGAAAAGAGACCACTTGTGTTGCAGAACTGTGGCCCAACTGAACAAAATCTACCACTGTGTTCTTCTTTCCAATCATTTGTACAGAGAAAAGATGAATGCAATGCTTTATGCATTCGTCCCACAGAAACAACAGTAAGATCTAGATGGAGCACAGAATGATTGGGTTCCACTTTTAGAAAGCTTCAGATTTTGGAGCATTTTGGATTTTCGGATAAAGGATACTCAACCTATGCTAGTCTTCGCAACAACCATGTAAAGTAGGGATTATCCTGATACAGCTTACAAGGAGACACAGGTGTCATACCAGTATAGCTTATAGAGAAAGGTGCAACAGGAAGAACAATTTGCCTAAGACACATTTTAAAAGATTTTAAAAGACAGAACTTCCATTTTTGCATCTTAGCTTCTTATATTATACCAACAGATTTTACAGATTCAGGTGAGATGTATATTGATGTGGGCTGAGGATGTCCAAATGGCCATACTTCTAGTCATTAAGCCCAAATTAGAAAGTTGAGGGGTAGGCTAGTATAGCAGTGAGAACTGGATTAGAACAAGGACCTTGAATTCAGAATTCCACTATGAAAGTCATGAAGTTCACTGAAAGATCTTGCGCCAGTTATTACCTCCCTAAATTCCACCCCACAGGACAATCTTAATAAATGATGAAAGCAATCTGGTATTATGGTGATATCTGGTGATATTTTTAAAAGGAGTCTGTAATCTGATGAGGTCAGTAAATGCACTGCACATATTAAAGGAATATATTTTTATCTGAACATTTGTGACAATGAATGTCAGTGTCTTATTTAACAGCTCACATTTTAGAACCTTAAAAAATATGTAACAGACTCATATTTTTGCAATGATGTGATGACAAAGCTGTTAAGAAACCTAAGTATTAATTTGTTGGCACAACAGTTTTAAATCCATGGTCATGAGATTTGACGTTAGCCATCGATCTGAGTTATTTCATTACAAGCTTTTTCCTATACCAGGTGCATAGGATTACATCTGTACCAATGGTTACATCTTATCCACTGTTTGAAAATCTGCTTCAGAATGGTGGTAAGACAAGAATCCTAGTTAGCCCTGAATATGGTTCAAAAGTCAAGATGCAAAACTTAAATCGTTGTTAAAGCAGGCAGAGAAAAGAAGGATGAATTCATACATAAGAGAAAAGTGAAAGATTAAAACTGGCATCCCATCTATTAGGAATTTTCACATGCTTTATCAGGGCACATAGGTGTAGCTCTTCTTCCATAGCAGTAACAAAAAAACTTAAAAATATAACTGAATTGTGTAACTGCCACAACTGCACTTCTATCCTTTCAGTGACCTTACCTCCACTGATCTTTCCCCCTATGTGCCCTAGATGAAATATCATTCTGGGAGAGAGAGAGAGAAAAGTGTCATCTGCCATTTTAATATGTGTGTGGACCACTGAAGAAAAGCCCCTGGCACCTGCTAAAGCAATGCAAACTGGATTTGAAAAACAAATAAAGAAAGACGCTGTTGGTGCTGCTGCTAAAATGTAAAACCTCTTCATAGTGCTAAATTTTGGTTCCCCCTAAAATCAAACCAATGGCTCCTCAAACTTGCTGCCCACATTTAACATTAGCCATGTTCATTTCAGTGCACATATTAGGTATCTGCAAAGGACCTTAAATGTAGAATTTGTCATATCAGAATTTCTGGCTTGAAGAATAACATTAGATATTATAAACCAACTAGAAAATCTTGGTTCGTACCTAGTCACACAGACAGGCACACAATTAAAACCCAACCTACCTTGGGAAGCTCTTCAATTTGATTAGCATCTAGATAGAGTTCCTCCAACGTCTTTTCAAAAGTAAAAATCTCCTTAGGCACCTGTTCCAGGCTGCAGTGAGAGTAATCAAGTGCAGTGACAGTTTCTTCTTCTCCACGCAAACAGCGGCATGGCACCAACCTCACAAACAAGTTCCGCTTTGTTGTCATTTTCAGGCACTGTTATGGAATGAAAGAAAAACAACAGCTTGTTAAAAATAGTAGCAGCCTCAGGAAGTTGCACAAAATAGTTGTGCCATATCCATTAACATACATGAAAAGTGTATTTAAAGAAAAGGGTGTTAATTATTGTGAAAGTTCACCACATCACAAAGCATACTCTGATCCTGCCTATTCCCTTCCCTGGGTGAAACTATCCCTGAGCAGAAGAAATCCTTCACATAACTGCTGCACTCTTTCAATAGAAACAAATAGAAACCAACAGACCAACACACAAGATGAAAACAACTTGAATATTAAGAGCAAAAATACCTGACAACCTAGTTTAAATGTAGTGGTTTGAGCAGTGGGCTATGACTCTGGAGACAAGAGTCTGAATCCCTGCTCAACCATGGAAACCTACTAGATTATCTTGGGCAAGTCACATTCTCTCAGCCTCAGAGGAAGGCAAAGGCAAACCCCTCTGAACAAACCCAGAAAATCTCAGTATAGCACATAGCGACAATAGCAAATTTTGCCTTATTAAAGAGGGGTGAAAAAGCTGAAGCTTGTGCTTAGGTGCTCCATCTTTCCTCTCTTTCAACAATGCTACAATTCAACATTTGTTGGGTTAATTTTTCATACTTTCCCTCAATGTATAAACTATTATACTACGGTTATTAGGATCAAAACAAGACAAAATTCCAAACTAATTTCAAGCTTTGGTTTAAGATTCTAGTTTTCTGGGCCACTGCTAGCCCTATGTGTTCATTACCTAAATATAACAACCTATGGTTAGTTAACCAAGGAAGTACTGAGTTTTTGTGCACTTAAAAGGGAGTAGGAAAAGTACAGTGTAAGGACAGATACACTGGTCAATGTAATAAGCCAAGTTATGTATATCCAAACCAGGTTGTAAAGGATCGGAACCATCTATTGTGGCTTTGCTAGATCACAGTTTTGTTGAACGGCTAATTAATTTTGTTAACGACATAGCCTGAAGATTTTCCACAATTCACCCTTCAACATTTAAAATTGTGTCATTTTACAGTTTTGCAGCATTGGAAGGCAGGAAGATATCCACACATAGACACTTCAGGAAGAAACCCAAAGTCATCAAGGAGTGTGTGATAGTTAATACCAGTGAAAGGCTAAAATTAAAATTAACAACTTTTAGCCATCATTTCTAGTGTTATCACAAGCCTAACTGCTACTTGTGTTTATAGCTCAGCAAAATTTTCTTCCTTTTCTTTTGTATAGATATATGTGCAGTAAAATTAATCCTAACATTTTAATTGACATTTAAAACTATTGTAATTATTACAGTTAAAAAGAAATAAATAAAATGCAGGGACTGAAATTTAACTTTAAAAAAAATTAAACGGGTTAAACAGTCAATACTTACCACTGGGTTATGTTTTTCTCCCTGCTACTTCTTCCCTGAGCTTTCAAAGCCAACATTCTATAGAAAAGAGAACAATAATCTTCATCAAAACAATGAATGATGTAAAACGGCACCTGTTTTCCCATTCATTTTTGTGCATTAAAGTATTTATTTTGAACTGAAACCATTTCGCAGAATCATTTAGATGGTAATATGCTTTCCTACTAGCTTTAGAAATGAACATCATCTGGAAAAAGTTAGACAAACATTTTAGGGAGTTACTGATTTTGAATCTGCATATAGTTCTTTATCTAATTTATTAGAGCCCAATTTAGTATCTGATTTACAACAGCAATTTTTTCATCATAAAATTCTGCAGATACCAGTATGAAAAACAAAACAATCAAATAAAAATGAAATTAATGGACCATGAAACAATTATATTTCAACTATTTCAACTATGTGTGTACCAACCTAGTTAAATCTGTACTATAGTCTTCCCACTGAATTTGAAAAAGGAGTATCACATATGCAAAAAACCAAACAGTTTTTAATATATACACAATTATAATGTATTTTTTGACTCCAATTCTAGTAAATGTGTCTCTATTTAAACTCAAAGAAAAAATAAACCTAAAAAATCTTTCCAGGCACAATTAAAAATATAGGTATTCAAAAAGCCAACACTGCATGAAACAGACTAGTTTCTGAATAAAAACAGACTGCAGGTATGAAGACCAAGTATGTGGGTGTTTTGAAAGTCAACCAATGTAATCTTTATTCTATGCTTAATAGCTTCAAAATACTTAACTAAATATATGCAACCATGCTGGTGAAGTACTATCACAAACAATTTGTACAAGGCATACTACAAACTTTTC
This sequence comes from Ctenosaura bakeri, assembly GCA_948474755.1. Taxonomy (NCBI): domain Eukaryota; kingdom Metazoa; phylum Chordata; class Lepidosauria; order Squamata; family Iguanidae; genus Ctenosaura; species Ctenosaura bakeri. The sequence continues at coordinate 11,422 of CAOLHI010001361.1, forward strand.
GTCACATGTAAAATGTATCTGTTATATGGACTAGAATGCTAGTTCCTTCTTTTCATGATTACGACTAGGGCATAAAACATCAATCAAACACTGCTCTGAACAAAAACAAAACTGTAATAACAGATTCAAAGAAACCTTATCTCGGTATTTTTCTCTCATGGAAGTTTCATGAGGGGTAGCAGCACGGGATATTAGGTAGTTTTACCAGGAAGACAAACAATTTTAAAAACACAGCTTCTTAATACTCTCAAATAAGCAGTATGGTTATTTAAAACCTAAAATTATTGAAGTGCAACACATCTAAATTGTGGGTATAAAACTTCACCATGCGGGTGCAAAACGAATTTCATATACAGAGAGATCCTGGCAGCATATAACAGAACTTCATTTTACTGTACCAAGGAGTGAGTGAGTGACTGTGTGTGTGTGTGTGTGTGTGTGTGTGTGCACGCGTGCATTTGTAGCTGTCACACCAAGTTCTAAGAGGAATAGGAGCTCTGACTAAGCACTGAAAGAAAGTCTTCAAGATATCTGGTCCCAATTAATAGACTAGCAACCTGATTTTAGATGAACTGATGGTTCTCAACCATCTTCAATGGTTATATACAACATACTATAGTAATCTATATCAGAAATGGTTACAGCACAGATAACTGAGGCCACCTGTGCGTTCTTCCTGTGACTTGATGCTTGTTCAAGTGGGTTACAGTCTACACAAATTCACACCAAATAAAATGTTTAAGTCTTTTAAGTTGTCATAAGAGTTTCATTTTCTGAAATCCGTTACAGGTAGCCATTTCTTATTTGATAGGTTAGGGACCAGGGCACAGTTGTAAACTGAAAATCGCAGAAATTCCAAAGCCAGTCAATTTTTTTAAAAAAAACATCTAAGTGTGAATCGAGAGACAAGCAGCATGTGCTGCAGAAGTGTGTGGAAGGTTGTGGAAACATGACAAAATGGGTTGAAAGAACAGACTATGCCTTGAACGCACAAGTTCTGGTTATAATTAGAAAGGGTTGAAAGAGTGGATCATCATAAAGTGGGTTGTTAAAAGGCAGGAAACACCTATAACTTCAAACTGTAAACACCCTCTGTTAGAGGAAGTTTAAGAAACCTCAAAACAGGCTGAAGACAAAGGGGCAAACAAATATTCTGTCTTTCATAGATGGTGTTAATAAACTGTTCCTCATCCAGTCTATACGATATCCAAATATTGATTCAGACCAACCACTATTTATCTTGTCATTTTATGAAAAAGACAGAGCTGAATGTTATCTGCATATTGATAGTACTCCAGTTCAAATATCTGCATAAAATGGCCTAATGGTTTCACAATGTTCAAGATGCTTATTTTGCCACTTTGGGCTTTAAAGATTTAGATCCACTGCTTTCCTTGTGAAACTGCCTTTAAAATGAGCTGCTGCATCATAGAATCACAGAAATGTAGAGTTGGAAGAGACCACAGGGGCCATCCAGTCCAACCCCCTGCCATACAGGAACACCCTCAAAGCACTCCCGACAGATGGCCATCAAGCCTCTGCTTAAAAACCTCCAAGGAAGGAGACTACACTCCGAGGCAGCATATTCCACTGCCGGACAGCCCTGACTGTCAGGAAGTTCTTCCTCAGGTTCAGGTGGAATCTCCTTTCCTGCAGCTTGAATCCATTGCTCCTTGTCCTGGTCTCTGGAGCAGCAGAAAACAAGCCCCCTCCTTCCTCTATATGGCATCCCTTCAAATATTTAAACATGGCTATCATGTCCTCTCTTAACCTTCTATTCTGCAGACTAAACATTCCCAGCTCTCTAAGTCTATCCTCATAGGGCATGGCTTCCAGGCCTCTCACCATTTTGGTTGCCCTCCTCTGGACTTGCTCCAGCTTGTCAATATCCTTCTTGAATTGGGGTGCCCAGAACTGGACACAGTATTCAAGATGGGGTCTAACCAAAGCAGAGTAGAGTGGTACCAGTACCTCCCTCGATCTAGACACCATACTCCTATTGATGCAGCCGAGAATTGCATTGGCTTTCTTGGCTGCCGCATCACACTGCTGACTCATGTTCAGCTTGTGGTCTATGAAGACTCCTAGATCCCTTTCACACGTACTGCTATCCAGCCACGTGTCCCCCATCCTATATTTGTGGATTCCATTATTTCTGCCTAAGTGTAGGACCTTACATTTCTCTCTGTTGAATTTCATTTTGTTCGCCTTGGCCCAGCTCTCCAATCTATCCAGGTCATTTTGAATTTTGATCCTGTCCTCTGGCGTATTAGCAACCCCTCCCAATTTGGTGTCATCTGCAAATTTGATGAGCATGCCCTCTATTCCTTCATCCAAGTCATTGATAAAAATATTGAACAGCACTGGGCCTAGGACAGAACCCTGTGGCACCCCGCTAGTCACTTCTCTCCAGGATGAAAAGCAGCCATTCATGATCACCCTTTGGGTTCGGTCGGTCAACCAATTACAAATCCAACTAACAGTAGCCCTGTCCAGCCCACATTTTACTAGCTTCGTTGCAAGAATGTCATGAGGAACTTTGTCGAAGGTCTTAATGAAATTGAGGTATGCTACATCCACAGCATTCCCTTCATCTATCAAGCTAGTAACTCTATTGTAAAAAGAGATAAGATTAGTCTGGCATGACTTATTTTTGAGAAATCCATGTTGACTTCTCGTGATTCCCACGTTGCTCTCTAAGTGATTAGAAACTGACTGCTTAACGATCTGCTCCAGGATCTTTCCGGGTACTGATGTCAGACTGACTGGGTGATAATTGTTTGGGTCCTCTTTTTTCCCCTTCTTGAAGATGGGGATAACATTTGCTCTCTTCCAGTCTGCTGGAACTTCTCCTGTCCTCCAAGATTCCTCAAAGATTATAGCAAGTGGTTCCGAAATGACCTCTGCCAGCTCTTTTAATATCCTAGGATGCAATTCATCTGGCCCTGGAGACTTGAATTCATCCAATGTGGCCAGGTATTCCTGTACCACCTCTCTACCTATTATGTGCCTCATTTCCTCTGCTTCCTCCCCTGCTCCCCAACCGCCAGGTTGAGTGCTTGTATCCTTCTGGGAAAAAACTGAGGCAAAGAAGGTGTTAAGTAGTTCTGCCTTTTCTCTTCCCCTTGTGAGTAATTCGCCATCTTCTCTCTGCGCAGAGACCCTATCATCTCCTTCTTTTTCCTTTTGCTGTGGACATATTTAAAAAAGCCCTTTTTATTGTTTTTAATGTCTCTGGCCAGCCTAAGTTTGTTCTGTGCTTTAGCCTTTCTGACTTCCTCCCTACATCTCCTGGCTACTTGCTTAAATTCTTCTTTGGTGGTTTCCCCCTTCTTGCATTTCCTATACATATTTCTCTTGACTCTTAGCTCAGCTGAGAGTTCTTTAGTCAACCATTCTGGTTTCTTCAGATGCTTTCCATTTTTCCTCCTTATTGGCACAGTTCTAGACTGTGCCTTCAGTATCTCCTTTTTAAGGAACTCCCATGCCTCCTGAACTCCTTTCCCTTTCACTATTCCTGACCACAGAATTCCAGCCAGCAGCTCCCTAAGTTTACAGAAGTCCGCTTTTTTAAAATCTAAGATAAGTGCTTATGCTTATGCATACTTTTGCCTTCAGAAACATGACTGGTAGAAATAAGCAAGACAGCTGTTTTAGTGGCAGTGCTTTATCTATATCTAACAGACTCCTATTCTAAGAGTATAGGTCATTTTCCTGTTTAACTATGACCACTGACTACTGAAGACATTTCCTTTTTCAAAAGCAAACATCCACATGTTAAGTAGAATCCAAGCAAAATCCAATAATCGAATTGACAATCCAAGCAGAAATGGAACCATTGCAAATGGAACTCAAGAAGGATATAGTCAATGCTACTGAAAGTTACAACAGACTCAATATATTTATTTAAATATTTATATCTTGCACTATATCCAAGAACCTCAAAGAAAGACACCGTTTGTTATAGTCTACTGAGAGAGGGATACAGAGGGAGAGATATTAAGAGTCTGGTTGGCAACAGAAAAAAAATTGAAGCTCAGTGGTAAGATTAATGACTAATTCCATTACAGCCAGGAGATTTGTCGTAATACCATTAAGAGATCAAAATGAGACAGCTTGATAATGTCACAGATAAAATAATTCCACATATATTAATCTGGTTTCACAAACATGGACCATGTGGTGTGTTTATTATTATTATTATTATTATTATTATTATTATTATTATTATTATTATTATTATCATTATTATTATTATTATTATTATCATTATTATTATTATTATTATTATTTGGATAGGATAAAACAGAGAAAGCTAGGGAATATTTTATGAGTGACACTGACCTAGTCAGAAGGGCTGAACCTATTTTAGGGCTACACCACTTCAGATACTAGTTGGAGATGCAGAGGAATGAATGTTCTCCTTTGGAGGAAAAGGTAGGTGTTGCTACATCTACTATATAAAAGTCAAAGCTTGTCTGCGTCAGGCAGGTGCAGACCTCTTATGATTGGCTGTGTGAGGCAAGAAGACCTCATATGATTGGCTGGCTGTGAAGGTTCTATGGAATCCTGGGGTTGGCAGTACAGGGAGGGGCCTTTAGAATTCTCAGCCAGAGAGTTCTGAATGGGCCAGTTGCTATGAAGACAAGGCCCAGCAGCAAGTCCCCTCATGAATCCAACCTCTGTATATTAACAACTCTGAGTACAGACTGCATTGGGGAATAAGGGCAAAAGTTACAGGTACTGAACAACACAGTTTGGGGAATTAGAGACACAGGATCTCAAATCTGTGTATTGCAACCGTATCTAAGTCCTAAGGTAAGGTAAGGTAATTCCTAAGATATTTCTAACAAGTGTTACTTATGAGAAAATAAATCCCAGGCAATGCCGGGTAAATATGCTAGTATATAATAATTAATGAGTCACAGACAGAATCCATCTTGCAAAAATTTTATCTTCTATATGGTGCCTCAATTTGCACTAACATAGTCCACAGGCAAAAGTACTACCTCAATGAAAATGAGTTCATACTGTGATAATACTTTCATTAGACCAACCAAAAATGCACCAAAACTCCTTCATGAAGCAATTATATATTAAAAAATTGAGAATAGTTGGAGGAGAGAGGCCTTACAATGTTATGTTCACATAGTCCACAACTTGTCTTCAGATAGTATGAGAGGAAAGATATGTGGACTGTCAAATTAGGCCCTTTAGATCACATTATTAATGACAATGAGATCGTTGTTAAAGGGGACAGCAATGCTTTAACTAAAATATTTTATTTGAATGAATAAGCCTAAAACATAATTCTATTACGGCACAACCTACAAAATCACCATCAATTATATGGAATATACAACCTTTACATCCAGTACGCAAGAAGTTCTATAATATAATCATCAGGAACAACTTTTAAACAGAAGGTCTACAATAATTTATAACAGGTCTTGAAATATTAATCAGGCACTTTCAGATTAGCAGTATCTGTTCCATCATATACCCTTTCCAATCAATATTTTTTAAAAAAATGTAAACAACAAATTATCAGTACACAAACTATTTTATGTCTCCACCTTCAAGAAACTGGGATCTTTTGATACCATCAACCACGGAATCCCTTCTGGGTTGCCTTGTGAAGATGGGACTTGGGGGCACTATTTTACTGTGGCTTCATTCCTTCCTGGAGGACTGAACCCAGAAGATGGTGCTGGTATGCTTCTGTTTGAACCCTTGGCCTTTGACCTACAGGGTTCCTGAGGGTTTGATTCCATCCCCCATGCTATTCAATGTCTACATGAAACCAGTGGGAGAGGTTGTCCGGAGTTTTCAAGTTCAGTGATATCAGTATGCAGATGATGCCCAACTACTCCTTCCTACCACAGGCCAAGGAAGCAACTCCTATTAGACAGGCCACATCTACATTGAACACCTGTCTGAATAAAAATGTCTTTACCTGATTATGAAAGGATAGTGGGGGGGCAGTCCTAAACCAGTGCCTGTCATCATTAATGGAATGGATGAGAGCAAACAAATTGGAACTTAACCCAGAGAAGACGGGAGGGTGAAATTGAAAGGCAGACCAGGGAATGGAGATTCAGCCCATGTTAGATGGGTTACACTTCCCCTGAAGACACAGATTCACATCTTGAGGGTGCTCCTGGATTCAACTCTGAGCCTGGAACCCAGGTTTTAGTAGTAGTCAGGAGTGCATTTGCAGAGTTAAAGTTTGTGCATGAGCTACGGCTGTTCCTTGGGACACCAGATCTGGCCATGGTGACACATGCCTTGGTTACAGCCCTGCTGGATTACTGTAATGTGCTCTATCTGGGGCTCTCTTTTGAACAGCGTTCAGAAACTTCACCTGTCCAAAGAGCCGCAGCCAGATTGTTAACCACGGCTGGCTACAGGGATCACACAACACCCCTGTGGCAAAAGCTCCACTGGTTGTTGCTCCATTTCCAGGCACAATTCAAAGTGCTGGTGATGACCTTTAAAGCCCTACATGGTTCAGGTCCAGGTTATTTGAAGACCATATTCTCACCTACAAACCAGCAGGGCTTTGAGATCTGGTGGAGACGCCCTTCTCTCTGTCCCACCATCCCCATAGGTATACCTGGTGGGAACACAGGAGAGGGCTTTCTCAGTCGCTGCCCCCAGGCTCTGGAACTCCCTTCCCAGAGAAGTCAGACTGATGCACGTGAGCATGCACGCACACCACTATCCTTTCATAATCAGGAAGACATTTTTATTCAGGAAGGTGTTTAATGTATATGTGGCCTGCCTAACAGGAGTTGCATATTGTGTTCCTGATGAATATTTGAGCTTTTAATTATGTATTTTAACAATACTTTAATTCTTTCAATTGTTTAAATCTCCTTTAACTTTTGTATTCTGTGAGTTTTAACTGTTTTTTAACTGTAAGCTACTTTGAGTCACAAGCCAGATGCAAACTGGGGATTAGGGTTACATATTCTTTGGTTAAAAATTACAATTATACATAATCTTCCCCCCAAGTGATTTAAACTGTTATCTAAATCATTAAAATTTGAGTCCTTCAAAGAAGCATAAAATCACAGAGTTGAAGGGCCACTGAGTCCAATCCCCTGTCATGCAAGAGTATACCATTAAAGCATTCCTGACAGATGGTTATCCAACCTCTATTTAAAAAATTCCAAAGGAGGACACTCCATGACACTCTGAGGAAACATATTCCACTATCCAACTACTCTTAATGTTAAGAAGTTCTTCCTAATGTTTAGATGGAATCTCTTTTTCTGAAATTTGAAGCCATTGCTCCATGTCCTAATCTCTGGAGCAGCAGAAAACAGACTTACCCTGTCCTCCAAATAACATCCCTCAACTTAGCTATCATGTCACCTCTTAACCTTCTCTTTTCCAGACTAAACATATTCAGCACCCTAAGCCACTCATCATAGGGCATGGTTTCCAGGCCTTCTACCATTTTGATCGTGCTCCTCTGGACGTGTTCCAGGTGAACTGTGGTGCCCAGAACTGGACACAGTATTCAAGGTGCAATTTAAATTTAAAGCAATTTAAATAATGTTTTAAATTAAATCAACCTTGATTCATTTAAAGCTTTTATTTTTTTTCACCAACCATAAAGACTCCAAGAGTGGCTTATATGTCCTAAAAATGTTGTATAAGGAAGTTTCCTGTAAAAAACAAAACAAAACAAAAACCCACCACTGGTTCTCATAAAATATGTATGCATGTTATAATTTTTAGATATAAGAATGCAAAGGGAGCAAAACTACCCCGACAGATAAGACCCCATAGCAGGAACTCATTCAAAATTCTATCTTAATATGTAACGGTGATGTCAGTTTCTGGAAAAAAGCTCAGAATACTGTTCTCTACTTTAGCACGTTTGGTTTAAATATTATATTCAAACACATTCAGTGATTCATGTAGAAATTATTTTATTGAAATATTGATAATAATGTAAACAGAATAGCATACACTTCCCTTATATTTGACAAAAGATGATTACACCTGAAAGAACAATATTTTGGAGGACACCTACCTAAAGAGAAGTGTACGTGATGAATCTCATATGAACAATTTACATTTGGGAGGTAGGGCTGGGATATAACTATACGACCTTTAGCTTCACTCATTCACACTCTGAACTACTTATCAATTCCATTTAAATATGAGAAAAATCTGATTTAGAAGAACCAGTTGAACTTAAGTGCCTAAGTATCCTAAAAGGCATCAGATCCTGTCTGATCTTAGAAGCTAAGAAGGGCCACCCTGGTTACTACTTGAATGCAAGACTACCAACAAATACCAGCTTTTGTAGGCTATATTTCAGACGAAGCAACTGGCATCACCACCTCTGAGTATTCCTTGCTTAAGAAACCCTATGAATATCGTGAGGTCACCATAAGTTGAGAGCTGACTTGAAAGCACATACAACCACAAACAAAGGATTAACTGAAGTACAACAGCCCATCCATTATAGATAAATATAGATATATCTGTATCTATAGATTTTCCACAGCATGTTCTATTCCACACCTTTGATGTGTACAAAGCCAAGTGCAAAAGGCAATGTTATACTTCAATACACAAAAGCTATTCATCACACTGAAATAAAAGGCAACCAAGTTAGTCATGAAGCAAAGGATGTTTCCTCTGAATGTACCAGAATTGGAGCTGCTTTGTGAAGATTTCAAAAATGTGGGGTTTTTTTAAAAAAAGGCTTTGTGTTTATGAAAATATTATGGAGTGTGAGGAGAAATTAAGAGATCTATCTATCAATTCTATGGCGCATTTTACCAGCCCCCCCCTCAATTCCTGTGCTTTGAGATTCCAAATTTGATCACACTCATCATTCCAGCTTCCCCCTTCCTTGTGGGGAGAGAAATGAACCAGGTAGCATTGCTGCATATTTGCCTTCAAGCCACTTGTTGCCTTCAAGCAACCCCATAAATTTCCTAGGGGTTTTATTAGGTAAGGAATACTCAGAGATTATTTTGCCAGTTCCTCCTCTGAAATATAGCCTTCAGCACCTGGTACTGATTGGCAGTCTCCCATCCAAATACTAACCAGAGCTGTCCTTGCTTAGCTTCCAAGATCAGACACAATATGGTGCGTGCCTTTAGGGTACAGAATCATAAGAGCTGGAAGAGACCACAAGGGCCATCCAGGCCAATCCTCTGCCATGCAGGAATATGTGTATGATCAAAGCACTCTCAACAGAAGGCTGGCCAGCCAGCCAGCCTCTATTAAAAATCTCCAAAGAGGGAGTTTCCATCACACAGTGTTCCATCACAACAGTGTTTTGCACTGTTGACAGGCTTCATCTATCAGGAATTTCTTCATAATGTTTAGGTGGGATCTCTTTTTCTGTATTTTGAGGCTACTACTCTGTGTCCTAGGCTCTGGAGCAGCAGAAAAACAAGCTTGCCCTTTCCTCTATATAATATTCCCTCAAATATTTAAACATGGCTATCATGTCCTCTCTTAATCTTCTCTTCTCCAGTCTAAGCATAACCAGCTCCCTAAACCGCTCCTCACAGATAATGGTTTCCAAGTCTTTTATCATTTTGGTTGCCCTTCTCCGGACACATTCTAGCCTGTCAATATCCTTCTTGAACTGTGATGCCCAGAACTGGACACAGTATTCCAGGTGAGGTCTGACCAAAGCAGAATAGAATGGTATTATTACTTCCCTTCACCTACGTACTTTACTCCTACTGATGCAGTCTAGAATCACATTGTCTTTATTAGCTGCTGCTTTACACCGTTGACTCATTTTCAGCTTGTGGTATACTAAGACTCCAGATCTCTTTCACATGTACTATGGTCAAGTCAAGTGTTACCAATCCTCTATCCGTGCATTTCATTTTTTTCCCTGCCTAAGGGTAGTACCTTACCTTTCCCTCTACTGAAATTCATTTTGTTAGTTTGGGCCCAGCTCTCTAATCTGTTAAAATCATTTTGAATTCTGGTCCTGTCCTCTTGGGTATAACTACCCTATCTTATTTGGTGTTATCTGTAAATTTCATAAGAATGTCCTCCGCTCTCTCCTCTAAGTCATTGATAGAGATGTTGAAGAGCACTGCCCCAGACTAGAATCCTATGGTACTCCACTAGTCATTTCTCTCCAGGATGAAGAGGAGTCACTGGTCAACACCCTTTGGATTTGATCAGTCAACCAATTACAAATCCACTTAACAGTAGCGTTATCTAGCCCAGATTTTACTAGTTTGTTTGCAAGAATAGCATGGGGGATCTTCTTAAAGGTCTTAATGAAATCAAGACATGCTACACTCACAGAATTCAATTCATCTACCAAGGTTGTAACTCTGTCAAAAAGAAAAAAATATTAGTTTGAGATTATTTGTTTTTGAGAAACCCATATTAATTTTTTGTGATCTTGGCATTTTTCTTCTTAAGTGCTTACAGACTGTCTGTTTAATGATCTGCACTAGTATCTTCCTTGGAACTAATGTGAGGCTCACTGAGTGGTAATTGTCTGGGTCCTTTTTTTCTTCTTTTTGAAGACGAGGACATTTACCTTTCTCCAGTCTGCTGGCACTTCATTTGTTCTCCCGGAATTCTCAAAGATTATTGGCAGTGGTTTCAAGATTATTTCTGCCAGTTCTTTTAATACACCTGACTGTAGTTCATCTGGCCATGGAGACTTGAATTCATTTAAAGTAGCCAAGTATTCCTGTATTATCTCTTTACCTATACTGCACTGCATTTCCCCTATCATTTTACTGCTCCATTTTCCACAGGTTGAACACTGTTTTCTTTTGAGAGAAGACCAAGTCAAAAAAGGTGCAGAGTAGTTCTACCTTTTCCCTGTCCCCTGCTGGCATTTTGCCATCTTCTCCACATACTTGTTCTTCCTTTCGCTCATTGTAATCAAAACAGCCCTTTTTATTATTTCTAACCTCTCTAGCGATCCTGAGCTCATTCTGCACTTTACTTTGTCTGACTTTCTCCCTACACCTGCTGGCTATTCATCTAACTTTCTCTTTGGTGATTCCCCCTCCCTCACTTTTCCATTTCTTGGACATATCCCTTTTAAATCTTAACTCCATTGAACGTCCTTTAGACATCCATCCAGGATTTTTTAGACATATCCCAATTTCCTCCTCACTGGAATTGTTAGAAATTGTGCATTTAATATCTCACTTTTAAGAAACGTCCATCCATCATGAATTCCCTTCTCTTTTAGAATTCTTGACCAAAGGATTGCACCTAGCTGTTTCCCTATATTCACTCAAATCAGCCTACTTAAAGTCTAGAATGCACGGTTGACTACAGTTTGCTTCCCCTTTCCACTGTATAATAAACTCCAGGTGAACATAGTCACTCCACCTGAGGACACTTCCCACATCCACCCCAGGTCATCATCACTGCTTAGGATAAGATGTAAAATAGCTGATCCCCTTGTTGATTCTTCCATCTTCTGGACAATGAAGTTGTCTGTAAGGCAGGTGAAGGATTTGTTGGACCTTATATTCTTGGCAGAATCTGACTTCCAACAAATATCAGGATGGTTGAAATCTCTCACTACTACCACATCTCTCCTGTCTGAATGTCTGGTCATCTGTTTCAGGAAGGCATCATTCTAGTCTGGCCTGGGGGTGGAGGGGTCTGTACTAGATTCCCACAATTACTTCATTGTTGTTTCTCTTCCCCTTAATTTTTACCCAGATGCTCTCAACTTGGCTTCCAGGTTTTAAGTCATGGATCTCTTCATAGGTGTAAGTATCCTTGATTTAAGACTCAAGCAGCAACACCTGGTAATAATAATACCTCTTATTAATTCTCCATCTGCAAGACTAGTGTAGCTGTATCGAATTATAGACAAAGCAAGAAATGCTAGCTGACAAGAATGTATGGAGGACCATGAGAAAATAATTCTTCTAACACTACTCACTTAACATTTTTAAAAGCTTACACTAGTTGCTCAAGCATCGTGATTCCCTAGTCCTAGCACCTATCCTTATGAGACTTCTCAGATTTCCTGCTATTATATGTGTCGTTTTTCTACAAAACATGCAAAGAACTATGAAGAAATCCCCCATGACATTTCAGTCACCTTAGCCACCCCATCCTAGTCTGAAATGTGTCGTTTTGAAACCATCTAATCAAGGTCTGAATTAAATTAAATTTTGTGGATGGTGCACTAAGAGCTTTTATAACCTGAGAATTAATTTTTCATATCTGAATTCAAAATGTGGCAAAACAGATTAACAGAAGGAAGATTTTCTTAAATCCTGAAAATATGTTTCTGGACACTGTCTACCCTATAAATTAAAATCTAGTACCGGTAACAACAATCTAGTGCCTTCGCAATTAAAATGTATATTTTGTACAAAAAGCTGAATAAGAGTATCAAACCCTTGAAGAAGCAATTAAGAAAGAGAATAGTTTTAAGTGTCAAGACTATTTGGAGGCAGTCTGAGAAGTGAATGAATGCACATTTCTATGCCTTCCACCATAGCATTTGGAATGTTTTGTTTTTTCTTTGAAAGCCATGGAATACCTAAAACTTGAAAATCCATTGCTGCAGGATCTCCCAAATGCTGAAACTATCTTTTTTTCCTAACGTTGTATCCTATTCAAGAACTTATTGCTATGTGCAGATAGGGAGCATGTGAATTTGAACACCATTCATGACCTCAGCATGGTTAAACATGGTGGGGTTTAATGTCAGAACAGTGTTTCAGTGTGTTGGACAGCGGTCTTATTAAATAACTTTAGTCTGAGAAAACAAGGCTCAACAAGGACAAGTTTCTTTTTCTGACCTCTCACCAAGAAGCAACTTTACACAAATAACATGAGAACAACAAAAAAATCTTTCACAAATAAGCAACACCATACACATTTAGGTTATACATTTTATAGAGAAGTGGCATTTTTACAGCTACCAAAACAAGAGCAAATGTCAACTATCATCCATTACTAGTTTATAAAACTGAAGCTTTCATTCTTTTTTTCAAAGTGACCAGTTTAATATGCATATTCCTGAGACTCAAATAAATATTACCTGTCTGAATTAAAATTCAACACAGAAAATGGTTCCTGTCCTGTTTATTTGAAAAAACAAGCTAAAATATGAGACTAACTTTCTTATACAGTGGCTTGATTCTAATATCATAACATGCCATGGTTTAGAGGGGCAGGACAGGTCACAGTAAAGCACAGGTGCCTTCTTCTCATCTTTTACATGCCTAATCCTTCCTCCCTTTCATGGTTTCCCTTACCTGTAAATTTGTTGTGACACCCACGTTTGGTAAACTGGATACTGCTAACCTTCAACTGATGATGCAAAACGACTTTGCAAATTACTGTCTGTACATTAGCTCTAGTCATAACATGTCCAGTTCAGATACTGTAACAATGTGTGGGTAGAGTGAACCAGACAGAGAACCAATGGAACATTCCCTATCCTCAAAATCCTGTTGCGGAGAATCATTTATATTGAGTCAACATCTCTTCTAAATAAAACCAGCAAGGAGTGTATCAACGTGTAAGGAAAAGCTCTAAGTCCAGTTGTTCTCTGCACATTTCACACTCAAGAGAATGGATTTAATCCCCACAAGTAATTTTTGCTAAATTGTGGTCCTTTTTTCTTCTTTTTCATTCACAAACTGTTTGAATTTCTCTAGAAACGTCTCTTGTGGAACACAGGATGGAAAAGAAGGCCAGAGATTACCTTCAATTCAATATTTCAGAATTGTTTTTCAACTTGCATTTTTTTTTTTTGGTTCCACAACTTATACTGTCTAACAGCCAATTAAATTTGATGGATTATTATGTAAGTACTTTAAACTAAAAACATGTACTTGCATTTTAATTAAGAGTACTTCACACTATAAAAAGTTTGAATACTTATTGGACTACACAGGCAGTCAGATGTGACAGAAACTTCACAAATTTCAATTCATTATCTTGAAATCATCTTCAGGTTACAGTCTTATTATACACATTGGGAGTAAGCCCTATTGAATTTAGTGGGACTTATTTTCCAGGATTACACTGCACTACTTTGAAATTCAAAGCTTGGAAAGCACAACTCTTAACATCTTTCCTGGTGCAATATTTAGCAACTATAATCTCCAGCTACATCCTGAGACACACCCCCTTTTCTGGATCACTACCATTGTTTCCAATTTGTTTCCAAACTCAGTGACTTACTAACTGCTTCCATTTCCTCAGTTTTCATAATTATTTCCTTTCCACTATTTAAAAACTAGTTTTATTACTCTATCTATTTTATGATTAAAAACCTTTTTAAGAAAAGATACTAAGGGCTCACTTAAACTGATCACAGATGTAACACATACACACAGACCTACCCATGTGACCGAACCCTACTCTCCTTGTTAACCACCCCAGCATACAGTTCTTTAAGACTACTAAAGGGCAGGCATGCACAGGCTTCTCATACCCTCCAGTGTTTCGGAACATACAATCTCCATGCATACACAGAGTGGTGATTTAAAAAAAGGAAAAAGCCAGTGATATGTTGTGTATTATATGGCTTTCCCTATGCAGTGCAACTGCAAATCCAGCTTCCTAAATAATATTTTAATGAAATATTGGCAAGCAGATTTGTTTTTCAAAAATAAATAAAACTGATTATGTCATCATAGGATTTTCACGGTAAAAGACAATAAAAAGGGGTTCACTGTGCTTCTTCCTGCACTGTATTAACAAACGTTACCTATAGTGCTGTTCTCTCTGAGAAAGATCCTCTGCTGCTGCAGAGAAAATAAGTGAATGAATGAATAAATAAATAAGAGTTGCTTTTTTGTGGGCAGGGGAGAGAGAGAGCACATTTCTCCCACTACCAGAGTTGCAAATCAGGTAAGCATGAAATCAGTTTCTTGCTTTGAGCTAAAGTTAAGTCAACTGAATTTTATTTGCGGCTATTAACATTTCCCATTATCATAATTGCTGGTACAGTGTTGCCACAGCTGTAAAAAATACTGTCTGTTTCACTCTCACATTTCTTCCTGTTTATCATTCTGGCCAAAGGTGCTCACATGTAGAACTCTGTAAGAACTAACAGAGAGGCCTAGCGTAGTGTAGTAGTTTCAGTGTTGGACTATGACTCAGGAGAACCGGGTTTAAATCCCCACTCAGTCACAGAAACCCACTGGGTGAACTTAGGCAAGTCACAGTCTCTCAGCCTCAGAGGAACAAAAAGGCAAACCCTTTGTAAACCAATCTTGTCAGGAAAACCCGGGGATAGGTTTGCCTTACAGTTGCCAGAAACAACTTGAAGGCATGGAACCAGAAGAACCAATGGTTATCATGTTCCTTGACTTTCATCTTATTTTTGTTTCAAATATCTTTCTTTCTTAATTGCAGCACTCACCATTGAGGCAAGCCTCCATTATCTTAGCAGTGATATGATCAATCACTTCTACTCTGGGGTTCTATTCTAGCTCTAACATTGATGAGAAAAGGAAAGAAGGTCAGAAGCATCCATTACTACCATTTTGTTAAGCTATGAAGTGGCCTGAGGGCCAATTCACACATTTATCTACATACTGGTGCTTAGTGCATGAACATTCCTAAACAGAGAAAAGAAAGATCAAGTTGAATTTGCAATGTCATAACTTGAGGAGACACATTGTTAATAGAGTATCAAGCCTCAAGATATAACTGTGAGGAACACAGCTTTATTTTGAGACTATGATATTATTCAACTCTCATCACTTCACTTTGATAAACACAGATAACCTGGATGGTTTTCATATACATGCGAACAGCAGGAAAAGAACATAAAACTCTTTATTTAAAAATCTCTAGATATATAAAGATCAAATTTACACTACTGTAAGTGAAAATTCATTGCCACAACAACATTCTGCAAGCAAAAAAAAAGACTTTATTCATGGCATCTTCACTCTCAAACTGCAGAAGCGAGAGAAATTGTTTCTCTGCTTTAGGCCTTGGAGAACCACTACTAGTCAGAGAGTCACATGCCTTCAAGTCACCTGTTGACTCATGGAGACCCCATGAATTTCATAGGGTTTCTTAGGCAAGGAGTACTTAAGAGGAGATTTTGCCAGTTCCTTCCTTTAAAATATAGCCTACACCACCTGGTATTCATTGGTGGTCTCCCAGCCAAGTACTAATCAGGGCTGAACCTGTTTAGCTTCCATGATCAGACAGGATCTGGTACCTTTAGGGTATTTAGGTCCCTGCCAGTCAAAGTAAGTAGTACCAAATTAGATAGACTAAAAGTGCAAGCAGTATAAGAAACAAAGAGGTCAAGTTGTAAAAAGTGCCCAAAATTTTGTTTGGTAACAACTGTCTTTAAAGGCATAATTATTTTGTCATCAAAAGCAAAATTATTGTCCAGGTAATGCTTTCAATAATGTTTTCAGGCTCTGTCCCTTCCTTTACTACATTTATATATTTATGGTTAATCCTTCTCTTCTATCCAACTGCCTGGCACCCTACTAAAATATTCTGGAGTGGCACCACTGATATGCCCTTTCAATGTATGGTTTGCTTATTGAGCCACACTTTTCAAATGTGGGCATCACAAGGAAGGCTTCTCAAAATGATAGTAAATCCAAGGTTGGGAACCATCATTAAGACAGTGGAATATATTCATAGGCATTCACTATGACACAGCTTTGAGTGATAAACAGATGAACAAATATCGGAGAGTATTCCCAAACAGAAATTACAGTTAACTTCCCCAGCAAACCAGGAACTCAAGTGGCACAACTGACAAGTACACAAAAATGATACTACTGATAAGTGTTCAAATATGGTACTAACATAAGGATGCTGTGAGACAGAACATCACCTTGTCCTTGAGTTCTCATTTAGGGCCACAGCAAAATACGGAACACAAGATTCCATTTGTGTATCTGAGGAAGTGGATTGTAATCCACAAAAGCTCATGCTAAAATTATCTGAAAGGCACAACAGAAATCCTTCTGACAGAATCACACAGCAACCTATCTGAAAACAACTACTAAAACTCTCAGTAATAGTGACAAAATGATCCATAAGAGTTACAACAAAAACCTCGTCTGTCAGAAATTCACAAGGTTTCTCTTCTAAAAGTCTTATCATTTAGATTTATCCAGTAAGCAAATAAAAAAAGTAAAAATGTATCCAGGGATTAATAGAATCATATTCTATCTCCTTACAGAGAGATGATAAAGCTATCAGTATTTTTTAAATCACAAAATACGGCATAATCTGCTTAAACTGGATTCATACATTTAGACAGCATGGAAGACATTTAAGCAGCCATTCAGTTATCCCCACATGAAAAAAGAAATGGGACATCCCCACAGGGTTGTGGTGTAAGTTTAAGTGTCAACTATTTAAATGAAATATTTCAATGTAAAATACCAGCTGTGTATTTTAAAAGGAAATATAAATTGTATACGCACAGCCACACTGAACTGTTACTATGACACCACGGCTTTTAAAAACCTTATCTGAATCTTAAAAGACAGTACAAACACCAATTTATCCAGAAGGATGAAAAGAACTGCTTCGTCTCATTTCGAATGTACTGTAGACCCAGCAAGTTGACTATTCTGCCCAAATGTGGGATGGACTGTGGAATCAAAAATGCATTGTAATAATTCATTTAAAAATTCATGGGATAATGGTGAAGGAAAGAGGTGTCTTGCAGGGCCTAGCTTGATAAAAGGATATCTCAAGTGCATGTTACCTTACCTCATATATTCCACGGCTGATACCAAAATGAGATAGCATCAACTTTTTGATCTGACTGGAGATATCCTCAGGTCAAATCATGTCCATCTACAGAACTCACTTCAAATTTGCAGAATGCAACAGATTCTCCAGTCTAGTTTTGAAAACACTTCTAACCATTTGAAGACTGAGGTAAGATTAACTGAAGGTGAACACCCCATTCCTAGATCTTAGAATGCACTGAAGGTACTGGCAGGTATACAGCAGAATGGTTCCAGAACTGAAGACACAAAACCTGGGTCCACTAATATTGTATAGTATACACATTCCCAACTGCACCACCAGTATCTGCCAAGGTGTCCATCACCTCTCAGTTAATGATTTTTCTTTAAGTCAATATGAATTTCTTTTTGGTACATGCCTCATTGGAAAAGATGATAATTCTTGGTAAGGTGGAAGAAGATCACATTACAGGTGGACACATTCAATAAAAGAGGCCATGGTTTTGAGTTTGCAAGATCTGAGCATGGCTCTTGTTAACAGGGTGACTTTGAGGCGGGGTACAACAAAGGTTAAAATACAATTAAAACCAGCATACCAAATACAGTAAAAACACAAAACAATTCAAATATATCATAATTAAAATCACAATTAAAATATATCATAATTAAAAATAGACTGGGTAGGCCTGCTGAGTGATGGATTACAGTTTGTGAATAGGCCTTCCAGAATCATACCAATTTACTCACTAGCCTCAGAAGATTCTGGACTAATAAAAATGCAAGTACAATAATTTTGTTGGTGGTGTTGTGTGACTTCAATTCATTTCCAACCTATGGTGCTGAGGTTTTCTTGGAAATATTTATTCAGAGGGGGTTTACCATGGGCTCACTTTGAGGCTGAGAGTGTGACTTGGCCAAGGTCACCCAGTGGGTTTCCATGAATCATAGTCCAACACTTAAACCACTACACCATGGGGGGGCTCTCAAAATAAAACCTTGCTGTCAGAAAAGTATATCAATGCACAAGGCAGTCCCAGATCCAGTCAGTCACACAGTTTCTAACAACTAAGGTCACATTCAGTCCCCTAAGGAAGAGCTGAAGGATGTACAGAAAAAAGTTGGCATGTAACTACTTCAGCAGGTTCTTTAGTTGTCATGATAGCTTGCCAATTTAAATATAATGCCCCAGCTTACTCTAAGGAACAAGAGCATAAAAAGAGATCACTGCAAGGAATGTCTATAGATCTACAGCAGGAGTGGGCATGTGGCCCACCAAGGCTGTTTTGTGGTCCTTGACCCCTTAGGCTGCCCTATTTATGACCATGGAGGGGTCTCATATCTGGAAGCAATTCACATTTTAACTAGGTTGTATCCTCCCATCATAATAGAAATGATGAAGTGTATGTGTTGGTAGGGATGGGGAAAAAAGAAAGGCAAATGAAAGAGAAACTCAATGGAAGAGATTAGAAGATGAGATCCCATGCTTGGGACAGCTTTTTCCCCCGCAGGCAGTTGAACTGATATAATTGTGAGGCAACAATCCTATTGTGGGCTTTATAGTCCATGTGTGAAAAATTCTAGGATGGGCAAAGCCAACTTTTAAAAATACAAAGAGCACATCTGAAGGAGTCAATCTCAAAAATGTCCTTCCTAAAGTCAACAGCCAGAACCTCCATACCATTCTTGTGAATCCTATGGTTTGACTAGCACCACTGATTTAAATGGTTAATTAACAATAACTTAACTATTTTGATTATTTGTGTTTGTGGAGGTGAATTGATTTTCCTGTTTCTAAGGTTTAACATCAGTGATTTACAAATAGTGTTCCAAGCTCTGCTTACAGCATATACCAATCAAGGCAACTCTACTGTCCTTAGCAAAACGTATGTTCAATGGTTTCCCATTGTAGATCTTGTTTGCTGCACCCCAAGGATACACACACACATTGTCTAGTACATTTAAATTGCAGAGTACCTTCTGAAAGCTTTTGAAACAGGGCTGCACATTACTGGAATTCACTTTCATTGTTTGGAAAACAGCATTATAACATCCAAATAAAGAAAATATCATATAACCACTATTTAAAAGTAGTTGCTATATGACTTGGGGGGGGGTAAAATACAGATGTCCTAAAGGGTGAAAAATTTGGAGAGTCCTCCTTACAGTTTATACAAAATAACTGATTTTAAAAAATCTTTCAATTATCTTTGCCCTCAAAAAGGCAGATATGCCTCAAGAAAATTGAGTACAGATTCTCCAGGTTTAAGACTCCATTCTTCAATCCTACAAGTTCCTCATGATCTCTCATTGGGAAAAAATTCTAAAGTGATTTATTTACGGTATTTCACTCAACCAGCTTAAAATGTACAGAACAGAATATCATGGTCAGGTATACACATATCTATAATCTGCATACACCTGGCATATACGCTGCTTTTTTAATAGAATAAGATTGTAATCTGATATGTCCAAATTTAAAATTCTATGCTGCTTAAATGCATTCTCCCAATTGGTGGAAACATGTTTAAGCAGTTCTTTGTGTACACTTGATATACAGACATTTCTCTACGCACATTTATCATGTGTTCACATTCTTTGCAGACACATATACAGCAGTGTGAATATTGCGAAGTGCAATCTATATCCAAGACAAGGCTCTCAAACCTTGGATAGAAAACCTGTTCCTCACACATGCCAAATAAGAACTGCCCGATAACACAATATAATAAAAGATTGGCTAATTTTCAAGGATGTCTTTGAAAATTAAGTCTCACTAGCCCTTTAATCAAAAACAAAAAAATAAAAGCTCCTACTTTATTTGGTAATTCCAGTGTGGAATTCCTGAACTCTGTATTCAACAAGAGACAAAATGCAATTAAGTATTCAGAAAAAAAATAAAGAAAACAGAAGAAAGTAAATATTAGTTGAAAAAATAGCTAATTAAGGACTTGAAATAGCATAGCTAATTGTAATACATTACTACTAAGCACATGCTCAGGAAAGCAGGTCTGCAGGCAAAAACTATGATTTTCTCCAAACGCTAAATTTCAGCCAATAACAAATCTGATTTTACAAATCTGTGGTATTTGTTCAAGAAAAACATGATATTCTACCCCAGCAAATAGACATTTAATTAATCTGAGAACGGTAATATGCAGACATGCTCCAAGAACACTACATGCAAGCTGTTCTTTTACACCATCCACTTTCCTCTCCTTTAAGTCTAATTTTCAAAACTCATCCTTACAGTAAACTTTAAAAAAGAAGAATCTCTGAGCTCTCAAAACAAGTTTTGCCTTTCTGTTTTGTGAGACAAGTCTTTACTGCACATCTAACTTAAACTTATTCAGTCATCAACCACTGGACTGACAAATTAACTCCATCACTCCAAGAAAGTATTTTTAAAAATTATAAGGATCAGTCTCATACACACTCTTTATTTTGTTTACATCTAAAATTCAATTTTGAGGAAATAATACCACTGCACTGTGGCAGCACCAAGATCTGAGGACATCTGCCTCTCAGTTGTAAGTAGGCAACAGGTTGATGGAGTAAGAAAGGATGGGTCATTTTGAACTTCAGGGTTTTATTTGAAAAAGCAGCAAGGTTTGTTTTGAACCCCAATGTACTATCTTTATTAGCAATTATCTAAATCACAGTGGATTAGAAAACTGTGTAAATATTTTTCCAGTTCTATCAATGGAAGAAACTGTAAAACATTTATAACTATAGCAATAGCAGTTACATTTCTATATTGCTTATCAGTGCCAAGCACTCCCTAAGCCGTTTACAATGTGTTTTAGCTAATTGCCACCAACAAGCTGGGTACTCATTTTACCAACTTACCGAAGCATGGAAGGCTGAGTCAACCTGGAGACCAGCAGGATCGAACTCACAACGTTGTGGCTGCAGTACTGGCATTTAACCATTGTGCCACCATGTTCAATTACAAATATAATTATCTGTTAAGACTATTTCCAGTGACAAGTAAAAGAATCAATTAAATATTTAGGAATAGATATTACAAAAAATTTACAAGGACTTCAGGAAAAAATTTTTAAGAAATTAAGATTAGAAATTAAACGGAAATTAGAGGATTACAAAAATATAAAGCTATCGTGGTTTGGTAGAATAGCAGTGGTAAAAAGGAAAATATTACCTAAAATCAATTTTTTGTTTAGAATGTTACCAATAAAAGTATCAGAGGAAGAATTAAAGGAGTGCCAAAAGATATTAAATAATTTTTGTAATGGTAATAAGAAACCGAGGATTAACAAGAAATATTGGTATAAAAGTCAAAAAGAAGGTGGCCTGGGACTTCCAAATTTAAAATGGTATTATTATGCAAATCAATTGAGATATATTATAGATGGAGTTTCAGGAAAGGGTGATTTAGATTGGTTAGTGACAGAAGATAAGAATATTGAGATGAAATTAGAAAATATATTTTTTAGGAATTTTTCAAAGAAAGAAATGGAAAAGATAGAAAATCCTTTTATAAAAAATATGATAGAAATATGGAAGAAAAATGAAAGAAAATTGATACCGAATATATCAACATTAACTCCGATAGTAATGATGGAAAAATTTCCAATGAATTTGAGAGAAATAATAGAGAAAGAAATAAAAAAACAAAAATTATATAGATTAAAAGATTGGATGAAAATAATGATAAATAAAGATAGAATGAAAGAGAGATTGCAGGAAACTAAAATATCCTGGTTAAATTACATACAATTAGAGCAATGGACAAAGAGTATGAAAAGATATGTTAAGGATTTTAAAGAACATACTAAATTTGAACAAATTATTATTCAACGAGAAAATATGCAAGAAAATGAAATACTAAAAGGTACAACAAGTGAAATATATAAAATATTAGCAAAAGAACAAGAAGAGGATTATCTTAAAAAAATCTGGGAGGAAGAGACAGCACAAAATATAGATATACAAGAATGGAGAAAAATCTGGAAACAACGTCATTTAAAAAAATTATCAATAAGAATAAAAGAGAATTATTATAAAATAGTTTGGAAATGGTATTTGACTCCAGTGAAATTAAATCAAATAGATGAGAAATATACAAGATTATGCTGGAGAGGATGTCAAGAAATTGGTACATATATGCATATGTGGTGGAATTGTAAAAAGATAATGGAATTCTGGCAAAAGGTTTTTAAAGAGATAAAAGAGATTACAGGAGTAGTAATACCAGTATGTCCAAATATAGCGTTGTTGTCTATATATAATAAGGTTGAGTGTACTCAGGTAAGAAAAGAATTAATAACAAATTTGTTAATTGCAGCGAGATTAATAATAGCAAAAAAATGGAAAACAAATGAAAAATTTCAAATAGAGGAATGGTATAAAGAAGTGTGGAAAATTGCAATTAATGATAAATTAACATGTAGAATTAGATTTATGAAAGGTTTAACAAAAGGGAATGATTTTGAGGAAATTTGGAAAATATTTTTGGAAAAAGCTTTGATAAGAGATGGTAAAGCTACCCTATTACAAGAAGAA
Source organism: Ctenosaura bakeri (assembly GCA_948474755.1). NCBI lineage: Eukaryota > Metazoa > Chordata > Lepidosauria > Squamata > Iguanidae > Ctenosaura > Ctenosaura bakeri. Next base: position 34,641 of record CAOLHI010001361.1, read on the forward strand.
TGGCAATTTTGGAAAGTGGATTAAATAAAAAGTTGGCTCTGGGGGGTGGGTATATATATATTTTTTTCTTTTGTTTGGTTTGGTTTTGTATTCTTTATTTTTTATTTTTATTTTATATTACGCGTGTGTGTTAAACTTGTGATCTATTGATGAAATTGGATATTTTAAAAGGAAAAAAAAAGTTAAAAGTTAACTGGCTTTGAAGTAATAAGATTATAATTAATAATAGAACAAAAATGTATAAGCTGTATGATATGGAATAAGCTGAATAAGGTTATGATTTCAAGTGTAAAAGAGAAAAAAATAATGCAAGTTTATGTTGTTTAAAGGAAAAAAAATTTTTCTTTTTTTTTTTCACTATTATGTATAACACATGGTGTTTAATTTTTTGCTTTTGTTTTCTAGTTATATAATTAATAAAAAATTATTATTAAAAAAAAAAGACTATTTCCAGTGACTACCTCATGCAGAAACTTTCAGAAGTTACTTTCAATCATAAAACCACAATTTTCCATCAATAAAACATTTATCTTTAACCAGCTTCAAAATAAAATCATCTACAATAAAAAAAAGATACCAAACTGGATGGGAGCCCAAGATGGAAGTGCTTGGGTAACCTCACTGGATGACTAGGTTTGCTGAAAGGTACTGTCCAATGAGATTTTTCTTCTACTCAAAAGTTCTTTCTGTACAGAGAAAAAATGCATATGCATGTTTGCAAAGAAGAAACACTTTCACATTAATTTCAGCATACACAGTCAATATTCAATACTGTCACTACACTCAGATACAAATTCCTGGAGTGCGAGTGGGAGAGGAAATTCCTCTCCCTCTTGCATGATTATAATTATAGTTTATGCCTTCCACTTCCCTCACATACACTAAAAAACGACTCTGGAGGGCAGAGAAACTTCCCAGAGCAGATTTTTGGCACAAAACCTTGATGATACTGCATCACACTGGAGAAAGGCTTATGTGTGGGGACATATGGTCAATATATGTTTGCCATTCTCTGATGGAATAACTACAGAAGTGTTTTCTATGAAGGAAAGTCATACCATGTGAGGCAATGCTAAGTAAGTCAAGAAAAGATGTAACTCTATAATATTTTATTCAATGCTTCACAAACGTATAAGAGCAGCCAACTCTGATATGACAAATGACATCATTATTTTGTAAATTCCTTTTAATCTATTATATTTTTATCCCACCTTCGTCCCAGAAACTCAAAGTAGAATATCTGGATCTTAACCTTCCTCCATTTTATCCTCACAACCAGCTGTGAGTAAGATTAAGCTAAAAGATAACTACTATCCCAAGGTCATGTAGTGAACTTAATTGAGCAGGCACTTGGGTCCTCCTGGTCTAGGCCAACAATAACTGTCAATACACTAAAATACAGTGTCAATACACTATCAGGTCATGGCAGCTGACATGCAAACCTATAATAACTGTAACCAAGACAGCGCAGCAAATTACATAATATATAACTGATGTCTCAAAGAAACATGGAATGTACGCCATAAGCAATCAGATGCAATACAGTCAGCCCTCCATATTTGTGGGTTTCACTTCTGCGGATTTGATTATTCATGGATTGTTTGCTGTCACCTCTGCTGCTGCCCTTTGCCATTTTTAATAGGGACTACAAGCCTCATGAAACTGAGAAAATACAAAAGAGGCTTGTAAGTCCCTATTTAAAATGGTGTGGGGCAGCCGTAGAGGTGGCAGTAAGTCCCACCAGCAACCTACTTCTGCCTTGTGAAGGAACCCTGATGCCTCAGAGTAATCCATAGTGGGTTGAATGTGGTGATCACGCTTTTTTGTGTGTTAAATATGGTTTGGGAGGTCCTAGAGTTATTCATGGTTTTTCCACTTTCACAGGGGTCCTGTGCCCCTAACCCTAGTGAATATGGAGGGATTACTGTATATGCCTATATAAGCATGCAGTTTTTGAATGTGTGCATTTAGCATGCAGCCACCAAGAGGATTAAAAGGGCCACAAGACAGAAATGCAAGCAGAGATGTTTCACCTGCTGAGAAAGATCGTGCCTCCATATGACACAATTTTCTATGTTGTTGTTGTTGTTGTTGTTACATTCACATTCCACTGTTTTCTCCAGTGATAGAACTAAAGGCAGTTTACACATTTTTAAAGTAGTACAGATTAAAAACCATACAAAAATTAGTAATAGTCAGTAATAATCAACTGGGAGCAGCTACCGAGAAGATCCTCTCCCTTGTTTCTTTTCTTCTACTTTTCTACCTTTACAGCCATGAGGTCTAGAAATACCTCTTGCTTGCTTGCTTTCAAAGTAGGAGCCAACATGGGTTTGTCAAGAGCAAATCTTGCCAAATTAACCTTATATCTTTTTCTGATCACGTCACTAGTTTAGTAGGGGATGGGAAATGCTGTAGATCACCGTTTATCTAGATTTTAGCAAAGCATCTCCCATGTTATTCTGATTAGCAAACTGATTAAATTTGGAATAAACAGAAACATCATTAGATGGATCCACAGTTGGTTGGAAAAGTAAGCTCAAAGCAAATCAATGGCTGTGCTTCAAACTGGAAGAAGTGTCAAGCAGAATCCCTTGGGGTTCTGTCCTCAGGACATTACTCTTCAACATTTCTATCAAAGATTCATGGGTGGGGGGAATTCTTATCTAGTTCGCAGATGACACAAAACTGGGAGGGGTGGGTAACATATTAGACAATAGGAACAGGATTGACAACACCATGATAAAACTAGGAAACTGGACAGAAATTAATAAAATGAAATTCAGTAGAGACCAATTTCTACATTTAGGCCACAAAAACCCAAATGCATAAGTATAGGATGGGAAATATATGCTTCAGAATTACTACTTGCCAAAAGAACCATGGGATTATTGTTGGTCATAAACTGAATATGAACTAGTAGTGAGATACTGCACCAAAGAAGGTGAATGCCAATTTAGCCTGCATTAACAGAAGGACAGCACTGGTCAGGTACCATCTAGAGTAGTGAGTTCAGTTCTGGGCCTCTCATTTTAAGAAAGATATAAACCAGTTGGAAGGAATTCAGAGGAGGGCAATGAAGATGACAAGAAGTATGGAGAACAAAATATACGAGTAAAGGTTGATGGAGCTGGGCATTTTCAGCTTGGTGAAGACTGAGGGGGTGACATGATAGCATTCTCTAAAATACCTCAAAGGTTGTCATAGAGAGGACAGGCAAGTTTGCTCTCTGCTACCACAGAAGGTTGGACCAGGTCTAACAGTTTTAACTTACAGGTGGGTAGATTTCAATTGAACATTAAAAGGAACTTCTGGACAGTAAGCACTGTTCAGCAATGGAACAAACTGCCTAGAGAAGCGAAGTCTCCTTCTCTTGACATCTTCAAAAAAAGGCTGGTCAACTACCTACTGGGGATACTTTAGCTGGAGATCCTGCAGTGAGCAGGGGGTTGGACTCAATGGCCTATGACACCCCTTCAATTCTATGACGTGACAGATACGATACCAGATAGAAAGCCTGGGCTCAATCCCATTTTTCCCTTCGCTGCCCACCTGAGGATCACCTACCAGCCATACTAACAAACATTTCTTTACCATATCCATAAAGAAAAGAAAAGAGGGTACACTTTGAGAAATATTAGGTGTTTACTGTGGTTCTAGTGCTCTGCTTTGGGTTTTTTCAAAGTGGATAGGGCAGATAAAGCAAAATAAGATCATATGCTTGCAACTTCCAGGAAACTGGGAATCCAAGCTCAGTTTCTACTATTCTAAAAATATTTCTGTTAAACTAAGAAGAAGCTTATTATCAGAACTGCCACACAAGTAAACTAATTAATTGCTGAGGAATAATTAAAAATGCATTTAACTGCTCAGAAAATGCCCCCAAACCAACCTTTTGCCGTAACATCAGTTCCTGTTGATGTGGAGCTGTCTGTGGTTTCCATACAGTTCACTGCCCAATCAGCTGGTGCCTAAAAATGATGCTGAGTAGTATCTTTCTTTTACTCTCTTTATTGGCTATATTCATGTTTAATGATCTTGAACTAAACCTGTTGGGGGAGTTTTAAGGCTCTTAATTTTATTTATTTATTTATTTATTTAGCCGCGCTGTTAGTCTATTTTAAGTATCACATATGGCTAGCTCTCTGCAAACTGATCGGCTATAAATTTGTGTGATGAAAATATTAGTTTAAAAGGCATGCAAGTGCCTTGTGCTAGAAATAAGATATGAAGGGAAAGACACTGGAAAACTGTATTACAAAGTACTCTAGACTTTGCATGAAATCTTAGGTACAAGAAAGAGGATCTTTAAATCTACTTCATTTTATTAGTTCACTATAACATTTAATAAAATAAGATTGGATCTGTTTCCTAATAACCTTCTGTTCTTGACATGGAAGTTGCATTCCTTAATTTGTCAGTCAAAAGATGAGATTCAAATCTTTCTTTGACTAAAGACATTCTTCCTTATCCCTTAAGATGAAGAAATAGCTGTAACATCTCTTTGACATGGAGAAACAGAAACATTTCTTACACTGAAAGGCATTCTTACAACATATATTCAGGATATAATTCTGGAATTTTGGTTCAAAACATGCTCTGAAATCAAGTTTTCATCCTTTTCTTTTGTATCTGGAAGTAGCACAAAGAAAAGTTGTTTGCACCTTTCAAATTTCCCCCCAAAAAGAAAATAATAAGAAATACACTTACCATTTAATTTTATATTCCTAACACTATACAGAGCTTTAATTTAAACCAAGGATTTTATATCACAGTTCAGATCATCATAGTTTTTCTTTTTAAGAACAGCACTTTGGTGACTTGCCATCCCCCCGCCAAAAAAAAAGAAAGAAAGGAATGTCTGATACTGTCAGCAAACTTATATATGCCAGCACTACATAGAAACCCTTTCCAAGTAAAACTGGACACCAAAACTTTGTTTTTGCTTGTAATGAATTTGTTCTTGTTGTGCACCCTCAAGCTGTTTCTGGCTTATGGTGACTCTAGGACAAACCTATCATGGGGTTTTCTCAGCAGGATTCATTTAAAGGTGCTTTGGCTGTGCCTTCCTCTAAGATAGGCTTGTTTAATTCAATGTTATGCAATTCATAACTTTCACAAAGTTATGAATTACATTTCAAAAACGTCTAAAATTTTCAAACAAATTCTCATATAATGTATTACACAGAATGCTCTAACAAGGAAGCTTTTGAAAACAGCAAATTTGGTGTTTTATTTTCAGTGAATCTCAACATACATTAGATTAGAGTAGTAAGAGTAGTAAGTAGTAAGTCCATAGAGTAGTAAGCAGTAAGTCCATAGATGAGCACTGGCTTTTAACTCTGATTACTGTCAGCCCTCCACATTTGCTAGGGTTAGGGTCGCAGGACCTCTACAAAAGTGGAAAAATCACAAATATCAAAATGTGTGTGTACCTCTGGAAAAGGGATAGAGGCATGGTGGGGAGAATGAGCATCCAGGGTCCAAACCAGATCAGGGAAAGGACAGGGAATGAGGGATCAGCATGGTGACTCTATATTTCCTCTCTTGCCCATCTGCTTCCCTGGGTACTGGGGGGGGCATCAAGAGAGGGTTTGTGGTGCTGAGAAATCAGGCTACAAGACATCCTTAGCTGGTCAGGCAGCAGCTGCTGCTGCTGCTGCTGCTGGTGGTGGTGGTGGAGGAGGAGGAGGAGGAGGAGGAGGAGGAGGACCAAAGTGAGCTTTGCAAAGGTCTGTACAGCTTCACTGGAGCTGAGAGGAAAGGTCCCTCTGGGAAAAAAGTGCCTGAGAAGGCAGGAGTTGGAGAAACTCACAAATAATCAAAACAGTGAAAGTTAAGCTCATAAATGCAGAAGGTCAACTGTAATTGCAATGAAGACTTGAATAATTAAGAATAATTAAGTTAGTATTTTTGAAATGTGAACAGAAGCCAGTTCTTACATATTTACTTAGAACTAACTCTCATGAATTTCAATAGAATTTAAACAAAGTAAAATAATCAGAAGTACCCTTTAAGTTGCTCAAAATTTCCTGTGCTACATTAGAAGTTAAATTCTAAATGGTCTCATTATTTAAAATTTGCATGATGCACACACATAAATTTATGAGCCCAAACTACAAACTGATGCTAAATCACTTAAAAAGTCCAATCAGATTGTAGCAATTCTTATTAGATCTTTAAAAATAGGTAGATTATAGGGAAACTAACTTTTTTAGTGCACCATAGGAAATTTTAAGCAACCTAACAATTCTTCCAATTATTTTATTCATTTTACTTTGTAAATATTTTTATGTGAAGACAAGATTCGATACAAAAAAGCATCTTAACAAATATATGCAGATGCAATATATAAGTATAACATGGAACGGGAGCACATTAATGTAATAACAGCAAACAGTTTAAGTAGGCACATTTATCTCCCTGAACAGCCACATTTAGTTAACACTAATTAATTAATTAATTCAACCACGTTAGCAGGATGAAACTGAAATGCACCCATGTTGCTAAAGAAAAAACTTTGCATGTTTCTGTAAAGTTTGTAACCCACAGTATAACTCAAGGGAATTTCTGATACACTTAGAGCAGCTTATAGCCTAATTTTAAGTATGAAATCTGTTTTCACACAGAAGATGCCTGAGGGGCGAAAAGTATTCTAATCTGCTAATAGTCTTCTCTACCATAAGTTGATTTCTAATTCTGGGTACCTCCACCTCTTCTGTGAAGCTATTCATTCAAAAATCACCACTTAGCCTTTCATCTTTCCAATCCTATAGCTTAGTTGACTCAAGCTCTTAAAGTCATTTTACTTCAAATTGGCTTTTTTTATGTATGATTACCGCAGCAAGATTGACTTGTGTACAGAAATTGAAAGATCTGACAGTACTAACCACAGATGAGTGGAAGGCAAAAGTGACAGACTCAACTGAAATGGACAAACTGACTGTTTTAATTCAAGATGGGTCTTTAAGAATATTCCTTAAAGAGTAGAAACCTCTTTTGGACTTTGAGGAAAAATTAATACGATCTGATTGTTGCTGGATTTGACTATCAGTAATTTAGCGATGATAGAAAGAAGTGTGTAGTCTAGTGGGGAAATTAAAGAGGCTGAGATAAGGTTGTTATATATAACTCTTGATATGATGATCAGAAAAACTTTTTTTTCTTTTTCTTTCTCTTTTTTTGCTTATGGAAGATAATCTGAAATCTTAGTTATGGACAATACTGTTTATTTTTTCTATTTTGTTGTTATTTTCTTAAAACGTAATAAAAATAAAAAAAGAAACTGTTTTTTAAATCTAAGGCAAAAATGCCCACTATTATTTCCAGTTTCCTAGATATTGTATAATGCTCTGTGGCCAGGTGATTGACTATTTCACTGATATCCTATTGCAATTTTCGCTTTGTTACTTCTGTTCCTCTGCTAAGAGTACTTATTTTTAACCAAGTAGAAGCAAGAACAGACTCATTTCTCTGTGTTCAGAACAAAAGGTTTTAAAAACAAGCCTCAGAAAAAAGACCTGGACATTTGCAGAACCATGACAGATGAAAAAAAAGTATATAATCACAAAGTCCTTCAACACAAATACAGTCCTACGTCAACAATGTTAAACACACATATTTGACTGTATCAAAACAAGGTAGCATTCGCCCAGTGGATCACATGCACTTATCTCTAGATGCTCACAAGAATTTTAGGCATCTAAGTTATCTTTTTTTTCCTTTAAGGAAGCCTTTTTTTAAATCACTGTATTGATGCACTTGATCAGAAAATGAGAACATAAAACCTTCAAATGATTTTTCAAGTCTTGTAGGGAGACCATTAAAAGCTTAACATTCTGCATAATCAAAACAGAAGATGCATAGAATGAAAGATTGTCAAAATAGTAGGCAGAACCTGATGAAGTTTTTAGTAGTCAGTATTACAGAAGGTATTTGTTCTTAAGAGGAGATTTGCAATACATACTTATATTCTTATTTCATAACACTCTGCAATTGAATTTCTGGAGAAATTCACATTATGTTGTAAAACAACACAATGATCATACAGACGCATGCATGACTACACACAGACACATACTAATAGTCTGGAATATATATCATTTTAAAGGAAGAAATTACTTATGCATTCATTATTCAAAGAGTGAAAACTATGATGGAAACAAGAGCTCAGAGAGATACTGTTTACACTGTCTACAGACACTCTCAAAAGAAACCAACTGATGGTGCCATACAGCAGTGCAGCTCAAGTGGTGATCTGTGGACCGGTGCCATCATGGGCCATCAAATGTTAGTGCATAGTGATTTTCCAGCAAAGTATGAAAGTTTAGTTAATAATGCATGAATATGGTACTAATTTTAGCACATGGAGGGATTGCTAGACTACTGTATCTGGTATCTTGAGACACACCACAGAACAGGCAGTGCTACTCAACTGCAAAGTTTGAAAACTAAAATATGAATGAGACTAATACATTATTGAAAACATGTTAATCATACGGTTAAACTTACCAAAGACCTACAGTTCCTGGTGATATACCATGGAAAGTCCCAGCTGTTGCTTCATAACTTGAGAAAACAGCCCTCCAAATAATACCTTGAATGTATCTCTCATGACAGCTAAACTGGGAAAATATGGAGAGATATGGGTTTGGAGTTTTTTTTAGCATTACATTCGGGATTGAAGGGAAACACAGTGAGAGCAAGCATGAATCTGCATGCTATTGATGCTCATGACTTGCAGCTGACCTATAAGGTCTGGAATTTTCAAATTATGCCCCATCCAGACTAGTCCATAGTTTAAAGCTAAATGTAAAATATAAAAAGTATGGTACTTTAAACTTGCTTCTGCTCTACTGTATGAGACAGAGAGATCATGAGATTCAAGACAGCAGTTCCCGTTGATCAAGGTTGATCTTGACCTACTCTTTTAAAAATCTTAAACATGTGCAATAGTTCTTAAACATTTTTGGTTCACCACTGGAGTAATAAGATAGGTACTATGGGGAATCAGTACCTGAAGATTAACAATGAAAAGATAAATTTGATGGCTCCAACTCCTATTCAGTGCAATAGATCTAGAAGTATGTTCCTCTGTCCAAAGATGGCTTTCATTTTACCAGTATCAACAAGTCACAGATGAGCTGTATATTCAGTAATGTCATGTTGCAAAGTACACCCCAATTGTAGCATTTCATAGAGCAGATATCCCCCCCATGTTTTTTTTTGTTATGAAAAATTTAAAAATAAAAAAAGTTGTAGCTTAGCCTTCTCTGCAATATTCTATTTTCAGAGAATTACCAGTATATATGCACATGGAAGCATTTGGCATCCCGGTCTCCAAGTATACTCCAAAAACAACTTTCAGTAAAATCATATGGTCAGCCATAACATAGGCCACGAACAGCCAATTTTCTTGGGTCTCCCTGGAACAAAAGCATATACAATAGAGACAGTCTTGAAGGGAACAAAAATAAAGCAGATAGGCTGACTTGAGACATTCTAGACTGGGGTGGGAAACCTGTGGCCTTCTAGATGTTGTTAGAAATCCTATTAGCCAAGGCCAACATAGCCAAAATAGAAGTGGTAGTCCAAAACCAGCTGAGGAGACACATATTCACAATTTCAGGGCAACAATATCATCTATCTACAACCACAGCGGAAGTTAAATTTAGTTCATCAGTATGACCTCTCAAGCAGATTTAAGAAAGCCTAAAATGAAGTCCTTCTTCCTCTGTTTATATATTCAGGATCATAAGATATGAAAAAGTAAATTATATTTAAGATACTTCTTTCTCAGTTTAAGATGTTTTCTCCATGCCTGAACCACCATAAGTTTTCTTGAAACTTGAAGGACTACTATAAATTTACGGTACTTCATCAAATGTACAAGGCAGTAGCAGTTACCTAAATACACATATTGAGAGAATGCGCATTTTGACTTTCCTGACTTTTCTGCCTCATTATTTACAAGTTTTTCTCCATAATTCTCTATGTATATCCATAAGCATACATTTATATGTGTCTCTGTCATTGTAGGGTAATACTTCAAGTAGATGGTGAAGTGGATTCTATATCACAAACTCATACACCACAATAAATTGATTATTAAAGATATCAGAAGACTGGCTTGGATGCAATAAACTATCTCAGCTACTCTTCTGGAATTTGCTCCAAAACTGTAATCCTGGACTACAGATACTACCCATCCACAAAAATTAAAAATATGTTTTTCCTACTTAAAAAAAAATCTTATTAGGGTGAAATAATGACAGCAAACCATTCTGTTTTTAATTCTGTTTAATCTTCTGCATTTGGGTCAATAAGCTTCATAAGATTATGTGCTGCTCCGGTACCATAAGAGAAGGAAGAACATTCTAGCCAACAACATGATATGCATCAATAAAATCTGTCCTCATAAGAAAGAATGAAATTTTTGGAGAAACTCAGGAAGACTTCATTTCACCACAACTCTCCCTAACTCTGTAACTAAGACAATTTTTTTTAATAATTCAAAGGGAATTATTCTACTTTTTCCACACCAATGGGGAGAAACAGTGGTTAGTCCGATGGATATATACTTTATTTCAGTACAGTTAGTTTTTTAAATGCATACCTCATTGTTTAAAATAAAATGAGAAACATCAATGGAAATGGTTATACTTGTAGCTTTCAGAGACCATAATGTTTTTTTGCCACTGTATTTATGTAATACAGATTCCAATTACAGGCCAGCAAATGAGCCTGACTTCACATCTAACGCTAGCATTAAACTGGCATGTCTAATGCAAGAACTCAGCCATGGGCTTGTTCCGCTACACTAATGAAGTTGTACAATATCCCACTCAAGGATATTATTCAAACTGGCTGATATTTCATGTCTTGACAGCTCAAGAACTGAGACATTTGCTGAGCATGGAACCATGTCTTCCTTGCCAATTCTTATTTGCAATTACTCTTTCCTCCCCTTCTCCCCATGCCTGTTTCACATATCCACAAATCTGTTCCTCTTTAAGGCTATATGAAGATTAATTCTATAGCAATACCAATGACAAGTTGGCATTAAAATTTTGTTTCCAAACTGAGTTATATTCTTTCCAACAAAAATGCAGACAATTACTCAGAAATATATTCCTCCTTGCCTGTGTATTAATTCTTTCCTGCTGTACCCAGAAATGTAAATACTTTGTTTCTAAAAAGACCTTAAATAAAATTAGTAAAATGTATGCAAAATTAACAAGTTAACCCAAATACTGCAATCAACACCACTACAATATTTCAGACTACTTTCCAAGCAGAAACTCTTTTGAATTATTTTCTTTAAAATTCTTAAGAATCTAACAACGGGCTCCCATTAGGAAATAGCACAAGTATACAGAAAGCAGCTGTTCCGCAATCTTGCAAGCATAACCACACCTGAAATAAACATAGAGAGAGCAGTGACCTTGTAAATGAGCTGGAGTCAAGTATTCATATGGAAAAAGGCATTCACAGCATGTGTGTGTATGTGCTTTCAAACTGCCTGTTGACTTTATAGGGTTTTCTAAGGCAAGAAATCTTTCCTCTAAAATATATAGCCCACAGCACCTGGTACTCCTTAGGAGTTCCCATCCTAGTACTAACCAGGGTTGACCCTGCTAAGATTCCAAGACCAGACAGATCTGGTGCCTTTAGGCCTATACTCACAGCATGTGCAGTCACAAATCATTTAAGGTTTGAAAGATCAAAAGAGCACCTCTAAAAAGACCTCTGTAAAGACTAGCATAGCCGAATTCTTAATATTGATTTCTAAAATAAGTAAACATCAGCAATGTTAACAAACATCCAGCCAAGATAGACTAAAATCTAAGACACATTTGCAAGAAAATTCTGAGAAAATACATGTAACAAAATTGTGGAAGATGTGGCTATCTAAAGGACCAAGACAGCCTGGAACTAGGTTGGTGAGCAACCAGAATAGCACTTCAGGAAGGAAACCCAGTCCAGTAATGTGTGGGAGGGACTTGTGGCTAAGAGAAAAAGTTTTATATAGCCAAATGCCTGTTGGTATTGGGATTCCTTCAATGAAACCTAGCAAAGGAAACCTAGTGAAAAGCAGAACATTAATTAAGCACCAGTAGCATCTGGTGAGAGAGTGTGAACTAGACTCGGGGTCAAGCCTTTGGTGAGAGTCTAGCCAAAGTACTGTTTATGATACCCGTGTCTTACATGAAAGTCTGAAGACATAACTGAGCTGTTTCTGAGCAGGGCGTTTACCCATTATACTGTCTAAAAAGTACACTGAGGAAGTTTATCAGCCTTGACCTGCATTTGAAATCTAACACACTACTTTATTCTTATTATTGTAATAAATGTTACAGTTTATTTCTATAAACGCCGATTCGACTTGAGTTGTATACATCATATAAAGTAACACAGAAAACATGCTGCCATAAATTTCCTAAGTGGCTCTAAACAAACACTGAAAATCTTCACCCTTTTATACAAAGGTGCCATTATAAGGAGGGAAGCAGAGCTGTATGGTAATGACAGGGTGCCTTATCAGACTGGGGAGCTGCCAAACTAATCTAGGAGTAAGGATCTGTCACAACAGAGAAAAGGCCAGTAATAATTTGCCTGAAGACCTAGATGCTAACTTCTTTCAGAGACGTTTAATCACTGAAAAAAAGGACCACTTCTTTGAACAAACAGAACTGCTATTTCTAAACAGGTTATATAACCAGTAAATGATGTGATAAAATATGTTTGATAAAATAAAATAAAAATTTTGTTTGGACATAATCATTTGAGTTTTAAAATGTTGTTTATATCCACCTCTAGAAGATAACCAGAACACAGTTGCCCTGCAACAAGGAAACCATATTCTTGTTCTATGTTACTGACATTATTATTTCATATTTCTTAAATACCGAAAGTGTAAATAATAATGTCCATATCAGCCTACAGCAGCTATTTTGAAAGCAAGGAGCTCTGTACACACTACTTTATTGTCAGGTTGCAAGGCTTCCTGTCACAAATAACCAGAGAATAAAGGGCAAGTATGTAAGGTACAGAGAGAAATGGAGGTCTGATAATGTGTGTTCTTTGATGCTTGCCACATTGTATACTATCTATTTCATGAGCCTTGCTACTTTGTGTTCTATGTAATTGCTTTGATGCTTGCCACATTGTATCATGCGCCTTGCTACTTTGTGTTCTATGTATGTGCTGCTACAATGTATTATATAAGGAAAAGGAAGGATTAGAAAGTGAAAGAGTGGACAAAGGTTGTTATGGGGAAATTATGGGGCTGAGGTAAGTGGGAAGACTCAGAGAAAGGTTACCCACTGTTCAATGTTAAGTAATCTAGAGACAGGCACCAGCCTGGGAAGACGGAAAAATAACTGGCCACTGCTTACTGAACAATAGGAGTTTTGCATGTGATAATTTATGTTAATTGCATATAAAGGTATGGAATGCTTGTACTAATCAGTTTTGGCAACTTTTGGAGAAGTGTGTTGGTACCCAAGTTAATCCAATAAATTACTGTTAACCTCAGAGTATCTTCTTGGAATGTGAGTTACCCAGTACATGACATTCATTCATGGCAACTTTTCCCTATGTGAAGTTTCATACATCATGCCACATTCATATCTTGAGTTGTCAGGCCAGATGTGATTCCATCTAAACAGGTGAAAACTTACCTTGGTTATGCAGTGACATTCTGTCGAGCTTGCTATAACATGCTCTACAGAGAGCTGTCTTTAAAGATAGTCAGTTTCAAACCTGCCCACATTGGGGGCAAGTTACCTGGATGAAATGATAACCACATGGTGAATAAAAAATCCCCCAAACTCAATTAAAAGTACTCGTTTAGGCTTTAAAGCCTCCAGCTTGGGACCATGTTACTTGAAGGCCTTTGCCTATATTAGTTTGCCAGGACTTCAAGATCAGCAGTGAAAGCTAATGCTCATTTTTTGAGGAGATAAAAATTGACAAGTATATGGGAGTGGGCCCATGAGAGCCCACACTGACTCCATGCTTACAGAAGAAGTTGGCATCTGGGTCTGTCAAAAAGACACACCTGGGGTATGGTAGTGGGGTTTTTTTTTGGGGGGGTGCTTTTCTGAACAGTGTTTTTTGAACTGTTCTTGCAAATGTGTCTTAAATTTAAATATTATTTGAGCTTGATGTTTGTTAATATTGCTATTTACTGGTTTTATTAATTTTAGCAAAAGCTCCCTTTTGGAGGATGTTCCCCTAAAGGCCACCCACAAACATATTATAGAAATAAAATATAAATTATGACAGGATTTACAAGCCATCTTTCTCCCCAAAATGGGACTCACAGTGGTTCCCAGTAACACTAATTAAATTTTTAAAAGGCCTGCAAATAACAGTTGGTTAGTTCAGGTCCTTCAATAGTTGTATAGTAGGGCCTCTCCTGTTAGTGTCAGACAGAAGCTGAGCATGTAATTAATTAAATCTAAACCATAATTTAAAATATTAAAAATATACAGCCAAGAACATTATAGCATCCAACTCATAACGAGTTCCAACTTTAACAGACAGTTAATTGCCTTAATAAAAAAGGCCTTTATCTGCCAGCAGAATGAGAACAAGAGGACAGCCAGTCTAACTTCCCTAAGCAGGAAGTCCCAATATCTAGGAGCGGACACTGAGAAAGGTCTCTCTTCCATCTTCATTAAATGTGTCTCTGAGAGTGGTGGGATAAAAAGGACAACCTGCAGTCATAATCTCAAGGTCCTTAAAGGATCAAATGGAAAACAGGCTCCTTGACATAGACTGATCCCAGGTTATAGAGGGCTTTCTATGTCATAAATAGCACTTTGAATAGTGCCAGCTGCTCACTAGAATTGGCCCTGGCCAACAATCTGCAACAACATGCAGGACCAACAGAACTTTCCAAACCCTTTTCAATGGTAGCCTAACAGAGTATGCTACAGTAATGCAAAGGACTGTAACTAGGTCATGAATTACCATGTCTAGATCAAACTTCTCCAGATTTTACAATTGACACATCTGGTCTGAATGTGCAACTCCAATCCTGGTCATCCCTAAAACCTGGATAACGGAGGAATGAATCGAGAAATACTTCTAAACTGCAAGTCTGAATCTGCAAAGTGAATGCATTCACATCTAGAACAAGTTCAATCCCTATTTGCTTCTTGATTGATTAGGAACATCTTTTTGCTGTCTGGACTAAGTTTCAATTTCTTTGTCTTTATCGAGTCAGGCACTGGCTTAAAACCAGAACAGCTTCCTGAGACTTGAGATAGTGTTGAGCCATCTATACAATGTACAATGATGGCTCCAGATTTGGTATCCCAGAGATTTCATGTATATGTTCAATAGCACAAGAGGCAAAACAGACACTCAAATTTTTCTGTCTCATAATCAAGCCTGAATATAGATGGATCTAGATAATCTTTCTCATCAAGGAATTCCTGGCACTGTGACAACAAATACCAGCAAAGGCTGTTTCCAAGAGCTTTCAACATAGGAAAAGAAACTTGTGCACAAAATTAGAATATCAGGCTGGTATTTTGCATTTATAACAAATCCTTTGAGGCTGATAACCAACCATTGATGGAATGAGTTGACCAGGAAAAGAAAAAATGAATGCCAGACATCCACAAAGATGAATCCATGAGATAAAAGAAAGGCATTTCACCAGATAATGAAATAAGCATGGTCCTCTGATACAGAATAGTTGGGTGTTTTGTTGGCTAACCTTATATTTTCCTTAGAGAAAGTTAAACTGACCCTTACTACAAGGGAGTATCTCCTAATGATTCAAGTAGTTACAAGGGAAAATTCTCCATCTGAATTGTCCTACTATATTATTTGTGTGGATATTCTCTCGTAAGAATTACAAGTTAAACTCCAACTTGAAGAAAAACCCACATGAATTAAAGTTACTTGTACAAAAGTTCATACTACACATCCATGAACTGCTTACTGATCAAACCAGCAAAAAAAAAAAAAAAAAGCTAGCTTCTCAGCATCTTTATTCTCATGCATCTGGGTTGGTGAGCGCTCAATCAACTTTTCATCCCTAGACCAATATTGGTTCTCCTGTTCACCAGCATGCCATCTCCTCTGTCTTCTTTCCTTTTTCCTTCCACACTGCTTGGATTTCCCTCCTATTCAGTCGCCATGAAAACCTATGTAAATACTCATGGAAATCTGTACATGTAAGCATACTTGGGGACTGGAAGTAGAATAAATACATCTTACATTAAAAAAAGCATGCCTTGTACACTGAGAGTCGTACATGAAAGAAAAACATCCAATTCTACCTTTAAGTACCCTAACAAAACTCTACTGAAAACATATTTTTGCTGAATTCAATTGGTATAGGAATCCCAAATAAGAATGCATTGTTGGAAAAAAAAAATAACAAAACCCTTAACTCCTGGGAAAGAGTCATACACATAGAGCTGGCAAACTATTATTATTATTATTATTATCATTATTATTATTATTATTATTAGGCTACATATTTTAGGCTGCAGAGAAATTTTAATGTAATTTTTAAGACTTCTAATCAACTTTCTGTCAGCTAACGAAATCCATAAGTACACAAAAGGGAACAAGCCATCTCTAAAATTCAGTAATCTAAACACAGATATAACATGAAATAAAGAAAGAAATGTCTAAGTAATCAAACTAAGCCAGGATCCTATCGTAAAACTGCTAGTGTAAAGGTACATGATGTGAGCAATTTGACACGTTCCATGCCTATAGACAGCAGCAACAGAATAAAACAAGTGGCTCTGAATGGCCTACTCCTTCAATGCCTGGCCAAAGGTTGGTGAGGGGTCAGTCCTTCAAAACCAAGGTATTCTGGGAAATGTGGCTGGAATAGTTGTGTCCCCAAGGCACAGGTAACTGTCCAAACTATGCTTCCCTGAGTGCATTGGCTCCAACCTACATCCAAAGCCAGGCATTCAAGGCATAGATTACATCTGCCCACTGCTATTTGCTGCTTTCTTCATAAGAACAGGATCCCAGTTATTATGCATTTGAGTTCTAGACACAGCATGTATCCTTTCGTACTGCTGCCTACAAATTACAAGATAACAATGACAGCAGCTTTTAAGCCTTATTTTGGGGCTACCTGCTTTAGGAAGTATGTTGCTATAAATATTATTCCTTTCTGCATATCTAGTGGAACAGTATAGTCAGGCATGTTTATTTAACAAAATAATTAAAACACCACTTTAGCTGAGTTAAAATTTTATAGAAGAAACTGTATTACAATTCCACTAATTACATTCAGTATTTTGTTCATATCAGTAGAATGATCTATAGCTAACTCTATACACTCTAATGAAAACAAAACTGTGTTTCTAGTGTAAAAATACTTTCTCTAAAAACCCTGTGCCATGTTTTACTAGTTTCTTACATTAATCGTCAATTTGCTTTGGAGAAATATAACAGTTTTCTATTGACTGCAGTAACACATTGTCTGAAAGTTTGTAAATCCCACTTACTTTCTACAGAGTAAGCAAAACAGTGTTTTCTTCCAACACAGTAATGCAAGTAGAAAGCTACAGTTAAGTCACAGCAATGCTGCTAATTTATTTGTAATGTAATCTTGATTAATAGGGAGGCCACTGTGACAATTAAGTTTCAGCAATTCCATCTTACCAGCTCATTTTACTCTGTCACCTAATATCAGGCATGAATCATCACAGCTGAGACACTTAAAATTGCTAAACAGATTTAAGAGTCCAAACTTCTGAAAATAACTTCTGTATTCCAGTAATGGAATCTTTGGCCACAATCCTATTGGCTCCACCAATGATGTAACCATGCCAGCAGAGATAAAGGTGAAGGCAGCAAAAGGAAATGGGTGGGTGGCAAGCAAAGGAGGGGAAGGATAGCAGCAGTAAAAGAAGAAAGCTCCTGGCTCTTATACCATCTTTTCTCTAAGGCACTTAACTTCCAGGGAAGATGGGGTCATGAAACCAAGATAGAACGGCAGGTATCGCTTGGACAGTCACCAGTCCTGCAGAACAAGCAAGCTCATCCATCCATACTGCTTTGCCTCTGGGGACACTCTATCCACACACACCCCACCGGAAACCAGGCATTTGAGAAGCAGTCAGCAGAGAACGAGCAGACTTTTTCTTTGACTGCTGCCACTGCAAAAAGTGGAAATATTAGTGTAATGGACCACTATGCTCACTCAATGCTCCTGTGACATATATGAACAACTGCAGCATTACTAGGACAAAATTCTGGGATATGAATGTACTGACAAAAAAACCCAGAAAAGAAAACAGAACAAAACAATAGTGGAGTAACTGTAATTCCCACTTTTGGTTTGAGTTTAAAAAAAAACTTCAGCACTGCAAGGGGGCAGCAATTAATTTATGGGGCGAATTCCAGTCCCATATGGCAAAAAAAAAAGCAGGATATAAACTAAATAAATAAATAAATAAAATTTAAAAGGTGAATTAATACTCCTGGAAACTTTAATGAAAGGCAATCCTCTCCTTTTTTTTCCTTGCATGAAAAAGGGCATTTGAATGGGCCACAGGCCACAAAAACTGCTCTGGAGGTTACATGCAGTTTAAAGGTTGCACATCTCTGCCCTACAATATGCCAGCCTCTGGATTTATACCATTCTTGGACCTTTGTGATCATATTTTATTAAGAAGTTAAAATGTTAATTCAAAGCATTGTACTAGGAACCTGAGTAACACACGGGAATTCCACAAGTTATTTCTAGCCCATATATTCCTTTTACCTTTGTCATTCTGCTCAGTATAGCTTCTCTACAGCAAAGGGATCATCTGTCATTTCAATACCACATTACACCCGCTGTAGCTACTAGGTAGTATAATTGACTTGATATTCTGAAACTGGACTTCTGCTCACAAAGAGATTTTCACTGATTCTTCCACTCTGCAACAAATGCTTCCCAAATACCTATTCCAGAAGGCTAAGAGCCCTCCAGGACAACGTGGAGTGGAATGTGAGTTACATGGAGAGGGTGAAATTCAGCAAAAGATGTCTCCTGCCCCACTATATACAACAGATGGAGCCCTGGCTAGATTTGGTAAAAGCAAAACCCCCTTCCATTTGCAGAAGGTCATATCTGACTCTAAGCCAGTCTTGCTTTATTCCCATGCAATTCAATACTGTAATCAGGTCTGTAAAGAATTTTGCACACCATTTTCCAATGAAATATTGATAGGCCATATACAAAATACTACATGCCTTACGTTACTTTCACTTCCATTCACAGCCATAATTATTCACAGGTAAACTGCACATTTCAATATATATATAATACAAGCATTCACCTCTTGATGTTTAGAAAAAATTACAACAATTGCTTTTCCTGTGAAACTCTGAACCTCTCACATGCTGCTGAAAGGATTCTAAGCAAAGGAAGAACAAGTCTGTAAAAGAACAGATTCAGACTTGGGGTGACTTAGCTAAGAGATGTAATGAGACATGTGACTATAATTTAAAGAAATATCTCATCCGGTTTTGCAAGGCTGCACTTGTTGAACCCTATTAAACTAATCAGAAAAGGTGCACACTTTGCATGGCAATTAGGTTTACTGTAAGTATACCTCTGTTATTTAAAGGTATTTCCTGCAGCAAATACATGAACTGTGCATGACAAAATATAAGTGGATTAAACATAAGAAAGTATTTGAATGGCAACTAGGAGCTACTTCATTCAAATTATTGAATGCACTTTCAGCGTGCGGGATCTATAGATCCCAGTTACAGCCAGGAATGCTTTTCACTAAGGTCATTTCCGCACTACACTGTTATAGTGCTATTATTCCACTTTCAACATCCCATAGAATTCTGAGGGTTGTGGTCTAGTGAAGCCAAAGAATACCCTGGCTGAGAATTCTAAATGCTCCTCCTCTTAAACTGCAAACGTCAGGATGTAAACAGTGAAATAAAAGCACTATAACAGTGTAGTGCGGAAATGGCCTAAGTCTTATGCAATGAGTACCTAATATTTTTCTCATAGTTCAGGCAAACATCATTCATACATTTGTAACCTGAAAACTTTGCTACAGTAACATAACCTGAATACACCTTTCCTTCAAAGAATGGGGCTGGTATAGAACAGAACAGTATGACGGGCATGAATTACCACATAAACATTACATCAGCACTTCAAGGTTCACAAAGACTTCGTACACTCTTTAGGCACCATTTAGGGTCCCACTGTTAACATATAAAACCCAGAAAGACCTGGGCATACTTAGATTTCTTTCCATACAAAAAACAGGATGTTAATGCTATCCACTCTACCCAAACCACACAGAACTGAGGAGTACTCCTAGGTGCTCAAGCTGCCTGCTTCTGTTAGCTCATCACTTTCATGTGAGCCCATTCAAAACTAACTTCAACTGAATGGCTATGTTTTTATCTGTTCATTAGTTTCTGAGACACATATAGAAGTTTCCTTTAATCACACTGTGCATATGAAAATACACAAAACTCTTGACACTGTAAACCAGGAATGGGTAACTGTGGTAGGCTGGAGTGATGCAGCTGTACCCCAAGAGACCTTGGGAGACCCCACCAAACCAGACATAAGGGCATTCTAATCATGTTTTTGGGCTTTCCTGGGCCCCTAGAATTCACTTTGAATCACTTTGAATTAATTTTTTTTTTAAAAAAAAGTTTGCAAAACTTTGTTTTGGCTCCCATAGAGGCCCAGGGGGGCTCCAAACATGGTGGAAATGTACTACCACACCGCACAATCATTTGGGGGCATTTCTGAACAAAACAAAACAAAAAATATGACCACTAGGAGCAGCCACATGCACCTCACAGACTACACTTTGGCCATGTCCGCAGTAAAGCATCCAGTTTAAGTAGAAACTGAATAGAAAGAAAAACCTTGAAAGATATGCAGATTAATATTTTTTTAAATAATCCTATTCTAATCCTTCCTTACTTATTGTAACTCACACGATTCAAAGAAAAATCCTTAAAAGCCATCCACAACAACTAAGAATTTTAGCAGCTGCATATTATTAAGGACTATTATTCATCAGCCCTTCAGAAGAGACTGCTGGCTTTAATGATAGGCCTCTAGGCAATCAATAATTTGGTTTAGGGGTTCACCACTAGACTACAAATCTGGAGACCTCCAAGGTTCAAATCTTTATTTGTCCACTGAAACCCACTGGGTGATCTTGGGCAAGTCATACTCTCTCAACCTCAGAGGAAGGCAAATGCAAACCCACTCTGAGTAAACCTTACCAAGAAAACCCCATAACAGATTTGTCTTAGAGTCACCATAACTCAGAAATGACTTAAAGGCACACAACAACAAATCTGTGTGGAGGCGTTAGCCCTCTCATAATGGCATATCTAACAGAAATTTCCATCCCTTAACTAGAAGGAGTGCATACGAGGCAAGAGGATACCATAAAAATATTCTTTTTGGGTCCCAAAATCAAACTAAATGCTTTTCTGTAAATGTTAGGAATGCTAATATGACTGTTTGCCTTCATTCCTCACGTGGCTATAAAATCTTACAGATATAAGATTTGCTTGGGAAACATTTCCTCGCTGGAAGAGCCTACAGGCTGAAAAAGACTACTTTTCAAAAGTTTCAAACTAACAAATAAAGAATTCTAAGGACTACTTTTCAAAAGCTTCAAAGTAACACAAAAAAGCTGCTGAAGGCCGCTTTTCAAAAATTTCAAAGAGAAACACAAACCTCCTCATACACCTAAGTCTGCTGATTTGCCAGTCAAGCCAGTTGGCACTGTCACCTCCAAAGGAGGACTTCGTCAGTGCTGTCCTGATGTGCCCAAGTTTACAGCCCCTAATCCAGTGAATCTACCTAACAGGTGATGGTGTGGACAAAAGTGTCATTCTACATGGGGATCAATCTAGCTAAACAGATACTGTAATGTGTACTCTTCAAAAATTAAAAAGCAACTGAGCAACCACTGAAAGCCCAGGAGGAAGAAGTCAAGAAAAACATTACAAACAACAAAAGAGCGCTTTTATTTTTTGAGATCAGATGGTTATACAAAAACATGCTTTTACACAAATGATAATTATTTGTTCACATTAAAAGAGCTCTCAAATGATGATCCAAGGGACTGGAGCCAACACTTTCACTCTGCTGATGGAAATGCATTAGTTAGAGGAAGGTAGTATGACTTCCTTCTTCCTACAGCCTAATTTCATCCTCAAAATGTGCTCTAGAGGCCTCAGAAACCTCCAGAGCTCATTTTCAAGCAGTAAGGAGCAAGGGCAAGAGGGAGCAGCCTATTATTTCAGAGGATTTCTAGAAGCACAACAGTAGGTGTAACCCAGTTATCTTGATGCCTTATGGGGGGAAAATCTACCTGATATAAATACTGCCACTTGATTACTATTTTTACTAAACCTGCTTTAAGCAGCAATCCTGCACCTACACACCTAATTGTAAGTCTCACTGAGTTCAATACAGACTTACTCCTAGAAAAGCTTGTACAGGAATCTACCAGCTGCCTATTAAATAGTATGTTGCTGCAGTTGTACAAAAGCATATATGCTAAGAAAAAATTTCCAGACTGTTACTGCATAATTAATACTATGCAATATAGCACCACAGAATTACTACAAACTCACAAAATATTCAACATATACTTAAAAAGTATATAATAAAACCTCCATTCATATTCTATGGAAGACCCATAGGCTCACTAATAGTGGATACATTCTCAAAAAACTTCCTAAGACTGTAGAATACGGTTCAGTATGTCTAAGCATAAGCTGAAGGCAATCAAGTTTCTGATTAAAAGTGTATCTTATCAAAGTTTTATCTACATTTTCTGAAAAGCACACTCGTACAAAGTTAACTGAACTGAAAAAGTAGAAGAGGAAAAGTCTCCATACTAGGCAGGCTTGGAACCAACCAACTAGAAGGGAAAAATCAAAAATCTGTCGGATCATTTATTATCATAGCCAGTTTGCCAAGAGCAACAATCCCAACAAATCATTTTAAAGTGAATTAAGCTAATTGAATTTTATGACAAGCTAACAGGAGCAGTATTATATCTTTTGAAAAGGGCCTAATCCCGTATGGCTATATTAAGTTAATGAGACCTGCACTGAACAATAACAGCAATAACAGTTCAAAACAAACACAAATAAAATGATTCATAAATGTTTATCATTTTATTCCCTATAAAATATAAAGTGATTTCTGAGAATGAAACAACACTTTGGGAGCGATCACTCTTTGTGAAAAAATTACTCTGTTTAGACTTCACTGCTCTTCTGCCAAACATAAGCCATATAAGGAAGCTGAAGTTCACTGCCATCTATTTTATTCAGCCCTTTCAGATGGCCAGGAGTAACCTTTTCTAGTGTCTTTGACTATGAAGTATATGGTTTAAGAGAGTTTAGTTTACTGTGTTTTCATTTATCAGTTTGCCTTCCTACTCTCAACACAAATCAGTAACATCATAACACAGTTGTTGATCTAAACTATGAGCACTAGACAAGGCTTTATGATTATTGAGAACTTACAAACATACTCCATACATACTTGTACAAAACATACGTCCCATTTCTTGTACAACCTTCAAAATCAATTAATTCTTCAGATTATATGCTGCCTCATCCCTTATGATAGAATTTGCCAAATCTTAAAGCAGTTTTAAAACCGATTTTAACCATCTTCACCACCTTCAACAAACTACACGTACAGTCAGAAAAGTAACAGCATAAGCCATTCAACTGCATTCCTTCACAGTACTATTAGATCTAAAAACTGGGTATATAAAGTACATTTTTGGGGAATCTCCACAAATTAAGTCAGACTAGTTAACAAGCATTAAATGTTTTAAGTTGTTTTTATGGAAATATAACAAAAATGCCTCCAGTGTTCGAACTTTTTCGAAGTACCGAGAAATCCTTGTCAGTTCCAAAAGTTACTTTTTACAGGCCTTTCTAGATTACTTGCATACTCCATCAGCCACTGGAATATTTATTAGAGAAAAACGCTGAATAACACAAAAGAACGTCTGTAGTGCTCCTAATACACACACAGAAAAGGAAGAAGAAGAAAAGAATCGACGTCCTTTATACAACGGGAGTCCTCCCAGAAGAAAAAAAGTTACCGGTTCAGTGACCGTTTCTAGTAGGAGTTTTTTAAAACCACGAACGCACAAGAGGGCTGTTTCACTTCAATACCTTCTGCTGCGGAACAAAGAAACTTCTGTGCGAGCAGCTTTCCCAAAAAATCCTCTCCGAGATTTTCCCTCTGCAACAAAATGCAAGTGAGGATCACATGCGCGGACGGACACCCCGAAACGGGAAGCCAAGTTCACAACTCACCAAGCCATCGAAAGGGCAAATAAAAGCGAGAAAAAAACAGAGTAAGAACTCAAAATACTGGTTCCTTCTCTCCAACCCCCTAAAGAAAGATTTTATTACTATGCAGCCCATTTTTTTTTTAATTCTTTTCCTCACCAACCTTAGACTTCGGGCGTCCAGGTCTCCTCCATTTGCACCGAGTTCTCCTCCTCTCCAGCGATGTTTTAAATCCCAAATCAAGGCTGGGGTTTTGTGTTTTTTTCCCCAGAGTGAAGAAAGGGAAGGAAAAAAAAACCCAAAAAGGGGAGGGGAGACGCAACAGCTCTCTGTGGAGAGAAGGTACGAGTGTGAAGCTCGCGGGCCAGGGAGGGAAGCGCCCCCGGAACAGCTCGGGGGCTGTTTTTGTTTTCTGTGCGCCCCCTCCCTTCACTTTTCCCCTCCGTGGAACCGGGGGACGGTCTCCGTCGGCCTCAGTTTCTCCTCTTCTCTCCCCCCTTTCCGCCGTGACAAATATGTGGTTTCAGGTGCCTCAAACGCCGCCCAGTCCCGGCTGAGGAGTCATTTCCTGCCCCTCGTGGGGGCGACGGAAGGAAAAAGCGGCGGCGGGGCCGCTCAAGCCCTGCGCCCGAGGACCCTCGCCCAGTCTTCCTCCTCCTCCTCCTCCGCCTCCCCGCCCCTCCCCAAGCCCACCCTGCTGCCAGCCCCGGCGTCCTCCTTCCTCCGCGTCCCCTCGCTAGGCCGGGCCCTGGATGCTGTCGGAGCAGCACCGCCTGCCGCAAGCCCGGGTCGCCGCCGCCGCCGCCGCCGCTTCTTCCCCTTCCTCCGCTGTTGCTGCTGCCGTTGCCGCCGCCAGGGGCACGTAGTGTGAGGAGGGACCGAAGAGCAACAAGCCCCCCCTTTCCTCCTCCTCTCCCCTTTTCCTTTCTTCCCCCTCCGCTCGCCTTCCTTCCCTCTCCGGCTCCCTTCCCTCCCTCTCCGTCTCTCTCTCTCACACACACGGCTCCTCCTCTTCACACTTCCCCCTTCCTTCCTCTCCCCCTTCCCGCCCCCTCTCAGCAACCGGCGCTCTCTGGGCGCCGGCCTGCGACTCGCTGAGGTGTTTCTCTCCCCTCAGAGAAGGGCGGCGGCGGCGGCAGGGAGGGAGGGAGGGAGGCAGCGAGCGAGCGAGCGAGCGAGGGAAGGGGGGCGCCGACGGTACACTCGAGGGCGGCGGGTGTTACGAGGAATGCTACTACGGCTTGCCGCCGCCGCCCAGGCCGAAGGGAGACACCGCAGCGCCGCCCAGACACCCAGGCATGACGGAGCGACACTCTCCTTTTCTATCTCAGGCGGCCTCGGCCTCACCGCGCAAGTGCGCCGGTTTTCTGAGCCTCTCCTCCGCCTCCCTCCCCCTCAGACTTTCTCTCCTCAGAGCCAGACAACAAGTCTGGAAACTGGCGGAGCGAGCGCTCGCGCGCCTTGGCCAATCCGGAGAGAGGAGCCGCTAGCAACAGCCAATGGCCTTGCTCTGATGGGCGGCCGGGCACGAAGGAGAGAGAGCAAGTTAGGATGTGTAGTTAACTAAAAAAAAAAGGGTGGTGTGAGGCAGAGGAGGGTATTTGGGAAACGCTTTTCGCGTCTTGGGTTTGGGTTGGGGAGAAAATGGAGAGCTGGAATGGAGGACGGTTCAGAAACGACGTACCGGCACTCCAGACGACAGGAATTGGCAGAAGGAGAGAGTTTTAGGTTTTGAGAAAGGATGATGAAAACGAAATACGCGTATCTGATGTAGGGCCCAGTCGCACCACAGCATTACAACACACACCCTCCAACACAGTCCATTTCCGCACTGGACTTTTATAGCGCTATTATCCCACTTTCAACATCCTATGGAATCCGGGGGTTTGCAGTTTGGGGGGTCCTTCCTCAACCGCAAACAGCGGGATTCCATAGGATGCTGAAAGTGGAATGATAGCGCTGTAAGGGTCCAGTGCGGAAATGGTCACTGATGAAAATGGGACAGAGGTGGTCAAGATGGCAAAAACTGCTTGAGGAAGAACTCGCACTTTAGGAGCGGCTGCAGCAGTTTGCTTTTGCTTGAGCCTCCTGGAAAAGGCAAGACTGGCCACCACCTCCTTTTCCCTCACCGCTGCTGACTTAATTGAGTGCAAAGTTAACTGAGTGCAAACCAGTTTTCCACTTTTAACTCAGGCCATTTCTACACTAAACTGTTCTAGCGCTATTATTCCACTTTCAACATCCTATGGAATCCTGGGGTCTGCCCTTCAGGGAGGGGCATTTAGAATTGTCACCCACAGCGTCCTTAGGCCTCAGTAAACTACAAACTCCAGAATTCCACAGGATGTTGAAAGTGGAACAATAGCAATACAATAGTGCAGAAAGGCAGTTTGAAGTAATTGAAGTGGGCAGGGAGGAGAAGACAAAAACTAGGCCATTTTAAAAGCTGCTGAAAAACTGAGGCAACAGAGGATTAATCAGGACTGGCGAGCTGGGACAGTCAGTTATGGTAGCACAATTATTCCACTTTAACTGCCATGGTTCCGGCCTATGGAATCCTGGGATTGGCAGTTTAGGCAGGGGCATTTGGAATTCTCAGCCACTAAACTTCAGTGCCTCTCCAAACTACAAATCTCAGGATTTCATACCAAAATGTCATGCAAGTTAAGAGTAGAACAATAGCACTATAACTATCAAGTGTGAATTGGCCAGCCCATAGGTTGGAGAAGACAACCAGTAAGGTGGAGAGACCGTCTCTGGCGAGACGTAACCTAAATAAGGGTGACATGGGCTTAGTAGTTAGCAAATTGGAATTTGTGTATGGGAACAAAACAGGACTGCAACTACTCACATCCTTCTATAGAATCATAGAAATATAGAGTTGGAAGAGACCACAGGGGCCATCCAGTCCAACCCCCTGCCATGCAGGAACACCCTCAAAGCACTCCCGACAGATGGCCATCAAGCCTCTGCTTAAAAACCTCCAAGGAAGGAGACTCCACTACACTCCAAGGCAGCAGATTCCATTGCCGGACAGCCCTGACTGTCAGGAAGTTCTTCCTGAGGTTCAGGTGGAATCTCCTTTCCTGCAGCTGGAATCCATTGCTCCTTGTCCTGGTCTCTGAAGCAGCAGAAAACAAGCCCTCTCCTTCCTCTACATGGCATCCCTTCAAATATTTAAACATGGCTATCATGTCCCCTCTTAACCTTCTCTTCTGTAGACTAAACATACCCAGCTCTCTAAGTCTATCCTCATAGGGCATGGCTTCCAGGCCTCTCACCATTTTGGTCGCCCTCCTCTGGACTTGCTCCAGCTTGTCAATATCCTTCTTGAATTGGGGTGCCCAGAACTGGACACAGTATTCAAGATGGGGTCTAACCAAAGCAGAGTAGAGTGGTACCAGTACCTCCCTCGATCTAGACACCATACTCCTATTGATGCAGCCGAGAATTGCATTGGCTTTCTTGGCTGCCACATCACACTGCTGACTCATGTTCAGCTTGTGGTCTATGAAGACTCCTAGATCCCTTTCACATGTACTGCTATCCAGCCAAGTGTCCCCCATCCTATATTTCTGTATTCCATTTTTTCTACCTAAGTGTAGGACCTTACACTTCTCTCTGTTGAATTTCATTTTGTTAACCTTGGCCAATTTCAGGGCCAGCTCTCCGATCTATCCAGGTCATTTTGAATTTTGATGCTGTCCTCTGGCGTATTAGCAACCCCTCCCAATTTGGTGTCATCTGCAAATTTGGTGAGTATGCCCTCTAGAGCTGGGTAGAACAGCTGAGAATTACAATAACATCTGAATGGCCACATGGTTCCCATCCCCATATAATTACCTCCTGCTTTTTTCCCCCTCAGTGTAAATGCCTTGTCTTATTTCAAAGCAAGATACCTAATTTGCTTCATCATAGCATCTGAGGGCATTATGCAGTTACAATGATACCAAGTCGGCCCCTCAACCCTACTCCCCACTTACTTTTTGTAAAATCTTACCCTATGAAGAGCTCTTGAAGCATAGCCTAGTAAAAGGATTGCACTAATATGGATTTTGGAAGCTCCTTTGTGTTTTTCATAACTCTGCAAAGTTGTTCCCTATTTAGTAGGATTGTAATGATGAACCTCATCTCTCATACTTTCTTAAATCCTTTATATTTTTAAAATGCAGGCATACCTCAGTTAAAGCCTCTGACAAAGAAGCTCCTGTGTACAGAGCCTTTTTAGGGGAGCTAGACTACCCCCTCACCTTTTCATTGTCTAGCTGGAAGTTTACTCGCAGTGCTGGCATTGAGAGGATGGTGTAGGAGGGCTGGAAAAAGACCAATTTCCAGTGTTGGGTAGCAGCAGCACGTTGCAATAAACAGTACAATAAAACTTGATGTGGGAAAGAATGGAATTCTACTCTAGGTGATCCTATTGTAGCTTTGTGTGCTTAAGTGTAAAAGGCAAAGTAAACAATTGCCTCCAGAACATGTGTTGAGAGCAAAACAGAGAGAAAAGGAGAAAGCAGATGAGCCTGCCTCACCAGCTACTCTGACACGTTGAAAAAAACATAGATCTGGAAGTTTTGCCACCAAAATAGAAATCATAAAAGAATTGGAAACTGGTGAAAGAAAAAAATAATCCCAGGATGCATTTTGGAAGAAGTTTTCAAGTGGTCTTGTTACCCTGATTTCTAGGGGTCCCGTGAGGGACACCTAAGTGCGCTCCAAATATTACAAAGTTGGGAATTAGCAAAGAGCACAAGCTAGCACTACAAGAGGCAGGGCAGTGTAGCGAGATCTTTTACCCAATGTCTACAGGGTCAGGCCGAGTCAAGGAGCATACAGAAGTAAATAATAATTGTTTTTATTGATATACAGTCAAACATGTGTATGCAACACACTCACACAGAGATCTATAGAAATAAAGGTAGGAGTTGGATAGAGGGTTTTTAAGAGGATGTTTTGTATGGGAAATACTGCACTGGTCCTGAAGCCCGGGTAGTCTGAAGAAAGAAGTTCATGGGAATTCTCCGCACAAGGAGCTGAGGGGAAGGCTCGCTGACCAAAGCGACAGCAAGGTGGGATGGAAGCCAAGAGTGATCCGAGGAAGCTCTCAAAGTCAGGGGTTCTTATAGGGAAAAATGTGGCCGTAGGCTAGTCCATTCCCGGGGATAACAATGAGTTTCGGGCTGGAGACAAAGCCTCCGAAAGGTCAGTATTTTATATGATTGAGTTATGACAGTGTTGTCAGTAGCTCAGACAGTATGCAAATGTGGAGTGCTTGACAGTTGAGTATTCGACTCGTCAAGCTGGCTGTTTGGGGCAGGGAGTCCTTTGTAAGTAGCGTGCATACATAATGTGGTACTTGCCTTGAGGTCTCCTGAAGCAGCAGTCTGGCTATTTCTGGCCTGCCTGTATTTGTTTGGAATATTTCAGCGATTAGCAGCCGTGCCTGTATGCAAGCTTGTCCGGGGGCCTCGCAAGCACATGGAGGAAAAGGGGATAGAGAAGGCCAAATTATTGATATCAAATGATATCTAATATCCCACAGGTCCGGGCTAGAAACTGCAGTAACAGTCTCCAAAAGATTAATTTTTTTTTCTTATGCAAAGCTTGCCTGACTAACTGCTTCATTTCACATGTGCAAAGTGTTAGTTTTCAATAAAACATTTTCTGAAAGATGTTGAACTGCTGGGTGTTTGTTTGTTTGCTTTTGTTTTATTTTGCCTTGTTTGGTGAAGGAAGCTATCCCTATTCTTTCCATTTTAATTCTACCTCTGGTACCAAAGTTTCTGTTAAAGAAGTAAAATTCAGGAACTGCTTCGTTAATGAAATAGGCTTGAACGGCCTTATTTCTTATAAAGGCACTGTATGTGACCCACCCTCCCCACATATTCATCTAACTGTGAAAGGGCTTTGGCTATACTCATCCTTCCCACTGCAGACACTCTCAAAAGCTAGCTGCTCAACAGCTAGCATTAAGCCAAACTAAGGCTATTTCTGCACGGCTCTCTTATAGCGCAATTATTCCAGATGGCCCCTCCCGAAACTGCAAACCCCAGGATTCCATAGGAGGTTGAAAGTGGAATACTTGCTCTATAAGATTGCTGTGCAGAAATGGCCTTAGAAACAGCCCTTCACACATACAGATGTATACAGTTCCATATGAAAAGGGGCCATGGCCCAATCAGGATCTCCTCTCACATGTAAAAGCTTTACCTGTGGGCACTGTTCATGGGTCCCTTCACATAGCTGCTGAACACCCCCCAAAAAAGGAGTATGAAATGGAGGTGATGCATGTAGCAGAGAATAAAGTTAATCAACATACACCTTCAGTTTTCTCAGTGACATCTCGAAGTGTGCGAAGATTCAAATTAACTAGTAGGTACAGGCAAGATCATTTCTGTTTCTTCTGTAGTGTCAAAACTTTGGTCTTCAGCTGTCTTATTCTTTCTTCTCCAATTTTCCTCTTGACTGTTTCCCTTTCCAGAGCACTGGAGCTGCTCAAAACAAGATTAATAATGATCTCCTCATGGTAGAATTCATGAGCTTTTTTCCCATGTTCCTACTTGACCTGACAATTCCTTTCAGTGCTGAATGAAAGCATATAGTGCCCCTTTCCCTCACTTGAGGCCATAAATATACTACTGCTGAGCACTGAGACCAAGCAAGATGGTGGCAGTGTGAGTATGCATATATGCATCTGCTGAAGCTGGTGTCGTGAATTTCCTGGTGGTCTTCTAGGAAGACACCCAGCAGGAAAGTTACAAACTGAAATGTTCATGAGTGTACTGCGTCTGGGTGGGATGAGGAGGCAAGATGAAATTATATATACTCAAAGGGCACTGATCCTTGTATAGTCACCCCATTTGATAATCATACTACACCATCACAAACCTACATCTCTTCCCAATCCTGTCTCCTGGGCTACCATAGCCATTAATCAGACCTGAACTCTTCTGTATCCACATCATCCCTCCCATAGACTCAGGCTGATGATAGTTGTCATCTAACCACATCAGGAGAAGCACACATTCCCCACTGCTGTAATAAATTATATTGATCCACTAACTTACAGTTTCATAACAGCATCTTGAGTACTTCTCTATGGCCATTTCCGCATGATTCCTTAGGAGGTTGAAAGTGGAATTATCACGCTATAACAGGCTCGTGCGGAAATGGCCTATGGCTGGGAAAGAGTACATATGATCAATTGGATTATAAGCATAAAAGGGTCCCAAACAACATTGTTTGGATAATGATTGTTCACCCCCAAATGTCCTCTAGGGGTAGTGGGAGCATTTCCATCACATTTTGTCTCCTTGGGTCAGTTTGGACCCAGGAGAAGCCTTTTTTGAAAAAGGAAGTGACTTCTACTCACTTCCTATTTTTAAAAAAGGGCCTCTCTGGTACAGAAAGGCCCAAAATCATGGTGAAAAATGTCCTCATGTTCTCTAGAGGGCATTGGGGGGAATGTGAGATCAAATACATTTTTCTGATTTTTTTGTGTGGAGAAGAGTGAGTATAGTGAGGAGGTACAGGCCTCCAAGGTCTCTTGAGGGGCTAATGGAGGCCCCTAGCCTGCCACAGTTGCCCTGCCCTGATTCCTAAAGTTGATTCTATGTTATATTTGGCATTTCCTTTCATACTTCTCTGATCCCGTATTTTTCCCCAGCAAAAGGTTACTTGCAGACCACAGGCTGCTGCTCCTCTGATCTAGCCTGCTAATTTGCTGTTGATATTGTTCAGATTATCAAGTTCTCCCTGGAAAACATCAGGACTGACCCTATCATTAAGCAGAAGGCAGTGGCCACCACAGCCAGCAGGTACTAAGAGATACTTGTGGCAACCTCCTTGCTGTTCTTCCTGAACTCCTCCACAGTTTTGGAAAATACGAGCTGTGTGTGCTATGCAACCTATTTTGGGCCCCCGAAAACTAGCCCACTGGCTCATGGTAGAAACACTATCCTGTTGGCAGCGTGAAGGAAGATTCAACTGATGGTCCAAAAGAGCTTTTGTATAATAACCTGATTAAGTCATTGATAAAAATGTTGAAGACTAAAGTTTCCAAAACTCTGTGCATTGGTGTAAAGATGTTTGTAGCTTTGTTCTCACCTATGAATTTACTGACAGTTTTTCTGTGGATCCTATTCTCTCCCTCGGTTTCTCCTCTAGAATTCACATGCTTGTGATTAGAGCTTGCCTTTGGGCTGATGTTTGAGTTATCATCTCCAACCCACTCCCCGAGGATTTAGTTTAAAGCCATCTTGATCAGACTTGCCATGCTACTACCAAAGATATTGGCCCGTTTCTCACAGGGTAATTAAATCTTCCCAGGTCGATCTCGAACGGGGGCCTTTTTCACCTTAGAGAGAACCGGGTCACATTTAATTTTTTTGATTCTCACCTCAATCTGCGCGGGGAAGCCACATCCAGCATTCGCGCGCACTTTTAAAAAACCGGAAGAAATGTGGTTTTTTTCCTCCAATCCGCGCTCGTCGTTTCGTGAAAAAGCGACGGTTCGTACTGATTCGTACAGGGGATCAAGAGAGGGAGGGATTTAGGCGTGGCCAGCAGAAGCGACAAGACCGCCCCCAGTGCTTTCCAGTGCTGCTATCAAGGCTGAAAGGACCGTCATTAGCAGGGCTAGCACCCCAGCAATGTTCGTCAGCAGCTCGTGCTCCATACACAAAACAGCAGAAAGCAAGCGAAAAGACAGAGGGGGAAAACATCTCCACGGCGGCTCCAAAGAAAGGCGCGGGACAGGGTGGGGGGGGGATTCATCGGAGGATGTAAGGGGACACGCGTGTGCACTGACGTCTGCGATGACGCTCAGAGTGTTTCTTTTAAAAATTGAGCACAGCCAATCACTGCCAGACAGGATGGGGAAAGGACACCTACAGGAGTGGCCATGGTAATATTGTGTGAATGCATTGATGCTGCCTAAGCCTCTTCCCTATGGAGCCATGAGAACGCTCCTAAAATTTCAGTCCGTGTTAGCGGGGATTAAGGGAAAACCCGCCTGGATCGTAGCGGCACGATTTCTGCACCCCGTGAGAAAAGGGCCATTGTTCCAGTCTGTGTGAGGTGCAGCCCATCTGTAGCCAGTAGTTGTCTGTCTAACAAGTGAAGACCATGGTCCCAGAAGCCCAGTCTGTCCTATGTATACCATCTACATAGCCAGTCATTCACTTTTAGTCTCTTCCTGTCCCTGTGTAGTCCTCTATCCTTCACTGACAGAATTGACAAGAATGCCACCTTTGCTTTGAATCCCTTCAGCTTCTTGCCCAAAGCTTTATAGTCAAAGAGGATCTGCTCAAAGGTGTTCTTGGCCATGTCATTGGTACCCACATGAATAAGGAGAAAGGAATACTAATCTGTGTTCTTGATAAGTTTTGGCAACTTGTCAGTGACATCCCAGATATATGTGCTAGGAAGACAGCACACTGCCTGATTCATCTTGTCAGGCTGGCACACATGTGCCTTTTCTACCCCTGAGCAATGAATCCCCAACCACCAGCACCTTTCTTTTTTTCTTGCTTGGTTTGCAGTTGCATTGACTCCTTCCTTGGCATGTGTATTCCTTCTTGTTTGTTTACTGTTTGAGCATCTTTACTGCTGTTATCCTCCTGAAGATGTAAGAAGCAATTAGTTAGAGAGGTTCTGAATCTCTTTTATACAATCTATTGTTGACAGTGACTTTCCTTTTGGGTGTTTCCTCACTGTTACAAGCCTCTTCATTTTCCTTGGTAATCCCTTCCTTTTGGTTCTTTATGATTAGCTCTCTCTTCTCTCTAACGCACTGAAGGGACTCAACACCTAGCTATAATGCACTGACCTTCTCTTCCAAGAAAGCTACCAATTTGTACTTGCCGCAGGTATAGTTGGTGAGGTTTTCTGGCAAGAAGACAAACATTGCACATCCATTTCAGCAGGCAGTTATGGGTTCTTCTGCCTTCGTCTCTGCAACTATTCCCCTCCTCTTCCTCCTTTCTCTACAGAATCACATTGCATCTCAGTGTTTTCTGTATTCCTTGAAACATTCTCCCAAGGCAGCACCATTGTTCTTGTGAAGTTCAGCAGCATTGACCCAATTGCTCCAGGGCTGTCCCAAATTTGGTTTTGAGAAACAACACAGAACAAATAAGTCATCCTTGTGTTTGGGGTATTGATTAAAGGGAGATTATGTAAGACCAGCATTATCTTGTGGTTTGATCACTAGGGAGACCAGGGTTCAAATCCCCTCTCAGCCATGGAAAGCTACTGGGTGACCTTGGGCAAGTCACATTTTCTCAGCCTCAGAGGGAAACCTCTTCTGAGTAAGTCTTGTCAAAAAAAACCTGTGATAGAGTTGCCTTAGGATCACCATAAGTCAGAAAGAACTTGAATGCACACAAGAAGAAGAAGAATGCTTATGTAGCATTTACTGGCTTAGAAAAAAAAAATTGATAGGTTTGAAGAAAATAAAGAAAAATAAACCATATTTTTTAAAAATGAAAAGAGATAGCATAACGTAGTACATAAAAACTGGAAGCTATAAGTAAAATGAATAATGAGCAAATGGTTCATCAAGGATTTTGCTGCCTTCTGTACTTTTCAGCATTTCTCAAGGATGCAGTTAACAAGAAAAAAAGATTTGGTTATGCTATACGGATGGCTTAGCTGAAATGGCATAAAATGAACAGAAGCTCCAGTGCATATTAAATATAATTAATTTTGTTTTTTCAGAGATATGACATACGTATATGTCTGTGTATGCATTTATGTAATCTGTTATATAGACAGCAAACTATCTGAGTAGGTGCAGCCTAAATTTTGGCAAGAAAAATAATGCAAGATAGGAAGGAAACCTTTATCAGAAACTGAAAGCAAAATAGGCATGGCAAAACAGACTTAAAGTATGCCTTAAAATATCTAAACAACTAGACAGAAGAAACAAATTTAGTATTGAAAAATGACACATAGTAATAATAAAAGCATAGTAAATACAGCTCTGTATGCAAAGTATGGACAACATATGTAGAGTGGTAGAGAGGACTGGTTAAAGTGCTACGAAGTAAAGCCAGAGATTGGAAAAGTGTGGATCATAGTCTAAGAAGTGTTGAAACACTTGCAGAAGAATAAAAGAAGACTTAATTAATAACTGTATAAATAATTTAAAGATGATGAAAGTATGACATTCTGTCTTACCTTGAAAAGCCTTGTGCAAGTAGAGAAGTACAGTCATCTCTCCATATTCTCTAGAGTTAGCGAACAGGACCTCTGTGAAAGTGAAACCATCGTGATAACTCTAGACCCTCTCAAACTATATTTAACACAGAAAAAAAGTGTGATTGCCATATTCAACCCACTGTGGATTCCTTTGAGGCATCAGGGTTCCTTCACAAGTCAGAAATGCGTGGCTGGTGGGGCTTACTGCCATCTCCACTTCTGCCCCCACACAGTCACATAGGGATGGGGGGCGATGGGGACGGTTCACCCCTGGCAGCAATGTTTTTTGGGCATCCCGGCTCGTAGCCACACCCTCACATGCTGTGGCCATGCCCCCACACACTGGCCACACCCCCACACACCACGGCCATGCCTCCACACCATAGCCCTTCCCCTCCCACCCCCCCTTTACACACTCTAAGCTCTGCTGCTGGCCCCACACCATTTTTAATAGGGACTTATTAGCCTCATTCACAGTTTCTCAGTCTCATGAGGCTTGCAGTCCCTATTAAAAATGGCATAGGGAGGCAGCAGAGGTGACAGCAAATAATCCATGAATAAT
Source organism: Ctenosaura bakeri (assembly GCA_948474755.1). Taxonomy (NCBI): domain Eukaryota; kingdom Metazoa; phylum Chordata; class Lepidosauria; order Squamata; family Iguanidae; genus Ctenosaura; species Ctenosaura bakeri. The sequence goes on from CAOLHI010001361.1 coordinate 70,717, forward strand.
CAAATCTGCAAAAGTGAAACCCACAAATATGGAGGACAGACTGTAGTTTAATTTGCAAGAGAGGAAAAAAATGGAACTGTTTAGGAAACTTTTGGCTTTTACATTAGGAAATACTGGACCATTTGAGATGGTCTTCTAAACCTTTGTTTTAGATGATGGCAAATAAAGTGCAACCCCCATAATCTCTCACCATTGGCTATACTGACTAGAGCTGGTGAGAATTTCAGATCAACAAAATCTTGGGGGGCAAAGTTGCCTATCCCTGGTTTTGGTGGTTTTCAGAACCAGACCAATGACAGTTGTTAAACAAGTACACAGTGAAACAGATGTTCAGACATGAACCAAAAAAAAAAAATGACTTCTTTGTGATACAATTTAGAAATGTTCCTCATTTGGACCACCACTCCAGAAATCCCTCACTAACATCAGGGTTGATTATGGGGACTTTGTGGCACAAGGAGTAATTATCCAACAACAAGCATAAATTTTGCCTCACGAAGATTTGTCATTTTTTGTTTGCATATAGCACTTATTTAGAAACACAGAGGGCTTTGTACTGCAACTGTATGAAGACATTTAATTGCCTTCGTATCTTGATTGAAAAATAAGGAGGCACCAGTGGGATTTCTGCAAAAGGTCTCTTTGACTGGGCATTTTTACTAAGCTACTTCTACAGTAATATAAATTGTGAATTTATGATGTCCTGTGTTCATACTTATGAAGGTGCCCTTTTGAATTCCAATTAATTTTGACAATACACAGAAGAAAAATGATCACCCAGGGAAGTCTTTGAAGGATCAAGGATTTAGGATTTTATACCCCAAACCTTCTGTTCTATATATCTGTTCATTTCAGTTTTTGTTATATTCACTGGAAGGTGACATGTAGCTGATTAAATGTTGTTGTGGAGTCTGTGATTTTTAATTTCATTAGGTACTTAAATATTAAACCACAGCAGTTTTTTAATTGTGCTGCCTGGTTTTGCTTTGAATGATACTAAAAAATTAATACTTTGCTAATACATGGTATTCCCTGGGCAAATATCCAGGACAATAAATGTAGACTGTGACGTCTTTCAGATCTACCAAATCAACAGCTCTGGAAGCAACACTGCTGATTTCCACATGCTGTTTGCCTTATGTTCCCTAATCGGGTTCTGGAGGGACCACTTCAAAGGATTAAGGTAGTTTAATTTTCATGCCTGTTTAATCTTTGGCTTCTTCTGCTAGCAAATGTGCCAATAGGGATGGTGAACTAAAGTCAGCCCATTGGATGTACAGTGACCAAACAGCATCCTGACATACAGCACAGTTCTGCCAGTGTTAAATACTTATAAATCCTGCTCATGTTATTGCAGGTGCTTAAGTCTCTTTCACTGAAAGCAACTGGACTTTACCATGGTTTGATTTTGACTGAATTATGCCTGTGCAGCCTGACCTTGTAGAACACTTGGCAAAAGTGATAGATAGGACTCCTTAATTAAATCTGCATGCTTGGTTTCAAAACAAAGTAGTCACAAACTATGTTTTGGAGTCAGGAGCTAGTGATTTATTAAATAGATGGCACTAATTATTTATTTAATTTTAAATATATATCACAGTAGAGTGCTAAAGCTTAAAAATAGATCTAATATCAATGTCCATTGGAAAGATATCAAATTAATTGTTTCTCTTTCTTTCTTTCTTTCTTTCTTTCTTTCTTTCTTTCTTTCTTTGTCTATTATCCCACCTTTCTCCTGGTGTAGGACCCATAGCAGCTTATTAAAATGTTAATACAAAAAGAAGCTAAAAACCTAATCATAAAAAATTCAGACACAGTTAGACAAGTTATCACACTAAAATGCCATTCAATTTTTTAAAGTGTAAACTTGTTTTAAAACATAACAATAAAGTTAGAAATATGTTGACTCCCTACAACCATTTAATCATTAAACAATTGTCTGAATAGAAAGGTCTTTGCCTGACAATGAAAGGGAGAGCAGAGAGGGGGTGAGCCTAGATTCCCATGGAAGTAAATTCCACAGTCTGGGAGCAGCCACTGAGAAAGTACTCTCATGAGTCCTCACTAGAAGGGTCTGTGATGGTGGTGGGATTAAGAGAAAGCCCTTCCTTGAGAATCTTAGGACTCAGGCAGGTTTATAAAAGGATTTTTCACATAGCCTACTTGTAAACTGTATAGGACTTGTCATAACCAACACTTTAAATTGTGTCCAGAAACAAACCTGGTAGCCAGTAAAGCTGTTTCAACAAAAGAGTTGCAGATTAACTATAACTGGTGCAGTCACCATTCTGGGCATAGCATTTTGGACCCACTGAAGTTTCTAAAACATTTCCATAGATAGCCATATATAAAGTGCATTATAGTAGTACAAATTGAGTGTAATCAAGGCATATGTCATCGTAGCCGGATCTGAATTCTCTAGGAATGGGTGCAACTGGTGCATTTATCTTAACTGGGAAAACTCTGGAACCTGGACATCAAGGCTGAGGTTGAGTCCAGAAGTGGACCCAAGCTGCAAGCTTAAGATTTCAGGGAAGTGTAACCGCGGCTAGCACAGTCTGAATTTCTGCTCCCTGATCTATCTTTCATCTGACTAGGAGCACATCTATCTTGTTTGGATTGAGCTTCAGTTCATTCACCCTCATCTAGTCTATTACTGATACTATTTCAGCACCAGAGCTGAACCATCCTTGGAATTAGATTGACAAGAGAGTAAGAGTGGGGTTTCATAAGCATATAGGTGACACTGAACTCCAGATAAATTCTCCCAGGGTTTTCATGTCTATATTTAACAGCATTTGGGGCAAAACCAAGCCCTGAAGGACCTCACAGCCTAATGGCCATGGTATCAAATAGGAATCCCCCATTCTGAGTTCACTCCTCTAAGAAGGATCAGAACAAATGTAAAACAGTGCCCCCAAGTCCCATTGCAAAGAGACAGCCCAGAACAATACCATGGTTGATTGTATCAGAAGCCAATAAGATGTTCAAGAGATCTAAAAGTGACACGTTCCCCCTGTCCATTCCTAGTGTAGGTAACCAATGTGGTTCCAGACCATAGACAGGTCTGAAGCCAGACTGAAATAGATCTAGATAATCCATTTTATCCAGGAGTTCCTGGAACTAAGAAGTCACTATATGCTATAGGCTAGAACGTTCCCCAAGAAGGGGGTACTGGAAACTGGCCTGTAATTCTTTAGAATACTGACATTCAGGGAGGGTTTCTTCAGTAATTGCCTCACCATGGCTTCTAATGAAGCAATACAATTGGTCACTCGCAAAGTCTCAAGCACTTCCATGCATATGGGTTGGGGATGCATTTTCGTGAGCAGCTGCCATAAAGAGTAAGTCCCAAGAAAGGGTGATTGGGGAGCTGAGAAGCTGCCTTGTATGAAACTATGAACAAGTCTGGATCCAACCTTACAGTCAGTAGGCCAACAAAAATTTTACAACTTGATTCCATGTAAGTATACTCTTTGTCTTGAAATCTATTCCCAGGTATGTATGAATAGGATGCAGTCAAATTAATATGTAGAATTTGAATAAGTGTAAATAACTTAATTGGAAGATCTGGGCTGTTTTGGCCCTGAAGTATTCCAATCATCATCATCATCACCACCATCATCATCAATATTACTATAATGAGAACTCAATATTGTAGTGCATTACTATGTTAAAAACTCAATGTGACATAGATTAAAAAATGCTTTTTTCAACTAAATTAGTGACAGCATATGTTTAGTTACTAAAAATACTGTATATTAAACTGTATGTTTATTTTTAACATGTTTGAAAAGCACTTATATTGGCATTTTGCTATGTGTGTGTTTATTTATAATTTTTTCTTAAAGCATGTAGTTAATAGTTATCATCCACGGTGGGCAAATCTAAAGGCAATTCAGATAAGACTCCAGCTCATTGAGAATGGGGTCACATGCAGTTATACCTTTCCTGTTAGTTATATAAAGTACAGTTTAGACCTGAGGCCCCCAATGTAGTGCCCATAGAACCCGTGCTTGATGGCTGCCAGGTTCCCCTGTCCCTCCTGATTCTTAACATTTTTAGAACAAGACCTATTGATTTAATTTGATCTCCTCTAAGTATCATTACATTTTAATCTGTCCCATAATGTCTGCATAAGTCTAATGCCAAGATCCTACATGGTGAAGCATAGCATAAGAGTTCACTGCTTCCTTGTCAACATCTCAAGGACTCACCAGTGGTCTGCATTTGGCTAAGGGAACATACCCAGATGCTTCTTTGATCCCTTCTGCTCTCCACTAGCAACAGTGAATACTGGCTGTATGTGTGTTTGGACATTGCAGAGGGAGGAAGAAAAACCAACACGCTAACTATGCAATAAACAAATAGATAGGTAAGCATGCGGTAGACTTACACTGGTCTATACTGCTAATAGGGTGCTGGCCTATATGTCTAGTGATGCTATGACTGTTTCATGGAATCATTCTGATTTTTTTTTAAAGTTCACTATTGCACAGATGTGGCCTAAAATATAGGTCATTTCTGCACTACACTGTTATAGTGTTATTATTCCACTTTCAACATCCTATGGAATCCTGGGGTTTGCAGCTTAGGGAGGGCAAACCCGAGAATTCCACAGGATGTTGAAAGTGGAATAATAGCACCATAACAGTGTGGTGCAGAAATGACCTCAGTGAAGAATTAGCCAGACTTAAATCTAATTTCTAACTCTGTCTAACTCTGTGTTGAATATATGTAATTGGTTTCCATGTGCGTAGGCCATATGCAAGCATTACATCCAAAGCATGGTTGTCCGACAGGCAGGAATTTGCAGACAAGGCAGGCAGCCAGTGGGAAAATGACTCACAATATATCTGCTCAGTCCTGTTGGAGACTTGTCTGAACCATCCCTTTGTTATTTTGTATTTTAAATATTTAACTCAGAGTCCATTGGGAAGTTGGGGCGAGGGATTGTAGAGGATGATGCCCGAATAGGTTGCCCCTACTGGCTATGAGTCAAATGCTTCAAAATGGCAAGATAATTAGGTGGTGACTCACACAAGGTTCCAACACATATACATTGTACATATTCTCATTCATAAAGAGGCATGCTGCCTTCTCTGAAAATGCTGTTTCTAATTATAAAATGCTTTCTGCGTGGGTTGAAACTATCAGCAATTTTCAATGATATACATTGGCCTACAAAGAATTTCAGATCTATACCATTTAGTACTGGTAAGGAATCTTCAGCCAACAGTCCAGATGTGGCCCATTTGGCTCATCTGCTTTTGCTCCCAGGCCTCTGCTGCTTGCCCTTTCGTGCCACCCTTTCCCCACAGCTCAGCTGTTGCCCATCAAACAGTTCAGTACGAGGGCTTTGGGTTTAAAGCCTTCAGGGAAATGTGGGCCTGTGTTCCCTGAGTTCTTCACACATACATACTGATCTGCTGGTTGGCCAGGAATGGCACAACAGCAGAGAAAAGGGGAACGTGGCTGCAGACCCCCCCCAGCAGAAATTTTAGTCCTCCCCTTTTCTGTGTTTCAGTTGTTTTTCCTCAATCACTTGAAAAGAGTTGATGGTGGGATTATGGATCTAATATTCATTCTAAGAACTTCACAAGCATATTCTTCACCCTCATTTAGTCAGAAGCATGACAGCAAAAATTAGTAACAGTAAGAAATTTGGTACATATTACAATTAAATGGGGTATCCGATAGTGGAGTTCCAACAGTGCAGCTAGCCTTCCTTCTTGGTTCCAGTGGTCAAGAGTTTACCTATAAAGGGGTGTGTGTATCTTTTTTTCTTTTTTCTTCCAAGGAAAGCATAACAAAATTAACATAATGATGGGGACAAAGTTATTAAAGCATGAGTGATGTTTTCTAGTTTTGAAACTGTCTTTTTACATATTAAGGACATATTCTGAAGAATTTTGTTAGGAATTGTTCAAAATTTGTACTATTCTCGTATTAATGCTAGTTTCCCTCACCTCACCGAAGTTATCGGCAGCACAGTGAGTAAGGCAACAAATTACATTCAAATGCTCTAATGAGTAAAAAAACTACTTTTGAAACACTATAATATATAATTGGAATAATGATTGGAATATTGGAGCAAGTGCTTTTTAAAAACCTGACTTCTGACTTGTTTTCTTTCTGAATCTGTGCAGCCACGGCAGCTGATGGTTTCCACATCAATGGGACAGCGAATCCACTCCAAGTTTTAGTTCCTTCTAGACAAGTTGCTTCCAGTGACCAGCCCTAGGCAATGCCAGCTATTAAATGGACTGGTGCCTGCTGGCTGTAGTCAATGCCCCTCCTTTACTGCCTGGCAAGGAGCCTCACTGAGCTTTGTTGATTGTTCTCTGCTTTCTGTGCCATGTCTGTGGGCCTGAGAGCTGATCACCTGAAGATAAGATGCTCTGCTCCTCCTGAGGCTCATCTTCAAGAAGGACTCCAACGAAACACAACCCTGTCAGGCACTGTTTCTACTGGTATAAGCCAGTCATTACCCTATTATTCTTCAATAGGAAGACAGTGAAAGAAAGAAAGAAAGAAAGAAAGAAAGAAAGAAAGAAAGAAAGAAAGAAAGAAGAGGAAAGAGAAATTCAGCAGCATATAGCAATAGCCATTGCTGTTGCAGAGGTCCTTAGAGAGGCAATCCAATTATGAAGGAAGTAGTAAGTATGGTAGCTGACAGGGCTGTGGAGATAAGCAAAGCCAATTTCAAATGTTCCTACTCTGCATAATGAAATATACAGCTTATGGCTGCCCTTGTTTTTAAGGACATCTCAAAAGAGTGAAAGCGCTAAGGAGAAAAGGCAGGTTACTTGACATGCTAAAAGAAAGGAGTTCAAACTGGAGACATTTGGATTACAACAAAGCAGAGACCATTGTGAAAGATCAGATTGCAAAGAAAAATGCAGCAGGATTACATCTGAAGGGGAAATTATAGTTAATTATGGTTAATTTAAAATCCAGCATCTGTCATCCAGTTTTTCAAACTTGTTTTGAAGCAATTCAGCATTGTGCTTGGTTCAGATATATGGGGATTTCTAGCTTGCTGACTTACACAGAAAGAAGAGCAAAAATGAACTCATTGAGCTACATGCAAGCACATGCTACTTGTGTGCACCATGTTTTATGAAACTGGAGCTGATGACTTAGTGTGACATCTGAATAGTGTGACATCTATAATGTCACATACATGGTATTAAGTAGTGAACAGTTTAACACTGAGAGATCCTTTCTAAAAATGTTCTCTTTTATTTTGTTGCTGTTATTTGCTGTCAAGTCAGCTTTGATTTATGGTGGTCCTATGAATGAGAGATCTTCAAGAGATCTTGGCTGGTATCCTTTGTTAAGTTCCAGCTAGAGTAGATTCCTTCAATCAATTGTTGAATGATGAGTCAACACATGAGTAAATCCCACTGATACAATAAGTGTGCTTTAGTTATTGCTAACAGCAGGATTTAGGTCCTGTTATTAAGAAGCCTAGAGAGCCAGCATAGTGTAGTGGTTTGAATATTGGAATATAACCCTGGAGACCAATCTTTGATTCATCAATTGGCTCTGGAAACCCACTGTGTGATCTTGGGCACGTCACACACTCTCAGCCCCAGAAAACCTCATGATAGGTTCACCATAAGTTGGAAATGACTTGAAGGCACACAGCAACAATTAAGAACCCTGTTCTGGTCTTGCAAATTCGGGGCTGTGATTTCCTTAATCAAATCAATCCACCTCTAGAGCAATCTGTCTCTATCCTACTGACCTCAAGCTTACCCAGTATTACTGAGATGAGTCCTGCCATCTCATGGTATGCCCAAAATACAATAGCCTTTGTTTACTCACTTCAGCATCTAATGAGTGTTCAGGCTTTCTAATATTATCAGAGACATTAACATTTAAGTTCTGTAACATTATTAGGTATAATATTATATGTTAAATTAGCTATATTGGCCTTTGATGACAGTTTATGTCCTGCTAAACTCAGTACACCAGAGGCGAAGATTAAATAATTCAGCTATTGTACTTCATTTTTAATTTATACCAAGCTTTTGTCCCTCTCTTGCCCATGGATAAAACACATTAAAGAATTAAAGTCTTGGTTGTATTTCTCTAAAGGAAAATCAGTACTTTCTGAGGATAATGTTATTTCAGTAACCATCCTCAAAAGGTTGCTGTTAATTAAAACAAAATGTTCAATTACCTTTAGTTAAAGTTTAATTTCCAAAAATGCTTTATGACTCTTAACATTCTCTGTTTCTAGTAGAATAGGAAGAACTAAATAAGAGCTAATTCATTCATTTAGCCTTAACAAATCTTACTTACTATATATTGTTTATTATTTATCACCATTAGCTGAGATTCTACTTAACAACATTATTCAAGCAGATTAATTAACAAGACACCTTCAAGTAAGTCACTTTAGACAGAGCAAAGCATATAGCAAGGTTAAGTGGAGAAAAAATGCACATAGACTATAGGACACAACTGTTAAACATGTATCGTTCCCCATATGAATCACACCATTTATTACATTTCATTTTATAGTCTAGAACCCCTTTCACATTACACACTCACAACACTTTAAATGCCATAGATCTTTCCTATGGAATAATAAGATTTGTAGTTTCATGAGCTAGTTAGTATTTCCTGCCAGACAGCTGCAGTGCTCCGCCAAACTTACTACAGGACTTAGGCCCTTTCCTCACCTTACCTTTTTCCAGTGCTGGGGTGCAGGGATTGCGCGAGCAGCCTCCAGCGAGAGGCTCTCGCATCCCTGCTGCTTCAGCTCTGCACGAGCTGCCTGCTCCCAAGCAGGTAGCACAAGAGCCCCGCCTCTTCCTTCCGCAGCGCAGCCTGGGAGTTTCCCAGGCTGTGCTGGGGCAGGAAGTGTGACCGGCCCGGCTCCGGAGGCTCCGCACGCCAGGTAAGTATACATGGGGACCAGGAGCAATGCGTGATTGTGCATCATTTTCAGCTTGCAGCCGAAAATGAAAAGGTGAGCGATTGGTGCCTGCCGGCCCCTGGAGCATCACGCAATTGTGAGTGTGTCGTGCAGATCGCTCCTCACAATCACGCGACGCTCCAGGCACCTTTCACATGGCAAATGCCGTGCAGAAAGGGCCTTACACTGCAATCTCATGGGTCGTAAATACCTTGAAGGGTGATAGGAAATTCATACCTTCTAACTGTCTCAAATTGGCAAGTACAGTCCCAATTAATCCTTTAAATCCTCTATCATACTAGTTTTTCAGCTGCTTTTAAAATGTTCCGCTTTCTCTGCCCTCCTGCTTTCCTTCAGCTTACTTCAGTTGCTACAAACTGGATTCAATGTGTAAGAATAGTTTGCACTCATTTAACTCAGGCAGAGAAGAGAGGAGAAGGCAGAATATTGCCCTTCACAGCAGATGCAGGTAAAAACAGATTGCTGCACCCTCTATCAGTTTGTCCGTTCGTCCTCTTTAACAACTTTTGCCATCTTGACCCCATACTGCTGTTGCTTGGCCACACATCTCTTGGTATTCATCTGAGAAATGTTGGAAGGTAGTGAAATGAATGTAGGAAACGGACCTGGGACCCCAGAGAGGAAGATCTATGACCCATATGAATAGCTGTGCTTAGGATCTCTCCTCTGCTTTCATATCCACTACAAGGTCATCCCATTTTTAAACATGGAAGGCTAGAAAATATACTGGCTTCAGTCCAACAACATACTCCAAAATAGGTATTATGGGTACACAATTTTGGGGCATCTTTTAACAAATTCAGTTGCCATGAAAGTCAATGGTTTCCAGATGCAACTGTATCCTTTCCATTAACTCACATCCACTATTCCAGTGCCCATACAAGACCCTGTCAATGCAAACTCCCAACCAATTTCCATGAGCAATGAGGCATGCAAGAGAGGAAGCTTCTGTGCAATAGGGTAAGAGGAACCATGACCGTTTTTTTAGTTACTAAGCATCTCTTTTAAGGCGGTCATGGACTTGCTTCACAAATCACTACCTGTCTCTGTTCATCCAGCCATATATTTATAAATTACCAGGAAAACATAGATCCATTTCAGTGTGCTAGTGCTCTTTTTCCCATCTAGCTGTTGTGGAAAAACTGGCAGATTGATTTGTCCATCAGCTTACCATCTAATTTTCTTCATTACAAGTGAGCCCAACAATTGTTTTCAAAAGTAAATATTTCTGAACTGACCTTGTTGCAGTGGTCTAAATCCAGTTGCTAGTTCTAACTAGAATAAGCTCAATGAATCAATGAGAACTTGGTAATGAAATACCTGTGTAAATTCTTTTGATTCAATAGGTCTACTCTAGTTGGGATAAAGAATTGAATGTAGGTCTACGTAGTAATAAAATCAAAGTAAGTTTAAAGTTCCCCTTTTTGTTGTATTTGCTTCATGTCAGAGATACTCTGTCACCATGTTAACTTTCTTTTCACTTGCACTTATCTATTCTTGTTCTTCTTATTCTTTTATAAACTGGATTATAAAGAGATGAAGAACACCAGGTATTTTAGTGATATTATTTACTCCTTTGAAAGAGTACACTTTTTCAAGGAAGATAAGATTACCACATATGGTATAATGACAATTTGTAACAAGCTGGTAGATAGTCATCCAGCCAAGGAAAAATGAAAGGTTATGTCTGTTAGCTATTCAGCTTATTGAGATGGAACTATAAGGTGTCAATCTTATCAGAATATAGCAGTTTGGAGTAAGATTACAAACCTGTACTCAGTCATCTGGAAGTAAACTTACATCTTGAATAGACATGTATAGGATTGAATTGTTCGTGTGTGTTTTGAGCCTTCAAGTTGTTTCTGACTTACGGACTCTAAGGCAAACCTATCACAGGCAAAAGAAAAAAGGGAAAAAATTCAGAGGGGGTTTGCCATTGCCTTCCTCTAAGGTTGAGAGAGTATGATTTTGCCCAAGGCCACCCAGTAGAGAATATAGTATTGATGTTTTCATTTTGTGAGCTGTTTTGCAGACATTCCTGTGGGAAAGCAGCATACAAATCAAAGAAGTAGTAGCAGAGGTTGTCATATGACCAATGCGACAGTGCTTTTGAACATTTATATATGAACTTTTATGTTCATTTTCTTTGATTACTAGTTAGGCACGAAGCCATAAAATGGGGTTTCGAGGTAATTGTGCTTTAGTGTCTTCAATGTCTTTAAAAACAAATTAAGGCTGATTTGCTTAAAATTATTTTCTCCTCTGGCTAACTACAAAGTAAACATTCATTCATACTCAATGCCATGTACTGTATGGTTGGAGGAACCATCAAGTCTCTACTGATTTCAATTTCAAATACAGTTCTGAACCTAATAATAAAAAGCTTCCAAAGCAATATGAGTCAGCAGCTGTTATCAAGTGGATCAGACAGCAAATTCAGATCTTGCACTGACAGCTGGCACATAACTATATTTTACGATACAGTTCACACTTGAGCTTAATGATGGAAATGCCATAATTAGCTCAGCTTGTCTACTATAGAGGCACCAGTTAACTTATAAATACAATGAAAGTGTGGTTAGATGAATGGTACTCAATGGACTGATCGATTGTTGACTGACTGATAAGTAAGGTATTGTACAGAGTGCCAAATGACAAGCCTCTGTCCCAAATTGCTTATAATGTAAAAAATTAGCTCTGGGGAAATGAGGGAAGAAGTGGGAGGAGAGGGAGGCCCCAGGCAAGAATGTGCGATTATTCTAGCTGCAGGTCCTTAGGGTTGGTTACAAGCTTACTTATAGCAGGGCAGGGGAAGTATGAGTATGTGGCAACTGCTTAATGGAAAGGGCAGGTTTTTGAGGAAGAATTTGGTGGTGGGGTAATTCAGCTATTTTGAGAGTTCTCCCCACTCCCCTTATTAAAATTCACAGTAAACAAGGCCAGATCCACCACAAGGCGGAGTGAGGTAGTGCTTCAGCAGCAAATATTGAGTATAAGAAAAAAACATTATATTATTAGCTGTTTTCTTTGTTGTTATTGTATTGCCAGTACAATGGGATCAGAAGAGGATTTTTTGTAGGATTTTTCTACCTGATGTTCGAACATTACTTGGCTGGCTTTGGGCGCTCTGTACCTTGATGCAGTATTGTTCTTTTTCAGGCAGCAAAATATCTTGCACTTGGCCTTGAAGTAATTTCCAGACAAGTTAGAAAATCTCAGTTTTTTGGCAAAAATACACAAGCAAACAGAGCAGCATACCAAGAGATTAAAAAAAACAGTACAAATAATTATAATAAAATAGCAATATATATCCTAGTTTTCTTTTTAAAAGTCTTTACACAATTTACCTAGATGCCCTAGAGCAGTGGTTTTTAACCTTTTCTTTACCGGAGACCCCTTGTGAACGTAATCTGTTGCTGGGGACCCTGAGGACTTAACTCAAGATTTAAATATTTAAATTTAGATTTAAATATTCAAATATTTATTTAAATATTCAAATTCTTTTCAAATCCCCGCTCAGACACTGAGTGACCTTGGGCAAGTCCCATTCTCTCAGCCTTAGAGGAAGGCAAAGGAAAATCCCTTGTGATGAGTTCACTTTAGGGTTGCCATAAGTCAGAAGTGAGTCAGAAAATGAGGAAGCAGTTTTGACATGTGCACCCCACCTGCTGCCATGTCCTTGTTGCTGCTGCTGTTGGTGTCCAGAAGCAGGGCTTTGTGGACCCCCCCCCGTGAGGGTTCTACAGACCTCCAGGAGTCCACAGACCCCAGATTAATAACCACTGATCTAGAGAAATGGCTCCCAACCTTTTTTCACTTGCATATCCCTTGGCAGCCCATTTCCATAAACTGTACCCTTCATATTAGTAAACTGTTTATAATTAATACAATTGCTATTTTTTGTTTCAAACTTATACATTGTAACAGTAAGTAAACCACCAATAATGGGATTAAAAAGCAATGGAATGTGTATAGCTGGCATGTTTTGTTTGTAAATTCCACTATCCATAGAGAGCCAGCATGGTGTAGTGGTTTGAATGTTAGATTTGAACTCAGGAAGACCAGGGTTCAAATCCCCACTTGACCAGGAGAAACTACTGGTTAATGTTGGGCAAGTCACATTTTCAGCCTCAGAGGACAACAGTGGCAAAACTCCTCTGAACGAATCTTCTCAAGAAAACCCTGTGATATCACCTTAGGGTTGCCATAACTCAGAAACAACTCAAAGGCACACAACAAGAAAGCTATATATGGCTAGTGGTCATAATAGAGATATTTTGCCTTTGGGCCTGGAGACATCATGCCTTACTATAAACATGCTGAGGAACAACACTGTAGTCTTCATCTCCTGCTTCTGGGTTTTCCAGAAGCGTTTGGTTGGCCAATACATGGAAAAGGATACTGAACTAGGTATGCCTTTGGTATGATTCACTGGGCCCTTCTATATTCTTATGACAAACTGACATGCAGCTGCAATTATGAAGAAAGTTGTTTAACAATTGTTGCACAGTGCCAAAAGTGTAGGATCCCTGGGGTTTTGGTGGGGAGAAAGGTGTGAGCTTAGTCCTCATGCATGTAACACATCATAGTGTTATAGCTTCCAGGTGAACCTTTTAGCATTTGGCACATCCTCCATTCAAGGGCCTGTGCTAAGGAATGCATATACCTAGTATGCACACCCCTAAGCTAAAATAAATTAAAAGAGAGGTGCTGGAATTTAATTCATTACCATCTTACTCTAAGGATATCTTGGCTTTCCCTGTGAGCAAAGTATTTTAAAGCCATATCATCTAGCAGAAGTGTTTGTTTTGTCGTATCAGTTCTTGAGAGAGATGTTTATTATACGTTTCATGCTTCATTTTAAGACATGACAGTCCTGTCCTTGTGAGATGTTACCTAACCTGTTCCCTGAAATGGGTCGTTGTACTGCAATAGGACAGAAACAGAAGATCTTCCTTGTTATTTAGTACATTAGTCATTGTATAAGGAAGTTCAAAAGATTTATTAAGAAAAGGAGCCATCTTTTGAAAGGTAAGGTGGACAAAATTACTATAATATTAGCATCATATGCCACAACTGCAACTAAAACTAAAACTAAAACTAGGTCAGAAGATCTTTTACAGGTAACCCTATAAAAATTTATTGTTATGGTGCTTTGTCCCTCCTGCCAGTTGACCCTCCCTGTTGCTTTTCAAAATTAACTCTAGAGTGAGTTAATTAACCCTGTAATTTTTACACTGCTTTGAACTCCTTTGCAGGAAGATTGGTGTAAATAATTAGTGATCATAGCAGAAATTATTTGGTACCACCTACATATGTGATGCTTCATTTATTTTGTTTATAATACTTTTTATTGAGATATATAAGATACATTCAGTAAAAATTTTGTAGCTCATTGAAGTTTCATATAGCTCTTCTTCCAGTCCTTACTAGAACTGAATACTCTTAACATTGTTAAATCTAACCATACTACACATACGTTCGTTCAATTAATTTGTTTGTTTCTGTGAATTCTGATCTATCTAATGTTTTAGTCTGATCTGCCATCTTTATCTCATTTGTCAAATCTAAATAAACTTTTTCAATTATAAAAAGTCAAATAAATATTTTTACCTCCTGCTAGGAGTGTAAGCTTCATAAGTTTGTTACTCTATTGTCCTAAAAGTTTACCTTTACCAAATTAATCAGAACTATTTATTGACTAATTTTACATTTTCCACTTTTGAAGGAATTGTTTCAAAGCGTCCCATTCTTTCTCAATGTCTTCATCTGTTCAACCTTTAAGTCTCTGAGTTACTGTATCAGCACTTTTTGTCTCTAACAAAGTGGATAGCCACTGATCTATATTGGGGATCTCTTCATTCTTCCAAAGTTTGGTGTATTCAATTCTTGCTGTCGTTATCATATAGAGTAAGATCCTTCAATGTTTTTTTGTTATATTTTGATCAGTCGTATGTAGCATATTCAGTAAGTAAATTTCAGGTGATTTATTGAATTCAATTTGTAGAATTGTACTTATTATTTTGTGTATGTCATCCCAGAACTTTTTGGTCTTATTGCAGGTCCACCATGAATGGTACATTGTTCCAACTTCCCTTTGGCATTTCCAGCAGAATCCTATGCCTGTATTATACATTTTTTTAAGTTTGTTTGGTGTCATGTACCATCTGTGGAAAATCTTGAAATAGTTTTCCTTTAGGTTCTGGGCAATTGTGAATTTCTCTGTGATTTTCCAACTATGTTCCCAATGTTCTGGTTGTATTGTACGTCCTATATTTTGGGCCCAGGTGATCATTGTTGCTTTAATTGTTTCATCTTCCCTTTCTTGCTTCAAAAATACATATGTGATGCTTTGTAATAGGGGTAGGCAGCTGCGTGGGTGGCAATTTTGGGCCCCACAATTACCTTTGGGGTCATATTGGCTTTGCAGCTGAAACCTGGAAGTGGTGTGACATCCCTTCCAGTTTCTTTTTTGGCTAGATTTGGGGGGAACATTAGTTGTGGAGAGGGTAGACAAAACAAATGGTTGTGTTTTGCATAGTTTAGATGCTATTTGTGCAATCTGAGAGCAAAAACATTACACCAACATATTTTTAAAAATACAATCATCCCTCCACATTCACTAGGGTTAGGGGCACAGGACCCCCATGAAAAAAGCCATGAATAATTCTAGGCCCTCCCAAACCATATTTAACACACACAAAAAACGTGATTCAACCCACCGTGCATTCCTTCAAGGCATCAAGGTTCCTTCACAAGGCAGAAGTGGTTGGTTGGTGGGGCTCACTACCACCTCCACTGCTGCCCCACACCACTTTTAATAGGGGCTTACAAGCCTCGTTCAGAGTTTCTCAGTCTCACGAGGCTTGCAGTTCCTATTAAAAATGACATAGGGAGGCAGCAGAAGTGACAGCAAATAATCCGTGCATAATCAAATCCACAAAAGTAAAACCCGCAAATGTGGAGGGCTGACCGTAGTGAAATGTGTGGGATTTGACGGTATCCTGGAGAATTGGGGATGTCTGAGTCCTGTGGGCCACAATTTGCCCACTCTTCCCTTGCCAACCCAAAGTGGCTTATAGTCTTTAAAAAAAATACACAGGATAAATGAGGAAAGGGGGTAGAAATGGAAACACGGTAAATAGGAGGAAATATGCATTATATTTCAATGGCATGTAGTTTCACTTAACTGCAGCTGGTTATTGGCTGTTCCAAAGGCTTCTTGGATAACACTTTGTATGAGTTTTAAAGAGGAATTTGAAGGAAGTAAGAGAGGTAGCTGCAGGGATAAGGGTCAGCAAGGGAGAAAGGTTACAGTCACTTCAAGGAGCAGGAGACCTTTGGATGACTGGATATGGTGGAGCTGAATGCTGTCATCATACAGTAGCGAGTCGACTGTTTCTACTCAAAACTTCAAAATATCAAAGGCCAAGCTACTTCTGTCTTGAATGGTTCTTTTAAATGTTTAATTGAACAAAATGCTGAAATTGAATAAAAACATAGCTTCCTCATGCGTTAAAGAGCTTCAGTCAATTGTGGGGAAAAACAAAACAAACCAAAGTTCCTCTTCCAGTGAAAGCCACTGGAAATATGGCTTGAAACAGGGAAATAAACAACAGGAAAAGCATAGCAACAGTTTTATCGGTATATGTTAAATGAAAACAGATGATATGCCAAGGAGATATATTTATATGATTATTGTTGCTTTGAGTATTTAAAAGAGTTCTTCTCTACTGGTAAATGTAGTTAATTATCTTCCTCATGTGGTATGTGTAGCTCAGAGGTTGAATATAATTATCTTCGCAAGAAACAGGGATAATCACCTTAAACTTTTTTGTCTGCTGTTCTTCAATTAGAATTGAAACACAGAAGTGGAAGGATGGTCTGAGGACACATGGTGAAACCACTTTGTTGAACCTAATCTGGTTTGCATCTGGTCAGTGCCTGGATGAGAAGCTCCTTGGGAACCTCACCCACACCATTCTGTGATGGAATAAAAGACAGAAGGTAGATAGATGCAGTTTATTCATTGCAAATTTATTCTTCCCCTTAGCAGGGGTGTCAAACTCAATGTCATCTTGGGCTGCACCAGCATTATAGTTGCCCTCAAAGGGCCAGTTGTATCTGTAAGACTACATAAATGTATCCACTTTTCTATCAAATAAATGCCTCTGCATTCAATTATTACTGGCTTTATTAATAACTAGGTCTGAAACTACAAATCTAGAAAAAATAGTGGCTAGCAGATATCCAAATATACAACTATTGCACAATTTATTGAAAAATGAGTTTTGAAAACAGAAAGTTAGTTTTTCTAATCATCAGACAAATATTACCAAGAACTGATTGTTACATTAACTTTGTTTAACTTTTTGGTCTCAGTTCAGATAGGCAGAACAAATAATTGTGCTCTGATATAATGTGCAGTCTGTGGCATATGAAGTTGATAAGGTGATGCTGCCTGGCCTTCTACATTCTTGGACATTTTGGGGTTATTTCATCATAGTTTATAGTTCTTATACGTCTGTAAAGTGACATAGAATCAGTCAGTATATCCAAAGTGTTCTACAGAGGAGCAGTCAGAAGTAGATCATGAGTGCTGGCTCCTGCACCCCTGCTGAGAATACTAGCAGCCAGGGGCCTGCAATGTGGGGATCGGACTTGCCAGATAGGGGGAGTGCCACAGCTTCAGGAGAGGTGCGAGGGCCACATGAAATGGCCTGGCAGGCTGGATTCAGCCCACAGGCCTTGTGTTTGATACATGTGCATTAGAATTTAAAGATAATGTAAAACATAGATTTGTACTATTAAGCATAATTGACTGGGAGCCAGAGGAAATGTTTACTGAAGTCAGGGGTGTTGTCAGAGGGAATACAAAAAAGATACTATCTTCAGCCAAAAAGAAAGAAAAACCTCAATGGTTGATAGTTGACAGCCATTAAAGTGCTGTAGTAAAGTAAAGTGCTGTAGTAAGGAGTTTCAGTACAATGAACCACAAAAAGGCACACAACAGTTTCCCCGCACCATTGAACAACTTCCTGGCTTACTCTTTACTTCATCAAAATGATCATGCTAGACTCCATACAGATATAAAAAACTTCTTGCCTTACAGTGGTGCAGCACAGCAGCTAAACAAAAGTTTAGACAGCTGGTATAGACAGAGACCTCTCTTCAACCTGTTTGAATGACAACAGTCATTGGCCATTTCTGCACGCAGTGAGGGAATCGCTCCCTGCCGCTACTCACCTGATCTTCTTTGGGTTCGGTCCGGTCTGGGATGAGGAGGAGCAGTGCGTGATCACAGATCCGCATTGCTCCAGCTTCCAAAATGGCAGCTTCCGGTTGGTTGTGGGTCACGATCAACTGCTGAAGCTCACCAGCCTAAAGCCCGCCCTCCGCAGATCTCAGGCTCGCATTAGTGCAAGCCTGTGAATCTGCACTGGAGAGCAGGCACGCAATGGTTCGCGCCGGCCTTTTGAAAAACCTGAAAAATCAGGTTTTTCAAAAATACGCTGGAGGACCACTTGGGGTCACTCCAGAGCGGACTGAGGTGCGGATCTACACTAAGTAGTCCGGACCCAGTCCGTTCCAAGGTGCAGATGTCCTCCATGGAGGACGCACTGCACCATTTTTTTTTAACCCGTGTGGAAATGGCCATTATCTACACATCAGGTTTGAGAATCTGTATCGCCATCCCTGCATACTATTACAAGCATCACTACAGATGAGTGCTCAGACAGCAGTCATACCTCATGCTTAGAACTCACTTTGTGCCATAAACTTTAAGCAGTATAGATTAGTAGAATTGAGTTAACAAGAAATGGTGGGAAATAACCAGTGTGTTGTTGCTGTTGTTGCTGTGTGTTTTCAAGTCATTCCTGACTTACGGCAACCCTAAGATGACCCTATCATGGAATTTTCTTGGGAAGATTTGCTCAGAGGGTGGTTTGTCTTTGTGTTTCCCTGAGGCTGAAAGAGTGTGACTTGCCCAAAGTCACCTAGAGGTTTCCATGGCTGAGCGGAGATATGAACCCTGGTCTCCACAGCCACAGTCCAATACTCAAACTACTACACCACACTGGCAAATATTGGCAATTAATCAAAGAGTCTGAGAAAGGAGACCTGGTTCAGTCAAAAAGGTGACTTTGAACTAATAGAAGTTATCCATAGACCCACTGAGGCACTATTTGTTTTTGCAAGTTGTCAAATTTCAGAGTGCCAGTCTTAGAGAATTTCTATAGTTGTCCATCTCTTCAGGCAAAGAGAAAAATTTCAGGATGAGCAGTGAAACAGGAGAATAAAGTCTGAGCTCTGTGCATGAGGTGCCATTACTGTCTCAGCACACATCTCCACCAGAGCTGACCTGGATCACTGCATAGATGTTTGTATGTGTGTTGTATTTACACAATGTCAGCACAGCAAAAATTCCAGGAGCAAGGGGAGGGGTTGGGTAAAAGCTGATGAGGATATATATTTGGGCCCATGATGCCATTTTGAGCAAGGCAGGGAACAGAGTGCCCATGCTATGACTCATGAGCGTTGTTTTTGCACAAGCCCTGGCAGAAGCAGTGCACTGCCTGGGGGGTGGGAGAACTCCTTCTGGTCTGGTGGTAAGGATGTAAAACATATTTGCAGATGTTCTCATTCTTGACAAGAAAGAGTGTCTTGACATGCTGAGACCAAAGCACACACGCAACACTCTGAGATTTTGCCCTTCTTCAGCATGAGTGAAAAGACCAGGGCTCCTTTTTGGTCTAGCTTTAGTTTTGTTTTCAATTTTTCAATGTGAAAAAAAAATCCTCACAAGGAATATTTTCTTTTGCAAAAAAGTTCCGAAATGTAAAATTTCAAAAATCATAGAAATATACACTCCCGCCCCCATTTTTCCAAAGAAACAACTGCAGTGGTTAAATTCCTAGAAGGTGTCTTCATTAATTCCTTTGCCACTTGTTCTTGGGCCATTGTATTTGGTGTATTGCTCTGTGGAACAGGAGGCTTGTATGTTCTCTTGTATGTTCTCTCTTTTTCAATGTAGTCATAGAATTCTAGAGTGGGAAAGCGCTGCAAGACCTGTCTAGTTCAACATCCTACCATGCAAGAATACACAGCTCAAGCACTCTAGAAAGATGTCCATCCAACCTCTATTTAAAGATCTCTGAAGAAGAAACATCTACCTTCTCTAGGGCAGTCTACTCCATTGTTGAAGATTTTAGAATGAAGACATTTTTCCTAACATTTAGGTGGAATATCTTTTCTTGTAATTTAAATCCATTGGTTCATGGTCTAGAGTGGCAAAAAACAAGCTTGCTCTGTCTTCCACTTGACAGCCTTTCAGATATTTAAAGACAGCTATCATGTCCTCTCTATCTTCTCTTCTCCAAGCTAAACATCCCCAACTCCTTCAGAAGGCTTGGTTTCCAGATCATCCTGGTTACCTTTCTCAGGATATGTTCCAACTTGTCAATATTCTTCTTGAATTGTGATTCCTAAAACTAGACACAGTAATCCAAGTGAGGTCTGATCAAAGCAGAATAGAGCACCATTACTACTTCCCTTGATTTGTAAGCTATGCTCCTATTGATGCAGCTCAGAATTCCATTGGCTTTTTTTGGCTGCTGCATCACACTGTTGACTCGTGTTTAGCTTGTGGTCCATTAAGACCTCTAGATCCTTTCCACATAAACTGTTCTCAAGTCAGGTGTTAAACATGAGTACTTCATTTTTCTTCCCTAGATGTAGTTGTGTACAAGTCATTTCCAATTTATGGCAACTGTAAGGTGAACCTATCGTGAGTTTTTCTTGGTAAGATTTGTTCAGAGGGAGTTTGCTTTTGCCTTCCTCTGATGCTGAGACAGTGTGACTTGCCCAAGGTCATCCAGTGGCTTTCCATAGCTGAGCACAAAGTTGAATCCTGGTTTCCAGAGTCATAGTTCAATGTTCAAACCACTATATCACATTGGCTCTCCTAGGTGTAGTACTTTACATTTATCTCTATTGAAATTATCATAATTCTCTTAATTTTGATCCAGCTCTCCAATTTGTCAAGGTCATTTTAAATTCTTATCATGTCCTCTGAGATATCTGCTACCCCCTCCATTTGGTGTCATCTGCAGATTTGATATGTGTGCCCTCTATTCTATCATCTAAGTAATTCATAAAGATTTTAGACAACATAGGGCCCATGACAGATTCCTGAGGCATTCAAGTAGTCACATCTCTCCAGGATGTGGGTTGTGGGTTGAATCACACAATCAATTACAAATCCATCAAACAGCATTGTCTAGCTCACAGTTCACCAGCTTGCCTGCAAGAAAATCTTGGAGGACCTTGTTATAAACCATACCAAAATCAAGATATTCCACATCCATAACACTCCCTTGATCCAGAAGCTTGTAACTCTCTGTAAATAAAAAGAGGTAAGTTTAGGTTGATATGACTTGTTTTTGAGAAACCCATACTGGCCCTTGGTAATGACAGTGTACACAAACTGACTGTTTGATGATCTGTTCTAGAACCTGTCTTGAATGTGTCCAGAGGAGTGCAACCAAAATGGTGAAGGGTCTGGAAGTCATGCCCTATGAGGAGTGGCTTAGGGAGCTGAGTATGTTTACTCTGGAGAAGAGAAGGTTAAGAAGATACATGATAGCTATGTTTAAATATTTGAAAGGATGTCATATCAGTGATGGAACAGGCTTGTTTTCCACTGCTCCAGAGACTAGGACAAGGAGCAATGGATTCAAACTACAGGAAAAGAGATTCCACTTAACCTCAGGAAGAACTTCCTGATGGTCAGAGCTGTTTGGCAGTGGAATATGCTGCATCGTAGTGTGGTAGAGTTTCCTTCTTTGGAGATTTTAAACAGAGGCTGGATGGCCATCTGCTGGGAGTGCTTTGATGTGTGTTTCTGCATAGCAGGAGGTTGGACTAGATGGCCCCTGTGGTCTCTTCCAACTCTATGATTCTATGATCTATGATTCTAACCTTTCCTGGTATTGATATCAAGCTGACTGGTTGGTAGTTGTTTTGGTCCTTTTTTTTTTTTTTGCCTTTGTTTGAAGATTGGGATAACATTTGCCCTCCTCTAATCTGCTTGGATTTCTCCTGTTCTCCAGGAATTCTCAAAGATTACTAACAGTGGCTCTGAGATCTAAAATCATAACTATCAGCCAGACATTGTCCAACCACTCAGAGCTCTCATTGATCCTGATAAAATCTTACAACAAAGCAAGTTAAGCACTAATGTTCTAGTTCTTAGTCGCTAGATAAAGTCATCCATGGTCCATACTTAGTGTTGACATTTCATAGTTGCATCTTTAGCACTATTCTCACACGAACTTGTGACTAGTGATACTGCCCATACAAGAAAAGGCACCTATATGCAGAAGTTGCAAGTCTGGTCTCTCAGATTATTTATTCTGATAATATTTGCTTCATCTGAGCCATGTTCTTCATTTTTCAGTTAGAAGAAACTACAATTTAACCTATGGAGGTAAGTTTTCAATGAATCCAGTTTGGCATTTCAAATTACACAAATGAAATAATGAAGGACTGATTTGTTCCCCCTAAAACAAGAAAAAAATTCCACTGGGAACCGTTGGGCCCCTAGATGTTTTCCTCTACAAATACATTGTCACCTACATTGAGGCTTTGTACGTTTCCCCCTAAAACTCCCACCAGACCTAGCCAGGATGTTCAATGGCAAGGCATAGTGGGAGCCTAAAACATGTGAAAGGCCAAAGTTCCCCATCTTTGACCTACAGGAAGATGAGTTGAAAACACTGAATTAGATCCATACCTAAACACTCTCTAATAAAAGCAGAGTAGTTAAACTGAAGTTCCACTAAGTTCATTGGATTAACTTTATATAATCTGGTTATTATGGATAACTATGGATAATAATCCATTGTTGTTACCTGCAATAAGAGATCTGAAACTGAAGAAAATGTTTAATGTTTGACTACCTTTTCTCTTTCAGAATATAGGAGGGATTCTGTTAGCAACTGTAGCTTTTGCAGCAAAAAGGACCTTCTCTCTGCAATATCACAGTTAGATTAGTTCTGACGCCCCTCACCTCTGCTCCTTGCCAACATTCCTTTGTAATTGCTAGTTTTGTGGGATAACCTGCATGATTCAGAGAAGTATGGGGACTGCAGGACACAAAGTTGTTTTTCTTTCATTCAGCATGATCCTCAAAATCAATTGGGTTTGGGTACTTGGAATGAGCCCAATCTTCTCCACAGAATTAAATCAGATTGCATTTCAGTATTTTGGCACAACTGGCTTTTGGATTATAGCCAAGAGATCATATAGACATTTTATTTCTGGAATGTCAGGGTTGAAAATGCATTTGTGGAATGGTTTTTCTCAACTTCCTTTAGATATATTTCATGTTCTCCAGCTGCTGCCCATGGAGATCTTAAGCCTTTTGTTAGTATCAGTTAAACAAATCACGCTTTATTTTCTGTACATTTAAAACTGCAGGTAAATTTCTAAAACCAGGATACTTTTTTTTAAAAAAAAGTGTATTTGTTTGAAATGTCTGTCTTGCAAGACAATGGAACACCCTCCTGCCAACCACCAAAAATAGACAATCATAACATAGATGCAATTGCTGGTATCCTAGGAGTGGTGAGGAGAGTGGAAGCTCAGGGCTTCTATGTGAATGGGGCAGCAAATCAGCCCCAGGTTTTAACCAAGCTTTAAAAAAGCTGATGAAGCCTATCCCCCAATAGGTTTATCTGAAGTTTGGAGTAAATCCTAGAAGACAGTCATTACCCCACTGGCTTGGAACCCACCAGTTGCCATTGGGTGGGGCATCAGTAACAATCTCTTAGTACCGTTTTTAGGGACCCAACTGAAAGCCCGGAAAGACTTGCACAGAGTTTTAAGATATTTCACATAATCTTCTTGTGAATTTGTTTTTATTTTTGGGCAATGGTCGTCTTCCACATTTAGTTTGCCTATGATTTTTGATCAGCTTAAAAACAGACTTTATAGTTGATCATAACAAAGACATGCCCCCACTACTATCTGTGATCATATGTTAAAAATCTAGCAAGCAAAAGTTATCCTTTTGGAAGCAAAAGAAGTAGTCTTTCGGTCCTTTCACACTACACAATTATAGTGCTGCAATTCCATTTTAACTGCCATGGCTGTTTCTTACAGAATCTTGAGGTTCATAGTTTCATGAGGTACTAGAGCTCTCTGACTGAGAATTATAAGTGCCTCCTCCCTAAACTGCAAATCCCAGGATTACATAAGATGTTCTCATGGTAAACAAATTGAATTAAAGTATTATAATTTTAAAATATGAAAGGGCCCTTCATGACTGAAAGAAAGAAAGTTATAGAATCATAGAGTTGGAAGAGCCTCATGGCCCGTCTAGTCCCCTGCTCTATATGGGATTTCCAGAAAAAGCATCTTCAGCAGTTAGTTATTTTCTCCACTGATCTGTGGCATTACTATGCTTTTCAGTTCAGGCAAATTCAAATTCTGCTTCTGTATAAACTTTAATACCAAGATGTCAGTTGGAATAATCCATATCTGGATTTTGTCCAGAACTACCCCTGTTGACGGAACATTGGTAGTTTCTGTTCCTTACTGACAGAGGGAGAAGGGGAGACAATGATTCAGGTTCCTGCTTTTTGGAACAAGAAAATACAAGGGATTGCTTCCTCAAAATGGGAGTGGGGCTTTCAAATCTAAATTAACACACATGTCCACACAGCTTGATCACGGATCTTAACCATAACTCCAAAAGTGTTCAGGAACAACAAACTCCAGGCTTTACAACTGATGTCAGCCACAGTGTATTTCATACAATCCAGGTTGGAAGACCTTAATTTTAAAACATTGAAAGCCAGCAGGTCCTGAGATACCATGCAGCATCCTTTGGCAGCTGCTGGGACCCCAGTGCTCAGCAAAGTTCACAAGTTACCCCTGCTCTGCTCTCCTTTTTGAAACTTTTGGGCACTTTTTCAGTAGATGTCTTTGCTAGGTTGCAAGACGTTCTTGTTGGAAAGCTAGCTCAGACCAGTTTAAGGATGTAAGATTCTGTTTTGCTCTGCTTTATTTACACATCTGTTCAGAAGAGATATTTTCCATTAAACCTATTGTTTATGAAAGACCCACCTGTTCTGACTCTTAGCTGGCATGTGGAACGTCAGCAGAACTTTTGAGGGGAGGCCAGTGCTCGGAGTGCCTTTGAGTGGCACAGACCAGAGGAGGAGCAGAGAGGCAGTGCTGAATGTTTAGGTCATTTGTTCTCTTATGGAAGAAGCTATTTCTAGTGTGCCAGCAGACACTGCTGAGAGCTGATATGTCAGTAATGTAACTTTCAAATAAACTGGCATGCATTTGTATCTGTACAAGCAGAACTACCTTTCCAATACAAACACTAGTACAAACTAACAGAAACACATCCACTGTGTGTTTAATAAAGCATAGTCTCCGACCACTTAATAAGTACATGGTATAATTTTTTTATTTTACAAATTATATTTACCAATAGCTGGAATGTACTGAATATTGAAGTTTTACCTGATTGGCTGGCATATTGAAGTTTTACCTGATTGGCTAGGGTGCTTTTGCATATGTTCTGGCAATATTCATATTAATTTTTTTAAAATTAAAAGATTTCTAAAATTTCAATCAGCTTTTCATTAATTGTTGTCCCTAGGATAAAAATGTATTGCTCATTTTAAGAGCAATACGTATTTCAACCAAGATTTTTATAAATTACTATGTTTATTTGAGGACCATTCACTTCCTAGTACAGACTTTTATGTCCTGATACGAGGGGTAGATAAGAATAAAAAAAAAATAAAGGACGTGAATTTCTTGTGAACAAAACACTACATGACTATTAAAATATACAAGTTTATCTGAAAACGAATTGTGGGCAAATACACGTTTCACACTGCTGCTGTGTGCCTTCAAGTCATTTCCAACGTATGGCAATTCTAAGGTGAACCTATCACAGGGTTTTCTGGGGGCTGAGAGTGTATGACATGGCCAAGGTCACACTTTCAAGATCACTCACTAGAGACATTGCTCTGTTTACATTGCTCTGCTTACTTAACTGTTGCAAAAAGAAAACATACACTCATTTTACTTATTTCATGCCATTGTTTTCAAGTTATTTTCTTGGGAAACTTGACATTTCTTGGAGGTTTGGAGTGCCTTGCTTCTTAAGAATATCAGTGATGGAGGACAAGATTCTCTGAAGGACCACTTGGTTTCAGGTATGCATGCTGTTACCATGCCCAACCACCCCTTCCATGAGATATGTGATTTTCATAAATTGGACTTATTAATGACTAGAGGACATGGTCAAGGTCATGCTGACTGGAGATGTGTTTGAGATCATGAAAGTTCAGAATGGATTATGCAGAAAACCCCAATGCTGATGGGTTTGTGCTAATCCCTTTACCTCTTCAGGCTCTTGGCTTTTTTGGATAAAATGAATGACAAACTGCCCAGATTGGTGAGCACTCAGAGATCTTCTCTTGATCTTACCCTATGGAGATCTTCCCTATACACTCTACCTAACCAAACATTAAGAGATTGTCAGGAGTCCTATCAATGTTTTGTCACTCCGGAGTTAAGCAATCAACCCATTCTAGTCCTCTTTGTCAGTGCTGTGGGAAAGCCATTAGAGCTTTGTCAACACACCCTTTTAGAGCTTGAAATAGGGTATAAAAACCCTAGCTTTGACCCCAGCCAATTATAGTACATAGTATGCAGTGTGTCATCTCCGCAGTAAGCAGGCAGTAAATCTCAAACAGCACAGCTCCTACTTATAAGGCGAGAGTCAAAGAATATCCAAACAGAAAGGAAGCCTAGAGCAAACAAATCCAAAAGGGCAAATCCAAACCATAGTCCAAACAGGCAGAACTCCAAAATGAGATTCAAGAGCACAGAGTTTCAGGTCCAAAGAGACCAGTTACTGACCCTGGGAGGAAAGGCCAGTTGGAGCCCTCTTGTATCTATGGCTGCTGTTGCCACAGGTGTTCCCTCATTAGGGCTCGCTTGCTACTTAAATGGGCTGAGCGATGCAAGCCCTCCCTTTCACAATGTCTCTGCTGCAAGGTAGGTGTGTCAGCTATGTCTTCCTCTATTTGTTCCCCTGGCTCAGGCCTTTGTTGTTGTTGTGTATTATCTCCCTCTGGACCAGCTTCTGACGATACTTCAGCTTCTAGGGAAGCCTCTGCTTCGGAGTCAGAATCCTCCTCCTCACTGCCACAGACTCCAAGGCAGGCCATGACACAGTGCCCCAGACTGCCATTCTTCCATGCTATCCTCAGATGCTGTCTGAGCCCCTCTGCTGCAACCTCCTTCTTCAAGACTGGTACCTATAACCCTTTCCACTCATAATCTTTCTCTATCCTTTCTCCCCTCACTTTCCAATAGCCTTATATAGTTTTTAAGAGTGTCTGATTTCTCGTGTGTTTGTCAATTCAAATAATATGATTTGTTTAGTTTTAACTGGGCTCTTTTCTACAGTTAGTACTGATATACTGTATTTGCTGGTGTAAACGACACACTTTTTTTCTTTAAAAATACCCTTTGAAAATGGAGCGCATCTTATACACCAGTAAATACATTAACACTAAAAACATAGCAAATGAACCTGGAGCTGAAGTTCTCCATGCCCAAACAGGAAGGGAAAGGGTAGTGGAATCCAGGTGAAGCACTCCTTACCTTCTCCTCCTCTCCTGTGCATTTTGACTCTCCTAGGGCCCAAGAAAAACTGGTGCAGCACTCTTTTCATTCCCCTCCTCTCCTGGTGCAGCACTCTTTTCATTATCCTCACCAGGAAAAAAATTTTTCCTGAAAAATACCCCTTGAAAGTGGAGTGTGTCTTATATGCTGGTGCATCTAATATGCCAGCAAATATAGTACGTAGATGAAAAGATCCTACTGTTACCCTCCTCTTGCAGGCCTCCTTTGAGCCATAATGCCCCCAAATTCTAAGGAGATGATGGCATTGTGGGTGGATCCCAACATCCCCCACCTCTTAGGATAACAATGCTTTCACACAGCATGATGATTAAGCTCACTATGCCTGACCAGCAGCCCATGTGGCAGAGAAACAGGAATTTCTTGGTGGAAAAGTTTAGGCGGCAAGAGTTCTCCGTCAGTAGAAGATCTGAAAACCATGGATTTAATGTAAAGCAAGTGCACTTATTTTTCTTTCCCAAATGCTGCAGGGCATAATAAATTATTGGGTTACCTTTGATATTTTGAAATATTTTAATCTGAGTCTTTGACAGCCATAGACTTCTCATATGAACAACACAGTGACTCATCACCTCGTTTGAAAAACTATATAATGTGATCCAGCATTTTAAGATACCGGATTAGTCTGGTATATTGTTAGCTACATGTCAGGGTAACAAGAAGTTTTAGGAGGGGGTGGACAAATGGTGCTACTTGGCCTAATTTCAGAAGTTCTCCTGAAGCAATTCGTTTAGAGCAATCAGTACTTTCTCTCAGAAGCCCACTGGGAGTGGGCAGGGGAGGAGGAGGAGAACAGAGAAAAGTGGGTGGCGGGGGGGGGGATAAAGAGAAAAGAGCTCTACTTGTTCACTTGTTTCTCTCCCACACACCCCTTTTTTCTTTTTTTGTCCTACCTTTTAGTCTGTGAACTTTGGAGCAGGATTTCTCTTGTTTCTTATAAATCTCAAGTCAGCTGCTCTGGCAAACTTTTTTTCAGCAGAACTGCTGTATAAAAATCCTTTACGTAATAAGTAAGCAAGAGCTTTATGGACATGAAGCCAACAACTGCTGGGAGTACATATATGTCATGTTACTGCCACACAATACCATCAACAATATTGCTAAAATAACAAGTGCAGCAATAGACAGATGGAAGCTCCAGTTTTTGGTGCTGGTAACTGCCCTTCTTGGTCCAGGATCCATCCAAGTCAGTGGCTGTGAGATCTGTGAGTGAATTAAAATGAGTGTGAGTCTATTTAGTGTATTTATTTTGTCCTCTTGTAGACTGTCCTTCAGTAACAGGACTCTTAAGGCTGTATACAGTTAAAAAACACAAAGATTAAAAAGTAACAGAACTTGGAAAAGTTACTTTCGAGACTAAAATTTCTAAAATTCCCCAGCTAGCACGGTGGTCATGCTGGCTAGGAGACTCTGAAAACCGTAATTCAAAAAATAACTCTCCTAAGTTCAAAAACTTAAACAGAAACAACATGGCACCATGGGAGAATTGCTATCACAACTATTTTCAAGAGACCAACTCAGCAATCCTTGAGAAAGAAGGCACCTCACCACTAGGATGAAGCCCATCAAGCTGGTTTAATCAACTGTAACAAAACATTTTTTTAGAATGTCCATTTTGCTTTCTCACTGATGCAACAGCTACAAGAAACTTGTCTTCTTTCAATTAATAATAATGTGCATAGCATATGCAGATGTCCATTCCTTACCGCATAATTGGAACTGGACATTAGAATTTTATGGCAGCAAAATTAAATCCAAGAGGGAATGACAGCCTCATGACCCAGCATGAAGCTCTTAAACACAGTTCTTTTAATAGCAAGTAGGCTAAGCTAGGCCATCTCTATGCAGCTCTTGTGGGAATACTGATGATGTATCATTGATATCTTCTCTAAGGAAAAGACACTGCTTCAGACCTCTGGTAAACAGCTAGTTGATTCATAATGACATATCAAGCCTGTCATTTACTTCCCACTGTTTTTGTCATGTAATAGAAAAAAAGGGCAAAATGGTTGTGGTTCTGAGTACTTAATTTATTTTAAATTGTTTCCTTATCCCCATCTCACTTAGATATCCTAGGTGCTGGATCAGGTCAAGATGTTTTCCTACTTGAATTGAAGGACAAGATGGTACCTCTCTGTTCCAGTCACAAAAGAATTTTACTTTTTGTGAGGGAGCAGAGTCTTCCACCACACTGACCTAAGTGCAGCCTGACAACTTAAGGGATACATGGCAAGCTGCTTAGTATATACAGCTCTGTCTTTCCATTCCTCAGTGTCACTCCCTCTCTGGTAGTGTTTACTCCTGAAGTGATTGTCTCATTCTGCATAATCACAGAACTGGCCCTACCAACATGGTAAAAACAATTGAAACTACAATGAACAAAGTATAGGAATACCTCAGTTAACAAAGCAGATGTCTTTCTACACATTGTTTCTTTAACGGAAGATTAGATACCCAAGGTAGAAATAACATGGAAAGAAATTATTTATGTAAAGTATTGCTGTTTCACTTCCCAACTCACAAGAGCTCCCAAGGCAATGAACGAATAAAAAACCAATTAAAACAATTCAAAGATTTTTTAAAAATCCTTAATACCCATTAAAATACTCTTTAAAAATTCCTAAAAATAGTCCAAAAGCAATCCTAGAATCCAGATTTGAACAGTTAAAACATTAATTTCTAATATTGAATGCCATGTGGAATAGCACTGTTTGGGCTGCCCACCAGAAGCTTGAAAGAGATGGGGCTAACCTAACTTTTCAACAGTTGAAGCACTGCTACAGAGAAAGCTCTGCCATGTGTACTCACCAACCTCACTTTACAAGGTTTGGGGACACGCAGCAGGGCATCAAATTTCTGGCAGGTTCAGATGCAGACAGGCAGTCTTTCAGATATCTTGGCCCCAAGTTTCTTAAGGCTTGGTAAGTCAACAACAGCACCTTGAATTGAGCTTGGAAGGCAGTGATCTCTAAAATGCACATCCAACATTAGTCTCGTTGCTACATTTTGCACTAGCTGCAGCTTCCAAACACTTTTCAAGGGCAGCCCCATGAAGAGTACATTGCAGTAGTCTAATCAAGAAGGAACGAAGGCATAAACACTGTGGCCAGATCTGCTGAAAAGAAGCAGCTGGTGCACCAGCATGAAGAAGAAAAAAGTTCAACATGTTTCAATGACCTTTTATTCAAAACGAACAACATGTGCATGTAAAATGAAACAACCAAGTCAAGTAAGCCTTGCATAAGAAAACAAACATATGTTGACCCTTCTGGAGACCACTTGAAGGCTTCTTCCAAAACATATCCAGGGATAATTTTTTTTTTTAATTCACTGGCTTCCCTTTTTCTTATGATTTCTATTTTGGTGGCCAAACTTACACAACTATGCTTTTTTTTTTTTTTTTTTACATGTTGGGTATCATTGGGAAGGCAGGTTCATCTGCTTTCCTCTTTCCCTTTGTGTTGCTGTTCATGCAGGCTCAGCATGGGATTCTGGAGACAGTTCCTGTTTACCTTGTCCGTTATAGGAAGGAACACGTGGCTGTGGTACAATTGACTACAGCAGAATCCCATTCTGTCCCAGTTCAAGCTTTATTGCGTTGTTTGCCACAGACTCATTTCTGGAACCCACCATTGAAAGTCTTCTGTTTCCCCAGTCCTCTTATTACCATCCTCCCAGTGCCAATGTTGCTAAAACACTTCCAGAGGATAAGAATGAAAAGTGAGGTGTGGGTGGGCATAAACATATTTTGTAAAAAGTAGCTTCTTCGAGGCTTTGTTAAGTGAGGTATGTCTGTATAATAATTTCCAATCATCAGCAGTTCCAATAATCACACATATTTAATTAGATGAAAATTTCCAAAACAAAAAAATACATAAATTACAAAAAGGTCAATTTGGTTCATGGTGAGATTAAAATTCAAACGCACCTACCATGAAGTAAAAGACCTCTGTCATACTCAATAGAGAGCAGTTGCCAGTCAGAATAGGCAATGCTGGCCTTGTTGGGTGAACATGTTGACACAGGAAAACTTACTATGGCCATTTCTGTACTAGACTGTTATAGTGCTCTTATTCCACTTTCAACATCTTGTGGAATCCTGAGGTTTGCAGTTTAGGGAGGGGCCTCAAAGGTCCCTCCCTAAACAGCAAATCCCAGGGTTCCATAGGATGTTGAAAGTGGAATAAGAGCACTATAACAGTCTACTGCAGAAATGGCCTATGTGTCTGTTGACCAGACAGCAGATAAGTCTGCTCAGTAAACCTTTTTAGCATCCCAGTGTGGTCTTCAACAACAAATCTTGTGCAAGGTTCAATTTGATATACCATGGACCCTCTGTATATGTGACCTCTGGATCTGCAAATTTGAACAATTGTGGAGCATTGTGTCCAATACATAAAATGGTGGTGACATGAACACAGACATGCTGAAGCATTAATGTGTATGTCAGATTTAATACAACAGGGCATGATCAATCATGTTTTTTGCTATTTGTGGGGGGTCATGAAACCAAACCCCCCCAGATATGGAGAGTTCACTGTATATTATCACTCTTTTGTTTTTCCATAATTTGTTTGATGTAATTATATATAGGTTCTGGCCCCTCCTCCGCATCTTCCAGTTTCCCTTTCCATCATATCTGGAATTAGTCTTTTATTTCTTAGTATCATAGTCCTTGATTACATCTTCTTGATTTCCACTCCTTTCCCACAAACTACATATCTCTCCAATCTTTTTCCATATTTATTTATTTATGGAGTTTCATTTTTATCCAAATCACTTGGTATGGGATCTCATTCAAATATTCAGGTTTCCTCTCTTTAGTATCTTTTTCAGTGCTGCATACATTATGTCAGCAGATATTATGAGAACATGTCTCATTTTTACCATGGTTATGGTGTAAATAAGTCTAGGTGAATTCAATGTAGCTTACCCCCAGGTAGTGAGCATAGGATTATAGCCTTGTTTTAGTGTTTGTTACATCTACATTTCAACTGCCTTCCAAGAATCTAAAATGTGTTACATATGGTTCCCATCTAACATTTTATCCTCATAGCAATACTGAAAGATAGTCTAGGCTGAAAGAGAGCCAAAAACCATCCAACTTTATGACTTAGATCAGGAGCACTGCACACAAGATGACAGCACACTGTCAATATGTTTGGTGTTTGGCACAGGCACTACAAAGCCAGTTTCATATCCACACTCAAACATCTGGTTCAAAGCTAGCCAGAAGTATTTATATTAAGCAATCAGCCCCACTGCTAGCCACAGGTCTTAGTCAGCATTTTATCATAAGTTTTCTGACTTCACTGTGGAGAAGGGAGGGAGAGAGCTTTGAAAATCTCTCTGGATTTGACTGAAATCAAACCCCAGACAGCTGTTCTCATGAGTGGTTAGTCATTGTCTTCTTCATAAATCAGGACCATTCAGTCATGGCATCCAATACCAGTAATATTTGATGTTCAACGCTAAGAGAGTCAAAAGCTGGCTAAATATTGGATCAGGTGGCATTTTCAGGATTCTAACACTACTTGCACTGGCAAATTCATGTCTGGTCAAGTCATTGTCTTTTCCAAATGTCATATCACAAATCTATGACATCAGAGGATTTGTTCCAGTAAAAGCTGAAACATGAAACAGGCTGATGTCACCAATAAAGAACTCAGACTAATTTCTAATAGAATTCTAATAGAATAAGACTTAAAAAACTATATTTTCTACTAGTGATCGTATCACTTCAGACACTTCACTGAATGTTCCCCTGTGAAGGGGGAAAAATCCAATTTCTTTTACACAGAAATCTAGAACGCTGGAGAGAGGACAAAGCTAAAGCCTTCATTTCATGTAGAATACAAGATGGTAGGGAGAAGTTTTAGAGTAGAGGAATATTCAATAATACAAGCAGAGGCATATCTAGGGTAGGGCAAGTAGAGCACATGCCCTAGGTGCCAGTGCCAGGGGGTACAAAAAAATAGTCCCAGAAGTGCCAAAGGAGGAGGAGAAAGCAGCAGCCCTGGAGGTAGGGGCACAACTTCCACGCTTGCCCTAGGTTCTGTTTATGTTAGATACGCCTCTGAATATGAGGACCCATCTACACTCAATTTATACAGCTCAGATAGAAGTGTATCATGCCAATGACAGCTAGGTACGGAACTCTTTAGTGTTTTTACTTGTCCAGTATGGGTCTGGAGTGTCATAAATCCTCTGTAAGACTTAGAGTCAAGAGAACAGCTGACAGTAATGGTCTTTTTTTGCTTCTGTTACTGGGTATTTTAGAAAACAGGAATTTAATCAAATATGATTACAGAAATCAGACATGCAAATTTCCTAAAATGGTTATTGCATAATCATTCAAACCTGTTTTAAATCCCTAACAATTTTTTTCATCAAGGCATGATGGAAACCACAAAGTTTAACAAATGGAACAGGATGTTTCCAGCAATTTCTAAATAGGAAATTATTTACTTGGGAAACAAGTTCTTAAACTCACATACCCAATTATTACGGCACTAGTCCAATAACTACACTAGTCCAACCACAACAGGAGTCCTGCATTTTCAGAAGTAGCGTAAGGGTAGTATCTAATATAGTTTTATTCTACAAGTGGTTGTGCAAATATGAAATCCAGCGTAACTACACTACAAGGGACTTTCACTCCACTTCCATTCAGTAGGGTTGACCACTTCATCATTGAGATTTGGGATCAGGCTTAATTATTTTGTGTACAGTATTAATACATCTGGATCTATTATTTCCAAAGTTACTATTATTTCACAACCTTACCACTAATGATAAAATGACCTGTATACTTTGCAGCTTCACCATAAAACCACAGGAAGATCTTACGTATGTTAGAGA
Source organism: Ctenosaura bakeri (assembly GCA_948474755.1). Taxonomy (NCBI): domain Eukaryota; kingdom Metazoa; phylum Chordata; class Lepidosauria; order Squamata; family Iguanidae; genus Ctenosaura; species Ctenosaura bakeri. Next base: position 105,272 of record CAOLHI010001361.1, read on the forward strand.
GTTTGCAGGGTCACCAAGACAGTGAAAAGAATGTTTTTCAGCCCCAGGACATTTGCTCATTCTCTCAAAGTCTCTTTAGTCTTGGTGTAAGATTTATCGCAACCCACAGATAGCATGATCCCCTCCCCAGGACCTTCCTGACTTACATCCAGAGGTTGTCTCTTTCTGCATTACATTCATTCATTCATTCATTCATTCATTCACTCATTCATTCAATTTAGACCCCACATTTCTCTTGCTGTGGAACTCAAGGCAACTTGCAACAATATAACAAGAAATTCAAGCAAATATTAACAGACTAGTATCCAGAAATAGTGTAAACCTACTTGGAATATTTCCAAACATGATCCCCTCCAGATAGGTTGAGACTTCCAAACACTACCATTGACCGTGGTGTCTGGAGATGATGGAACACCTACAGGTCATCAGGTGTGGGAAGGCCAGCATATAGGATGGATGCCCAGCTGGTAATAATCCAGCTCTTAAAGTAGGGATGGGTGTACTGTAGCCCTACAGGTAGTAGACTGCAAATCCCATCCATCCTAGTGAGTCTAGCCAACAGGGAGGGATGAGTTTAAGCCCAACATCACCTGGAGAGTGATATGTTTCACACCTTTAGCTTAATAGTTTCTGTCCTTGCCTTTGGGTGACCAGTCCAGACCAGCCAGGAAATGTTCAGGACCTGCTCTCAGAGGCATAGAAGTTGGAATTGATGTAATAACTCACCCCTTGGAAACTCAGATGAGGAGGAGGAAGAGGCAAATTGCCAGAAGTCTGCAGCTTTCTCTGAGTCTGAGGAGATGGGGGCTAAGGTAATAAGTGATCCTGTTCCCCAGCAAAACTTGGCTATAGACACTGGAGATAACATTCCCCTATCCTTCATTGAGAGACAGAGGAAAAAACACTGAGTCCCATGCCATTTAAGTAATAAATGATGACCCAGTTAGCACTAATGAGACACCTGTGACCTTGAAGGAGCTTTCATAAATATCATAGCAGTTGACTCCCAGCCTTAGTGCTGACAACTGTCTTATCTGGTTGTCCAGAAGTATTATCTCATGTTCCTATTTTGCTTCAACCTTGGGCTGACTACATTTTGGACTATTTTATGTACTCTGCTGGCTCATGTACCTGGACTTCTGACCTGCTGATACAGCTTTTGGACTGGCTAAAAATCACCCACATGGTTCTCAGACTGGACTGACTACTCATCCACTGCTACACACTAACCTGCTGCTGTTGGCACTTGCTTACTTCTGCTCAGGATAATTGGGAAGCATTGGAAGAGCTACTCATCTGGTCCATGAAGGTGGAGGTGCTGCTGCTGCTGCTTCTCCACACAGTTGAAGCCACCGTGGGCTGCCCACTCTAGGTCTTGTTTTCCTGCGGCCACCAGATATCTTATGTTTTATCTGTGACTTCTTCCAGTGATGCCTGCTCACCTCTTGTTCCCTTCCTCCTGCTTGCTGACACTACTGTGACCCTTTGCTCACCTGCAGCTTTTTCCCCTCACTTTGACCCCAGTCCAAGTCTGTCTTGCAGCAAGAGCAGACGAGGTAAAAAAACTTTTGGGATTTTGTAATACTGACTTTTGTATATCATTATTATCTGCTTTGACACTTTAACACTGCCCTATCCCACCTGACTCATTTTCTTAGTTTTAACAAGGTTTGCAGTGGATTTGTACCTGCAATAAGTTTCTGAATTGGAAGAGCAAAGTCCCCAAGAGTGTGTATCCAGGGACTACAACTATTCCCTTTTTTAACAGAAAAATAACTGGTTTTAATTAGGAATAATTTGATGATTAGGAATAAATAGGATTAGCTCCTAAAATATCCCATACTATTTTATTCCAGTATACCAGTATTTCCAACCTTTCCTTGAAATATGGCTTCACCAGACCAGAATCACTCCAACCAGAACTACCTCCTGAGCCAGCTGACATTTTCTTCCTACATCACATTTCTTTCTCTTCAAAATCCTTTCATATGCTAAACCAAATCCCTCAGTCTTGTTAGCCTAAACACCTCTGTCCCCAAAGTGATATTCTTTACAGATCCTTTCCATTTCTCTTTTTGGGGGCACTTCCATCTCTTTCTTGCTCAGTTGCAATTTCTACCCTTGGCTGGAAGGATACTGTCCCAGACAGTCATGGCTGGCCAAAGTTTAGTTTGGGTACAGCGGCAGATGAAATGTCAATTTCCTTATTAAATCTAACTGAGGCCTGTTTGAGCTCCTGTTTTCAGTGCATGGGAATGAGGAACTGAGAACTAGTAACCAAATTCAGACTTGTCTATTTTGGGTTCTTATATTTTTCACACAGGCACACGTGCTGCTGCTTTAAAGAAAAGGGACAAGCAAATTACTCCTCTGTTGTTGTTTTTTAATCTGCTTTTAAAATGCCCTCATTTCTCTCTCTTCCTTCCACTTTCCCCTTTTGTCCCCAGCTTACTTCAGTTGCTGAAAACTGAGTTTAAAGTTCAAAAGTAGTTTGTACTCAGTTTAACCCAGCAAGGAGAGGAGAGGAAGGCACAGAATCTTGCCCTTCCCAGTAGGCTCAGGCTAAAGCAAACAGCTACAGCCTTTCCTGGCTTGTGTGTTCTTCCTCGTGAATAATTTTTACTATCTTGATGACCACAGTCCGATGTTGCTTGGCTACATGTGACCTGGTTTCCACCAGTAAAATGTTGGAGATTGTGGTTTTTTACTAGACCAGAAGATGATTCAGTGAATTGTCTTCATATAATGTTCACTCATTAGTAGCTCTCATTGAGTTCAGCAGCAGAGCTCTTATTCCTAAAAGAGTGTGCATGTGATAGGATTTTGGTCTAATGCTGCAATGACATAGGTGTTTATAGAAGCAAGTTACGTTAAATGAGGTTTACTTCCAATAAAGTGGTTATAGGAGAGCAACCTCTATATGCATTTGTTATATTATTCCTTTGTTACTCCTGTCTTTCCTCCTATTAGTCAACTATGTTTATATTGTAATTAGTGCTAACAGGTCTGGATTATGCCAGGTGCTGAGATTTCAGGGCCGAAACCTGAGACCTAGAGGCAACTTCTTGAGATGTCACAGGAGGCTGGTCATAGTGGTGTTCCAAAGATGATGGCCCTTTTCGCACGGCATTTTCCATGTGAAAGGGCCCCTCGAGCATCCATACAACGCACTCACATTTGTGTGACGCTCCAGGGCCTGGCAGGCACCGCTCGCACACTTTTTCATTTTCGGCTTTAAGCCAAAAATGGTGCGTGATTGTGCATTGCTCCCAGGTGCACTTACCTTGTGTGTGGAGCCTCGGGAGACAATCCAGTCGCGCTTCCTGTCTCAGTGCAGCCTGGGAAGATCCCAGGCTGCACTGTGAAAGGAAGAGGTGGGGCTCTCGCACAAGCAGGAAGCTCGTGTGGACCTGAAGAAACCTGGACACGAGGGCCTCTCAGAAGAGGCTGCTTGCGCGAGCTCCGCACCCCAGCACCAAGAAAAGGTAGGATGTGGAAAGGGCCGAAGTTACAAGAGGTGACCCTGATGATGTCATTAAGCACAATACTCTAAGCATTAACCACAGCTGCAGAAAGTACACTATTTAAATTTTTAAAAAGTCTAACAAATGAGGAAAATGTGTATATAGACATACCTTTTAAGACAGTGCTCTCCCCCTGACAACCCTAACAGTAAGCATTTTGGGGTAAGGTCTTGTCTTTTGGTTATATTTCTGTGCAAAGCATTGTACCAATTGATGAAATAACAATCTTTTATGTTATATACATCCAGATGGCCCTTGTGACAATATTCTGGATTCTTTCTTCAAATATTGGCTGCCATCGCTGCATGCATGCCCTTTTCACTCATGGTAATGCAGGATGATACAAGGGGAAGTGGAAGGCACATATTTTTGAGGGTGTTTTTTTTTTGTAGAAATGTGAGATATAAATAAAATGATAAATAAGTTGCCGGTGTTGTTTTTGTTGTGTATCTTCAAGTCATATGCCACTTGTGGTGATCTTACGGTGAAACTATCACAGAGTTTTCTTGGCAAGATTTGTTCAGAGAGGGAATTTGCCATGGCCTTCCTCTGAATGTGACTTGCCCAAGATCACCCAGTGGGTTTCCATGGCTGAGCTGGGATTCAAACCCTGGTTTCATAGAACTCTAGTCTAACACTCAAACTGCTACACCATGATGACTCTTGAAATAAATAAATCAATAAATATTAATAAAAGAGAGGCCTATGTATTTCCCCAGAAGGAGTTTATGAGTCTTCCTGCCCTATCCCACCCGACTCATTTTTAATGATGTAACTTACAAGGGTGGAGGGAAAACTCTTACTTTTAATCAGACAATTGTTTAATGTTGGCATCATAATTGGCAAAAGATATAAAAGTGGTGTATCCCCACTCCGTGGTACAGTATAATTGGTGAGAGATACCATTTAATTGGTGAGAGATATCATTTCTTTTTTTTTCTTTTTTTTTATTTATATAATTGAATCACAAATACAAAACAAGAAAAAAAAATTAAACACCATGTGATATACATAATAGTGAATTAAAAAAATTTTTTTTCTTTTTCTTTTTTTCTCTTCTCTTAAGCAATACTAACTTTCATTGTTATTTTGCACCTTTACCCTTAAATTTATAAATCTGTTCAACTGTTATAATTTCACATTTAATTCAATATTTTTCACATCCCCTTTAATCTATTTCTATTGTTAATTCTTTTAACTTTTTTTTTTAAAAAAACATTAACATCACTTATCCATTTAAATCTATAAATCACAAGTTTGACACACACACCTACTAAGAATTAGAAAATATACAACATAAAAGAAAAACAAAACTAAAACTAAAAAATACCCACCCCCCAGAGCCAACTTTTTATTTAATCCACTTTCCAAAATTGCCATTCTTCTTTTGACAGGGTAGTATTACTATCTCTTTTCAGAACTTTATCCAAAAATATTTTCCAAATTTCTTCAAAATCATTCCCTTTAACCAAACCTTTCATAAACCTAATTCTACATGTTAGTTTATCATTAATTGCAATTTTCCACACTTCGTTATACCATTCCTCTATTTGAAATTTTTCATTTGCTTTCCATTTTTTTGCTATTATTAATCTCGCTGCAGTTAACAAATTTGTTATTAATTCTTTCTTTACTTGAGTACACTCAACCTTATCATATATAGACAACAATGCAATATTTGGACATACTGGTATATCTGCTCCTATAATCTCTTTTATCTCTTTAAAAACCTTTTGCCAAAACTCCATTATCTTATTGCAATTCCACCACATATGCATATATGTACCAATTTCTTGACATCCTCTCCAACATAATCTTGAATATTTCTCATCTATTTGATTTAATTTCACTGGAGTCAAGTACCATTTCCACACTAATTTATAATAATTCTCTTTTATTCTTATTGATAATTTTTTTAAATGACGTTGTTTCCAAATTTTTCTCCATTCTTGTATATCTATATTTTGTACTATCTCTTCCTCCCACATTTTTCTAAGAAAATCCTCTTCTTGTTCTTTTGCTAATATTTTATATATTTCACTTGTAATACCTTTTAGTATTTCATTTTCTTGCATATTTTCTCTTTGAATAATAATTTGTTCAAATTTAGTATATTCTTTAAAATCCTTAACATATCTTTTCATACTCTTTGTCCATTGCTCTAATTGTATATAATTTAACCAGGATATTTTAGTTTCCTGCAATCTCTCTTTCATTCTATCTTTATTTATCATTATTTTCATCCAATCTTTTAATCTATAAATTTTTTGTTTTTTTATTTCTTTCTCTATTATTTCTCTTAAATTTATTGGAAATTTTTCCATCATTACTATCGGAGTTAATATTGATATATTCGGTATCAATTTTCTTTTATTTTTTTTCCATATTTCTATTATATTTTTTATAAAAGGATTTTCTATCTTCTCCATTTCTTTCTTTGAAAAATTCCTAAAAAAAATATTTTCTAATTTTGTCTCAATATTCATATCTTCTATCTCTAACCAATCTAAATCACCCTTTCCTGAAACCCCCTCTATGATATATCTCAATTGATTTGCATAATAATACCATTTTAAATTTGGAAGTCCCAGGCCACCTTCTTTTTGACTTTTATACCAATATTTCTTGTTAATCCTCGATTTTTTATTTCCATTACAAAAATTATTTAATATCTTTTGCCACTCCTTTAATTCTTCCTCTGATATTTTTATTGGTAACATTCTAAACAAAAAATTAATTTTAGGTAAAATTTTCATTTTTACCACTGCTATTCTACCAAACCACGATAGCTTTATATTTTTGTAGTCCTCTAATTTCCTTTTTGTTTCTAATCTTAATTTCTTGAAATTTTTTTCCTGTAATTCTTGTAAATTTTTTGTAATCTCTATTCCTAAATATTTAATTGATTCTTTTATTTTAAGTATCTCTTTTACTACTTATAAATTTTTGTACTTCTTCTTTAGTATAATTAAATAACATTATTTCTGATTTGGCCCAATTTATTTCTAATCCCGTCTTCTCCCCAAACTCTATTAAATGTTTATCTATCCTATCTATCTTTTCAATTGGATCCTTAATTGTCAACAATGTGTCATCTGCAAATAAGCTTATTTTATTTTTTTCCTTAACTCCAATTCCTTCCAAATTCTCATCATTTCTTATCACATTCGCTAACATTTCTATAACTATTGCAAATAAAACTGGAGATAATGGACATCCTTGTCTCGTTTTATATCCCAAATTTCTTGCCACTCCTTCTCTATTTTATTTACTATCTCCTTATAATTAAATAACTTAGTATCCAGTCTCCACCTTTTTGCTTCTCTATAATTCCTTTTCATAGTTATATCCAAGTTCATCAGAGCATGATCTGTCACTTTTATTGTTTCAATTTCTGTATTTATTAATCTAGGTATCATATTCTTTGAAACAAAAATATAATCTATTCTTGAGTAATTTTTATGAACTGATGAATAATACGTATATTTCTTTTCTTCACCCTTTATTAGCCTCCAAACATCTATCAGTTCATTTCTACTCACTAATTTATTCAAAATTGTTATATTATTATATCTATCTCTAATTGATGGATCTGATTTATCTTTCCATCTATCCATCACCATATTAAAATCACCTGCGATTATTGTATAATCTCCTTTCATTTTTTTGATCTTATTAAATATTTCTTCATAAAACTCTTTTTGCTTCTCATTAGGTGCGTAAATATTCATTATGACATATGTTTCTCCATCTATTTCACCTTGTATAATTACATATCTACCTTTTTCGTCTAACTCCACACTTGTTACAATGAAATTGCATCTTTTGGAAATTATTATTGCAACTCCTCTTGATTTGGATGTACCAAATGCTTCCTCATAAATAGCTACCCAGTTCAATCTAAGCTCATTTTTTTTATCTCTTTTCCCATGTGTTTCTTGTAAAAAAATTATATCGGCCTTATCTTTTTTTAATATCGATTCTATCCTTTTTCTCTTTATTATTGACCCCAAACCTTTCACATTCAATGTTGATATTCTCAGTCTATTCTCCATTTTTCATATTTTGAATTTTCTAATCCCACTCCCCATTGGCTCTTTAATGTGATGGTGCTTCCCTTCCCCTTCCCTTCCCCCCTCCCACTCCCCTCCCCCTCCCCGCCCTCCCCTCCCCTCCCCACACAAACATTTGTCCCCCCTCTTCCTCCAAAGCACTTCTGCCTTGGAAACGACCAACCATGGTCCTGGGGGGGGTGTGAAGGTATGCCAACTCCCGGCATAGAGACCAATACCCTCTCCCGATTTATTTTCTTTCCCATATTTTTTTTCCCTCTCTTCCCCCTCCCAAGTTCTCTTTCTTCTTCTTCTGTTATATCATATTGTTTCTTCCAGTCCTCCTCAGCCTCTGTCCTTTCGTTTATCTCCCGAAGTCTTCTTCTTTGCTCCTCCTGTTGCTCCTCCCGCTGCTCCTTCTTCAGTTACTCCTCCCACTACTCCTTCCTCAGTTGCTCCTCCCGCTGCTCCTTCTTCTTCCTTTTCCTCTTGCTGGATCAGTTTCAGTTCTTTCAGGAGTTGCAATCCTTGTTCAAGAGAATTTATTCTGTGGTATTTGCCAGCATATTGGAATTTCAGAAAGATGGGATATCCCCAACTGTATCTTATCCCAACTCTCTGTAGAACTATGATGCAGGGTTTCATTTCCCTTCTCCAATTATAGTTCATGAGACTGCTTCATTGCTTGCATGTGTCTGTCAATCCCCCGATAAAGATATTTCTTTTGACCCTCAACTGGTGTCTTGCAGTTAGTATAGGTATACACAGGTGAAAAGGTCCTGTGGTTACCCCCCCCTCACAGGCCTTCTTTGAGCTTTAATTCCCCACCTTTCTATGGAGATGCTAGCACTGCTGGTGGACCTCAAGGCCCCCCACCTTTTGCAGTAGCAGTAGCTATAAATCAGAAGCTTTATGATGATAATTCTCGTGCTCAGAGGCAGAACTTTGATTATGAACCAGCTACAGAGCTCTGACAGGAAAGAATAACAGCAGAGCTCAAAGAATCTTGAACCCAGTCTCTGTTCCTACCTAGCTTCTTTGTGCTGTTACAGATCCTCATTGACTTGCCTCCATCTCACAAGAGCCCCTTCTCGCTTGTCTGTTATTTGTCCATGGAAATTTCTTTGTTAGAGAGGAAACACCCACAGGACTTCACTCTACAACAGTGTCCTGCTAAAGACCCACTGCATCGCTAATTAATGGCAGATATAAACCCTCTTAGTAATTTTATCAGTATTAACAGACTCCACAAAGTTCCTAATGGAAGACACTTACGTTTCGGTCATTGTATGCCCGTGATGTTGGAATTTTTCTATACTGGTAATGTTATTTTGTTCATTTTGTATTTGTTTATTTTCTAACTGTAACAGCTGGCCTGTAAATGTAATGAAGTTATGAGTATATGTAATAGGTTCATTCCCTTCTTGAAAACTTGCCCTCTGCAATTTTCCATAAAAATCAGGCTAACAGACCTTTCTGGTTTCCTCTTCAACAGCAGATAGAGATGTCCATGAAATACAGGAAACAGTAGTAATGCAGCTGTGATTGGGCAGCAAATGCCCCCCCCCCAAAAAAAACTAACAGCAATGAAAAACTGTTTCTAATTCAGGTGTTATAAAGCACGAAAAATGTCATGTCACGTCTGAAGTGGCACAATTAACACAGAATAGGTCTGTACTGCAGATTAAGGGGAAAGCAAGGCTTGTGTGTGCAGCTGAGCACTTTGTCAAGCCTGGGAAGGGAATCAAGCAGCTTACTGGACAAAACTGACATTCTCCATAACCTGCAATGATTTTTATACAAGGATTTAAAAAAAAACCACCAAGAAATCCAGACCAACTTCATCCCAAGTCAAGTATGCAATATTAATTGTGAAATATATCACAGGGCACTCTTTCTCAGCCTCCCTTCCCAACCTGCAGTGTGGGAATAATGAAATAAACTTGCTGTGCAATTTTTGTTGGTAGCTTTAAAATGTGTCAACACTAAATAAAACCACCCATTGACTCCTGTGAGTTGTGCATACTTCTGCTGTAAGGGACATTTTAAAGTTGTTTTCAGTTTTCTATCTGGACAATGAAATAGGTTATGCTGATGCTTTAGAGGCAGGTTGTGTTTTTTTTCCCCCCAGTTGTCTGTGTGCTGCCTTGTCATCTTAGCATTTCTGCCCTTTACATAAGTCTGGAAGGAACCAGTGACCAGATATTCTTAACATGTATGGAAGATCTCATACTGTACTTTTGGTAATATGAATATTTATCGTAGAGGCTATTATTTCATCATGAAGCTCGTATTTCACACCAATGCTGATATTTCAGCAAAGCTGAATAGTGTACTTCTAAGGTATATTAAGATTGATATCCCATTATACTGGGATATGAAATCACTTTCTAAATGTTTTAAAACAGATAAACAAACAGAATCAGACAGACAGACACATACATACGCAGTCTGTGTGGGGAGAGAAGCTTCCTTTTAATTTTGGTCCAGAAAAAGTGGGATCCATCTTTAGGCTGGCTAAGACCACTTCATACCCCATCACCAGCACCATTCCACAATATCTTGTTTAATTCTGGATGGATTAGAAGCATCATGGCAAAGCTTTTGAGCTGCTCAGAACTTGTGCACTGTAAATTCTGTGCTTTATCAATATGATCCAGCTCATCCATCATTGCCTGAGTAGAGTTTACAATGTTTGCCTTCCTCTGCCACTCTCTATAATCCACTGCAACTTTTACACAGCAATTGCTTGAAACTTGGCTTGCCCTGCCCTCATATATAAGAAACAGATGCTCAGCTTTTGTTAACACAGGCCAGGCCACTAATTCAAAAGTCAATGTGTTATGACCCTATAAGAGAACTCACATTTCCTCCCTGCAATGGTGGCCCTGGAATTCCTCCGAACAATAAAGACTTTTTTTCCCAAGAGCAATCCTCTTACAGACTCTGAATTTAGAAAACCTCAAGCTATTTCTGTATTTGTTTCCTGGATTTATATAACCAATCTGTAAGTTATCTAGATACTTTGCAACATAAATATAACAATTTAAAAAGTTCTGTAAAAGAATAAATGCTGTTAGACATGGAAAATTACAATTTTAAAATGATTTCACCATTCCAGACCAATCCAGAAGAGATTACTGAATTAAAAAGCCAGGATAAACAAATAACTGTTCACTTGGTACTATAAGGGTCAAAAAACTGGTTTCAGGCAAACCTCTCTGGGAAGGCTGCTTGGACTCCAACACCAAAAAAAGTCCCTTTTTGGGTGGTTACTGGTCCTAAGCTGTTTAGGGCTTTACTAGCAGTTTAAATGGGGTTTGAAAATGGACCAGGCCCAGAAACAGGCTTCCCTCCCACCCTCTCATCCTTCCACCGTCGAGATAGAAAACCTGGACCATAAAGAAGGTGAAAAGTCCTGTTTACTTTTCTAATGTTGAGTGCTATACATTTCTAAAAAACATATCTAATCTATAAGTTTGGGGGCACACAGCAGCTTTTCTGTGGCTGAAATTACTAAATCTCTGAGCAGCTCTGCTGCACGCTACAGTGCCTACCCCATTTCTATAGAAATTGGTAAAGTCTGAAACAGGACAAGAATGTCAGTACCAATACCAGCAATGGCTATTGTTTGCATTCCTTAATTGTTTCCACAACATAATTTGACCAGTCCATTTTCAAAGTAACAATTGTAACAGATCAAAAAGACGGCACATTTTATCATCACAACTGGGTTGTTAATGAACAGCATCTCCATGCATGAATGCCATACATATATGAACTCACATACTTTCTGAGTAACACTCATTTTAGAGATCTCTGAATTCTGGGAGTAGTACATCTTAGCAGAGTTATCTCAGTAATTCACACAGGCCTGCTTCTCAGGGGATTTTTATGGAACATGCAGACCATCAATATATATACACAATGACCATCTTAAGAGGTTAGTGAATAGAAATTCTTTTTTTTAACTAAGTTCTTTTATTTGATTTATTCATTATACATACAAATTACATACAACATTTATATTTCATCCCAGCAAATAGGAAATCTGATATAAATACTGATAGGAACTCAATTAGCATATAGGGAATTAATTAGCATGTATGCAATAGACATCCCAATGCATTCTAGATACATAAAGCATAAAATAAGAGAAATACACTATAAATCTGAAAAACGACTAATAATAAAAGGGGGTCAGCTTGTAGGGCAAACTCCATATTCTCCAACAATTCACAGATGAAAACTGGCAGACATGTAGCAAAGCCATACCAAAATGTGGTCATCAGAATGGCAAAAGATATCCATGGGGAAGAACACATAAGCCAGGAAAGGCCGCAGCAGTTTGCTTTAGCCTGAGCCTACTGGGAAAGGCAAGATTCTGTGCCTTTCTCTCCTCTCCCTGCTGGGTTAGTTGAGTACAAATTACTTTTGAACTCAGTTTGCAGCAACCAAAGTAAGTTGAGGACAAAGTGAGAGGAGGACAGAGAGAGTAGGGCATATTAAAAGCAGCTGCAAAAGTGGGGTGACTGTCCCTGTCAAATTGGGACAGTTGGAGGGTATGAAACTCACTGTTTCAAATGAGGGTTGTGAGACCTAAAAGTTAGATCAGCATCATACAGGGTAGCAACTGATGGGAGAAGGCTGGGTTTTTGTTCCTGAAGCTCATTAAGAGTCCACAATATGGGCTAGGCTGGATCTAAAGCATCTGTGAGAGACAAGGAAAAAAGAGAAGCAGGAATGGAAATAAAGTAATAGCTCAGAAGTTTGTCTAAACTCAAACTAAGCACAGCAGCTTATTTTTTAAACAAATGTTTAATGAAATACATACGATTTTTACCTTACCACCAATAAATAGCAAGACAATGGAACAAAGGATAGCGTATCACAAAATGTGGACATCACAATTTTGTAGCCAGTAACTTATTTTTGAATGAAAACCGCTATTAAAAATGGACTGCTGGACTTGACAGGCTCATAGGCACATGCCTGTTCTTCCTGATTTCCACAGCCATAGCAGGCCTGTGCTAACCTCAAGTACAATCTGTTCTCTCCACAAGCTCTTTCAAGATCTTGGCAAGAAACAAAGGAAGGTGCAGGAAGAACAGCAGGAGAATCTTCAAATCAAAATGTTAAAAATCTGTGCTCCTTTCCTCTGCACTCCATTCCACAGAAAGACTAAGAAAAAGTTCTGCTGTGTTTGGCCAGGCTGATATTTTACTGAAGCAAGATGTCATAGATTCTTGTAAACCAGTGCTTATGAGATTGCAGTGGCACAGAAATTATTTTTTTCCATTGTGCCAAGGACTCGTACCATATTTGTGCCATTCTGTACAATTACTTTTTTTTCTTCCCTGGAAACTTGTCAGGGATCATGAACCAGCACTGGCTCATGGCTCATGAACCAATGGCTCATGAACCAGCATTTGTTCAAGGACAACCACAGTCATTAGCACTGTTCTAGACAAAACAGCCTCACAAGATGGCACAGGGGATCAGCTATGAAAACCCGAGGCCTTTTCACAATCACAGCATTTTGATTCTACTTTAACTATCGTGACTGCATCCTATGGAATCCTGGGATTTGTTGAGGCATTATTGCTATCTGGCTGAGAATTCTAAATACTTCTCCCTAAACTGCAAATTCCATTGTTCCATGGGAGGGAACAATGGCAGTTAAAGTGGAATCTCAACACTATAATTGTGTAGTGTGAAAGGTCCCCTTTACTTAGTCCAAATGAATTCAGTACTTATTCATTTATTCAGTGCCCTGTTACAAGCCTATTTTATCTAAAACACTGTTACTGAATGTGGTGGAATGTGCTAGGAATTCCAATGTGGTAATACCCATGTAGTAAAATCACAGAAGAAGGTGTTTTGTGCAAAATATAATATATTGGAATATGGGTATATGTGTATGCACACACATGCACACACAAATGGATCAGACCAATAATAAGGGCCATTAGCTCTACCATCAAGCAAAGTGAAGTAGACCTGGCATTAGGAGAAATTAGGGTGGGTAAAGTGTGTTTGGTCAGACTCACGTTGAGTCTTCTGCCATAGGTGCTCTAGTCTTCACCTCACTGGTTTCAGTGCCACCAATTCCTTGGAAAACCAGGGGACTGATTTGGCTCAACTCCATAAGAGGAGACACTCTGGAGTGATTGTGTTCACCACCTTGGCCATTTCCTCATTTCAGAGATCAGTCAGAACTTCAACAGAATCACCTGCTGAAGTGATGGGTAATTCCCCAAGAGCCATCAGGAATCTGTATGGATCCATATACCTCCTGGGGCAAACCATCCTAATTGGTTTCCCATCCCTACAGAGGTTCCAGACGAGTCTAAACTTGACTAGGTTTATTCATTGTTCATGACAATGGAACTGCAGAAAGTTCCTCCACACCAAGATTACCATCATTCCAGGTAGCAGAGAAAGCAAGGTCCGGAGAGTGACCAGCAGCATGAGTAGGGCCAGATATCAATTGGGACAGACCCATAGCTATCATGGAGGCCATGAAGTCCTGAGCCTCTGTTGACAGGGCAGTCTCAGCATGGATGTTGAAATCCCCCAGCACTACTAGCTACAGAGACTCCAACACTACCTCTGCGACTACTCCGACTAGTTCAGGAGGGGAGACTGTTGAGCAGTAGGGTGGGCAGTACACCACCAGAATCACTATTCTGACTTGACCCAGTTTTGGTTGGTACACTAGCTATGCACTTTCCAAGAAAGGGTGGATCTGTCCGCAGTGCTTCATGTCTTAATCACCTTCTGATTAGAGTAGTGTAACACAATACATGTAGGGCTGCCCTTGAAAAGTGTTCAGAAGCTACAGCTAGTGCAAAGATGCAGTGCCCAAGCTGTTATCAGGTATGCATTTTAAAGACCACATAACAACCAGCTTACAAAAACTGCACTGGTTTCTTACTTGCTTCCAAGTTCAATACAAGGTGTTGGTCTTTACCTATAAAGCCCTAAACATCTTGGGCCCAGGATATCTGAAAGACTGCCTCCTTCCACATGAGATTGCAAGAAAGCTAAGATTATCAGCAGAACTTCTGTTATGTGTCTCTTCACCCTGTGAGGCTAGGTTGGTAGGCACCTGTGACAGGGCTTTCCCTGTAGCAGCACCCCTGTGAACCTCCGTTTTGAAGGAGGTCAGGCTGACACCAACCCTTTTGAGTTTCTGGAGGCAGTGAGGACTGCAGTGCTATTTTGGTTGACCTTTGGATCTTAAAATTATGGGAGTCTGCTCAGGCTTTTAAAAAAACCAATTTAGAGCTATTTTTAAAGAGAAGGTTCAAGTCCCTCAACTGATATTTAATATTGTAATAGTGTTTTTACCTATGGTGCATTGCCTTGGAGCCCATGTGGTTCAATAGGCAATAAATAGATGTCTTAAATAAATAGTAAAGCTCCCTAATCCAACAATACTTGCTTCCCAAACCCAACAATGAAACTGAAAGACTTCCAATCCGCTTCTGATTTTCCTTCCTTCCTTCCTGTTTGGACTGGTTTCATGTTGGTTGTGTTAGTTTTGATCTGCCTTACACAAAAGTAATCTGTTGCTCTCAGGTGGGTGGGAAAGCATTGTCCCTGGGGTTAAAAGATTTGAATTGCCCAATGTGGTTGCCCCTGTATGTAAAACTGGGAGGGCCAACACTGTGTCCCTTGCCACAGTTACTAAAATCCCTTTTAGATGTCATACTCTCTTCACCTAAATCCATTCCTTGGGACAACAGAGTACAGTGTACCCACCATATATGGAACCCCCATGTAAACCCAGGAAACTCCATGTAAAACAAAAAACACAACCAGCATGTTCCATTGCAATTAACGGATACAATAAGCATGCAGCAGTGTGGGCACAGACCCATTGTGTCCATTGATTATAATGGGACACAACACTTCGTTTTCAGATGCATGTGGAGATCATACCAAGAAAGGCACACTGTACTTTTAGAAATAACATCATAGTCATCATCGTCATCATCATCATCATCATCATCATCATCATTTTACCTCTTACTGGTAATGTGTCTTCATCATATCCTAAAACATTGTCTTCCTTTCCAGCTTGACAAAGCACTTGTTAGCAAGGGCAAACAAACTTGTGATCAAATAAACAACTTTCATTTTTTAAAAATGTAAAAATAGCAAGATGATTAAATGCCTGTTCATATTATTGTTGTTGTTGCTATACTAATATTTTTATTATTTTTATTGTTTATTTATAGTAATACTTTTATTCTTCCAGTTTAGGATTCAAGGTGGCTCACAACACTTAAAAAAGCATAGTTAAAAATTTGTAGGATCCAAAAATTAGAAAGCAATTAAACCATCATAAACTTTGATACCAGTTAACACCAATCAAAACAAGAAAGAGGAGGAAGGAGAAAAAAATAAAATTCCTGTACATTGTACAAGGCCTGTTTTCCTGCCAAAATAAAGTTTTTTACTTGCTTGCAGAAAGACAGAAAGGAGGGTGCCAATCTAGCCTCTCTGAGAAGAGAGTTCCAGAGCCAGGGAGCAGCTACTGAGAAGTCCCTCCCTCTCCCATGTTCCCACCAAGTGTATCCATAAGAGTGGGGGGACAGAGAACAAGACCTTCCCAGAAGATCTCAAAATATGGGTGGGTTCATACAGGACACAACGATCCTTCAAATAAACTGTATCTGAACATAAACATGTCCTCACAGTTTCTTATTCTTTACAGTTTGTTTCAACAGATCACCTTAGATATACTCCTAATCTAAATCACCACCCGCTCTACTTGCCTACTGGAATCACCTCTATCTTCACATCCAAACATTCACATCTCAACTACTGTTTTACATGCTTCCCAGTTCAACCATTATTTTCTCCTGCTCTCTGATGGGTTAGCAACCAGCACATTCTACCACATTCTGCCACACTCCCTCTCTCTCTGCTCTAGTACCTTATTTACTTAAAAATTCCAACTTATAGTACACCTTACCGTAATCCCTCTGTGAAACAAACC
Organism: Ctenosaura bakeri; assembly: GCA_948474755.1. NCBI lineage: Eukaryota > Metazoa > Chordata > Lepidosauria > Squamata > Iguanidae > Ctenosaura > Ctenosaura bakeri. Next base: position 121,858 of record CAOLHI010001361.1, read on the forward strand.
TGTATGAGGATTTAAAACAATCAAATACTATAGACATCCCTGAGGCCATTTCCGCATGAGCCTGTTATAGCACGATGATTCCACTTTCAACCTCCTATGGAATCCTGGGGTTTGCAGTTTCGGGAGGGGCCACTTGGCCCCTCCCGAAACTGCAAACCCCAGGATTCCATAGGAGGTTGAAAGTGGAATCATCGCGCTATAACAGGCTCGTGCGGAAATGGCCTGAGTGTCTTATTTCCATCAGCTAATCATCTCTGGAAACAAAGCATGAATTGGATGCTTTCTTTTGTTGCTTGATTTCAGCACCTCTGAACAGGGGGTTCTATTTAACTGTGTCTAAGAACTAATAGTAGTCATATTCTTCATGGTTTTTTTCTTCTACCAAGGTCTTGCAGCCTATACTATATGTTGGGATAGTGATATAATAGTGTTGGACAAGGAATACATTTTCCAGGTAGCTTCATAATGAGACAAATATTTGAGTATAAATGCTATATTAATATTTTGCTTTTCAGATGCGTTTCTAAAACAGGTGTTTAGTTGGGAATGATCATAGGCCATTTCGCACTAGCCTGTTACAGTGCTGGGTTTTGCAGTTAGCGAGGGGCCGCAGGATTCCATAGGATGTTGGATGTTAGAAGTGGAATAATCGCACTATAACAGGCTAGTGCAGAAATGGCCTATGCTCATTCCCAACTAAATGCTTGTTTTAGAAATACATCTGAAAAGCAAAATATTAATATAATATATATACTCAAATATACAGAAATGTCCATAGAAAAGGACTGTAGTCCTTCTTTTGCTGGATAAGTGACTAGGGCAAAATAGTAGGTGATAAGCTCAGCAAACACATTTCAAGGTCCAGGGAGTTCACCCAGAGGAACTGGGTGTATATGCTTACATTTTAAGAGTCATAAGATATCTCAGCACTGCTGCACAAACTTTCTAAACTGCATTGAGGGCAACAGAAAAGTCACATAGGGAGACCAACGGCTATTTCAGTCAGTTGGTCTACATGCAAGGCACGACTGATAACTCAATTTTTTAAAAGTAATTTTAGTGTTAAAAATGTTTATGAGCTGCAGAAAACTGTAAGACTCAAGGACCCAAATCCTATTGTTTGTTCCAACTAGAGTAGAACCATTGAATTGGGTGTTACCTCACCATTCAGCAACTGACTGAATGAGTCTCCTCTAGTTGGATTAACCAACAAGTTTTCAGCCAAGGTCTTTTCAGTCGTGGCACCTGTCCTATAGACTATCTTCCTTAGGAATCTTTATCATTTAGTCAATTTTCATTATTTATGGAAAGCATTAACTTTTAAGAATAGCTTGCAGATTATTAGTCTGTTGTATTTCTGGAAATGAATACCCCTGTTGCTCTAACTTGCCTCCCAGTAGATCATGGTATTGTTTTGCATTACATATTTATATTTGTTTTAGCTGATCCTGTAAAATTGTCTTAACTTGTTTATTATTCAGTGTCTTGGCTTTATTTTTTGGAAAACAAATCCAAAATCCAAAATGAGAGCCAGCATCGTGCACTGGCTTGAATGTTGGAATGAGACTTTGGGAGAGTAGAGTTCAAATTTCCACTCTGTCATGGGCAGCCACTGGGTGACACTGGGCTACTCACAGTTATTCATGCATAGGGGAAAACAATGGCAAACCTTTTCTGAATAAATATTCCCAAGAAAATCCTGTGATAGGTTCACCTTAGGGTCATTATGAGTCAGAATCAAATTGAAGGCATGGAACACTAACAAATACATTCATTAGACTACTCTCCTCTCTATGAAACTGCAATCAAGCTTTTGAGATTAGCAGAAAGGAAAGAGAAAGACCAAAAGGAGGAAAAAACCACACTCTTCCCTCTGTTCCCATCTCTCCCCCCCGCCCACGCCAAAGCCTATTGCAACACTCTGCCTAATGAAAAGATCTAGTGGTCTGAAAAACTTGCATGAAATTTTGCAGTCTGTTGCAGTTGACTTAACAAAAGTATTAACTGAATACTGAATTTAGATCTCATTTTATTTCCAGCATGGCTACTCTCTGTAGTCTTTATCATCTCTTGAAAGATAGGTGGAATAGCAAATTTTCAGTAAATAAATGACAAATATGTTGCCGTATACATACATACATACATACATACATATATTCTCTTACTTTGTCTAGCTGAGGTATAAAAGATCATTTGGTGTCAAATCTAGGCAGAATTGTCATAACATTTTCAATTTAAAATATGATTATAATCCCTGTACATTTGCTGAGTAGGAAATTCAGTCCTCTATCCAATTTGAGTATGATTCTTCTGCTTTAAAACAGAGTCCCACATAGAAACAAGTGTATCTGTCTCTGAGTCCAATGAACAAGCAGTCTCAACATATTGTCTGTTTCTTGTACCTTTGTCCCAGCCTGGAATGAATGACCTATAGATGAACTAGCCTTATCCCCTCAATGTCATTCAAAGATCACAATGTGTTCAGATGTCAATGTCAGTAGCAACAGCTCGCAATTGTGCATATAACTCTTAAGTGTCGAATAAGTACAGAATAGAATTTTACAATATTTTTGCACTGTTGTGAAGTGTGAAAGTACTAGGTCCACTGGAATGTTTTCTTTGTCTCTAGGGATATAATAAGAACTATAATCTCATTTATTCCAGTGTAATGTAATATATCAGATAACCTTCTCTATTTGTTCCATGGCCACTGACTCAGAACAGACCTGGTTTATCAGCTGTGATTAAAGGAAGGCAGAAATAGTTCCATTCTGTCTGCCAGCAATTTAGCTGAGATCTTAAGGCTGGCATTCATAATGGTATTGAACAAGAAAAAACATCTACAGCTCATAAAATCTTGGCAACATAAGGAAGGAAACACAAAATACATGTATGTAACGCTTCTGTGTATTTTTTTATATCATAAAAAGCAGGTTTCTAGATTTGTAATTTATATATATTTCTGAGTCATCATACCAATACCTTAGCTATATCTTTCCTCTTGTGGCTGAAGTGTTTTGGAAGGACTGAGTAAATCAGTCAGCTCAGCATATCTTCCAGCCCCTGACAGAGTAACACATGTAACTCAGAAAATGAGAGGCAGTGTTGTGTAGTGGTTTCAGTGTTAGACTACAACTCTAGAGGCCAAGGTTCGAATCCCTGCTCAGCCATGGAACCCCGCTTGGTGACTTTGGGCAAGTTATGCTCTCTCAGCCTCAAGACAGGAAAAGGCAAACCTCTGTGAACAAATCTTGCTAAGAAAATGCCATGGTAGTTTCACTTTAAGGTTACCATAAGTGGAAACAACATGAAGGCACACAACAAAAGCAAGAGAACAGTCTTCTTTTGAAAAAAAAAAAGGATTCTGTCCTCTTTGCATGGTGCTTGAGGAAGCATGCTTGGGAGTGACACCCATTTTATCCTTGCAACTACCTTATCAAGTAGGTTAGACACACAATAGCTAAGCAGGTTTGAGAGTCCCATGTATCCCACTGGCCATGCTGGAGGACTATGGAAGCTGTCATTTAAAAAAGGAACATTTCTGACAGTTGATCATAAACAATTTAGTTGTGTTGTTGTCATCGTCGTCTCCTCCTCCTCCTCCTCCTCCTCCTTACCTGCCTTTCCCCATGGATCAAGGTGGGGAACAACAACAGATTAACACATAACATATAACATCAGTTAAAAAAGAACATTGATTAAAAGGCAAGCTAAATGCATTCTATCAATTTAAAATAACAAATAAAACAAATACAGTTTAAAATCATCTGGATAGGTCTGCAGGAAGACACTGGTCTTTAATACTGTTCTAAATCTGGAGAGAATACTCAACAGTCAAATCTCTTCCAGCAGGTCATTCCACAGTCTAGGATGGTATGTTTTATTTTAAATGGCATACTTTGTGCAGCTCTAGCTGATGCTTAAGTATCATGTTTAAAATGTGACAAGGGGTTGCCCATTGCAGTATCATCCTTACAACTTCACTTTGCCTGGTTCCTGTGACACCCCAAGAGGTCATCCATAAGAACCATAAGTCTGAGGACCTGAAATCTTAGCATAGCCCTCAACTGTCCCTCCTTGGCAGGAACCATTCCAATGAATCCTTTATTGTCCTATTTTATCAGCTGCTTTCGAAATGTCCCTGCTTCTCTCTCTTCCTCTCACCTTCCTCCTTTGTCCTAAGCTTACTTCAGTTCCACCAAGGCCATTTCCACACTAGACCGTTATAGTGCTATTATTCCACTTTCAACATCCTATGGAATCCTGGGGTTTACAGTTTAGGGAAGCAAATGTAGTTATGCACTCTGTTCAGTGGGAGCAAAAATGAGAGGAGGGGACAAAATCTTCCCACTGGGCTCATTTTGGGTTTTTCCCCAGGCTTTCCTAAACTCAGTGCATATATTGCAGGGTTTCTCTGCTTAAAATAGTAGGTTTGAGGGCTCTTCCTCATTTGTAACTTTTGTTTTCTTGTTGCCTAGTCATACCCTTTTGACCACACTCTGATGTTGCTCAACCACACGTTCCCGTTTTCATCTGTGAGATGCTGGAGAGTATGGCATAGTCCTTACCAAGGATCCCTTTTCCAAGTATATTGTCTGTAAATATAACACCTTGTGTCTACGCAAAATCCATCCTCTCTTTCATACCAATAATTTTTTTTAATTGGGTACAATTCCACACTATACAACAGGATCTCACTATTCTGTGTGAGAAAGAAGCAGATCCATTCCCCCACCCCAGTATAATTTCCCTGGAGGAGATGCAAATAAATTTCATGCCTAGGTCCAGAGAGCAGACAAGGTCTGTCTGCATCGTGTAGAATAGACAGACCATCTTAAGTTTAAAAATGGGGAAATCAGCTTGGAGTAGAAATCAATTTGGAATGGTTCAGGCCAATGATCTATTTAACCCAGTGTCATTTCCCTTCAGTAACAGTGGTTCTACAGGGACTTTTCCAGTCCTTTTAACCTCAAGTCCTTTAGCCGGAAAGGCCACAGTCTGAGTCACTGACATTTTATATGCAAAGCATGATGCTGCCTGTGAGCTATGGCCCTTCCCCATAGAGTACACACAGTTTACTATATCAGCTGGCACTGTGTTATATTTAGAACACAGAGAACTGGCGATATTTATGACTGGGCAGACAGAAGGGAGATTAAATTTTGTTTTGAGCGATAGTCAGAAAAGCCCTGCATTTTCTGTATTAGAAAAGCTCATGGAAAAAAAATCAGTCTGTGGTGTAGTGGTCTGAGCATTGGACTATGAGCCAGGAGACCAGGGATTCCCCATTCAACCATAGAAATCCATTGGGTGACCTTGGGCATGTCCCATTCTCTCAGCCCCACAAAACAACGCCTATAGCCTATAGTACCTGGTAAAGTACGGTGAATATTTACCAAAAGATGGCACCACAATCTATTGTAAAGTGTGTCAATCTCAAATGAACCAAGATAGATTCTTGCTGCCATTTCAGTTAACATTTAGCCACAGAAATCAACAGCAGTAGCAGAAGTTTCTCTTGGCCATTGAGATAGTGCTATTGACTGACTCTGACGGCACACTGAAAATGTAGTACTTCCACTGATGTAATGTTAAACATTTGCAGTTAGGGTTTTGCTGTAATCTCAATTAAGGGTGAGTTTTAGAATCCAAAATACTCTCTACTTCTTATACCTCTTTAAACAAATGTCAGACCTTGAGAATATGTTTTTTAAAAGTGAGATGAAAGGTGCTTTCTAAAAGTGAGGCTTCCTAATTATTTGAGTTTAGTAGAGAGACTAAAGAGGAACCATTAACCAAATTCTAACCTGAAGTTCTGCAATTATTCAGTCATTGACAAAGTCACATGCTGCAGACAAATTAAGTGAAAATCAAGGACAAGACCATCACCTGTTAGGCTCTCTTCCAAACAATAAATCCAAAGCAGAAAGAAAAGGCAAGAAAAAAAAGCAGCAAATCTCTGTTCAATTTGTCTTGCTAAATGAAAAATGTGTTTTCTGATCCAGAGGCGAAAGCAGTCTGATGTTCCTTATAAGCTAAGCAGCCACTCACTGTCAGGTTATCCACTATAAGCCTGTCTAGCCTTAGAGATCTTTCATGTGAATTTTCCTTGTGTCTCCCCAAGGACTGAATTGGTTGGGGTGCAGAAAAGAGTCTTCTCCCATCACATTGCCTAGATTTTAGAATTCATTGCCAAGAAAGGCTCATTTCTTGGCATATGTTTATTCTTAGATATGTTTATTCAGAAGAGGCTTGTCACTGACTTTCTCTGAGGCTGAGAGAGTGGACTTGCAGGTTATGCAGTAGAGTTCCATGGCTGAGAGGGGATTTGAACTCAGGTCTCCCAGAGTCCTACTGTAGCACTCAAACGACTACACCACACTGTCTCCCTGGACAGCTTCAAAGCCACTGCACCTTTTTTTTTTTAAGGTGAAAAATTATCCCAGATCACCCAAATGTCATGGTTTGGCCTGATGAACATCTCCCAAACCCACCACTACGCCCAAATCAAGTAAAACAAATCCATTAAGTCGCTTCTGATCTCTTCTGATTTGCTAGAATGTAAAATGTTCCTATACAAACTCTTCATCTTTTTGCTTAGTGAGATGCAAAATTATATTAAGAGCCGGAGAACAGCCAGTCTAGAAGGAAAACCAAAAACATTTTTTTCTAATATTCTTCTAAATAGATTTTGGCTTGATTTAACATTACAGCCAAACCACTTACTCTTGATTAAGAGATTACAGATCTTTCTTACAATGAGAAACAGGGTCATATATTATAACTATATAGCTTTAGTCATCATGAGGAAGTCACCAAGAAGAACATTAGTTTTGAAAGTATGTCATTAGCCAACACCTATTGTGAATCATATTTAAAGCATTTCAAATCATCAATAAAGCTGCAAAGCCAAGGGATACATTTCCCTGCTTGGATGTTGAACACGGCTGAAGGACAGAAAAGAGGCCTGTGAAATATGCTTATTTGCAGTGTCAAAAGATGGCTAACTACAGAGATAACTATTCCTGTTCTAGTGCTGTTCTAGGTTATATAGTTCCATATAACCATGTAGCTATTACAGATAGGTTAATCTATGGGTTATTTATATGTTCTTTTGAAATATTTGTACAGATATGTCATGGCCTGTATATTTATAGTCAGCTATACAAGTCTTGATTTTCATTACACTCTGATATTCACATTAGATCACAGATGATTTCCACAAATGATCCAATTTATCTCTTATTTTAATAACTTACCAATATGAGGACTTTTCTGGGCAGGCTGGAAATTGCTCATGTTGTTGACAATTCTCTTTAAAAAGCTTAGATAGCGAATGATGGTAAAGACCTCTGACTCAGACCATAAAAAGCTGCTGCCAGGCAAGATAGACAGCACTTGGCTGTAACACATCTTCTTCGATTGCCCAAGGTTACTGGACATCCTGATGATGAGAGACCATTTTCTTAATTGCCATAATATCTCTTCTCACATCAGAACTGGATTTGACACAATCTAGTCCCTTTGAACATACATTTCTCTCTTGATTGTTCCCACTAAATGTTGGCTGTGTAGTCTAGTTATGCCAAAAAGAAATTGACTGGGGATTTTCATCTTTAAAATTGCAGGAATAATAATTTTTTGAAAAATTGTTTGCCATTTTGAAGACATAAGACTTAGTCATGGACAGACACTTTCATATTGCGACCCAGGCTCCACTGCCACATGAATTTTCCTAGGGAAATGCCAAAGAGTGACATCAGCAAAGCAATGGGCTTCAGTGAAGGCCTCTCTGAGTGCAATTCCTGGTTCTTCAGATTTTGCATGATAGCAGGGAAATAAGTTAGAGACAGCGCGAGGCACAAAACGGCTCTAATGCTCATAATTTAAAAACAACAAATATTGAAGGCAGATTGAATATGAGAACCACAATGCAACCCTCCTCTTCACAAACACATCATGGGCCCCTGAAAAGGCTCAGTGTGTATATATGGCCTGCGGGACACAATCTAGCCAAGACTGAATTCTGATCAGTTCAGTAGGAAACACATAACTAAACTTCAATTAATCAATCATTTTATTTGTACTGTATCTTTTCCCCAAGATAGGAAGGGGATTCATATTGTAATGTTTATCACATTTTGATACTACTTTATCACAGAATTCTCTGTACTAGAGCATTAGACCTCTCTAGTGGAGACTATTAAACTCTTCAACAAACTATGAATCCCAGGATTCCATAAGATGAACCCATGGCAGTTAAACTGGTATCAAACGGCTAGAATTCTGCACTGTGGATAAAGCTTGGGATTCAAGGTGGCTTGCCTTTCAATACACTGCACAGAAGCACATTAGATCCTCACAAGACCCAGAGCTTGTGATGAGACTCATGCTCTTTGATATATACCTGAAATCATTGAGAGAGGTTGTCTGGAGTTTTGGATATACCAACGACAACCAGTTCTATTTCTCCTTTCCATCTGATTCCAAGGAATCCACTTGTTTCACTGGTGAAACATGAGCCTAGATGTCCATGTTTTGGTGGGGGTAGTTAGACATAGATATGCCCTGCTATAGTGTGCCAACTGGTTCTGTTCCTGGCAATGTCAGATCTGGTAATAGTGGCACACGGATCTGATTACATGCCATACGGATTACTGTAACACACTCTTTGTAGGGCTGTCTTTGGAAACTGTTTGGAAACTTCAGCAGGTCAAAAATGCTTCAGCCAGACTAATGACTGGGGCTGGTTAGAGCGAACAAAAAACTCCCTTGTTGCAACAGCTTCACTGGCTCCTAGTCAGTTTCTGGAAGCAATGGAAAGTAATAGTTATGACCTATAAAGCCACATACAGCTTGGGTCCAGACTATCTGAAAGACTGCATCTCCTTATATGGGTCTGCCCAAACTTTCAGATATTCAAAGGCTTTCCCATCACCATCACGGGCATGTTTGGTAAGAACATGCAAGCGGGCTTTCTCATTAGCTGCTCTCAGGCTGTGGAACATCCTCCTACCAGAAGCTATACTGACCCCCTTGTTTGCTGACCCCCTTGTTCCCCTATCCAGCAAAGATTTTTTTAGAAAGTCAAGCTAGGCTTTTCACTATTAACTGGTTGTAGGAGGAGGGTCTTTTAATGGTGGGGGGAATGTGTGCTTTTATTCTCATTTTTATATTTTAAATACTTTTAAATTGTTTTAAAGAAATACAGATGTTAAAGGGATAGCTCATTTAATTGTATTTTAAGCTGTTTTTGTTACAACAATTTTTTTTTAAAAAAGCTGCATTTTGTCCTAAACTGTGCTGTTAGCTACCTTCTTCCTATACTGGAAGAAAGGTGAGGTATAAATTCAATCAAGAATTACTATAGAAATATGTTAGTGATAATTGGAAATGTGCCAGCCTAAATTGCATTTACGCATTCTAGGCCATTTCCGCACTACACCACTTTCAACATCCTATGGAATCCTGGGGTTTGCAGGTTTGGGAGGTATTCAGGTATATCTAAATATTGGAAAACTGCTGTATTTGAATGGGGTTGGCTTTCAGTTTTGATCTCCTTTTAAAGAGGAGCAAACTGAAATGTGTTTTTGGGGATGACCTTGAATTCCATGACCCAAAAGAGATCCTATGTGCTACAGACCCTGCAGGGCAGTATAAATGACCATAAAGAAACTAAAAAAAATTCCCTATAGTTCTGGGAAGTGACTATGCTGCTTTTGGCCCACATCAACTGGCAGTAAATGAAAACACTCCTTGACAATGGGAATTGACATCATACAGTGCCTTCTACTTTTTTTTTTCCATCTGCAAAGAGCAACTAGACAACAAAGATCTTTTATAATGTCCCAGTGGCTAGAAAGCCTTCCTCTGATTTTAGAAAGCTTTTTCTTTTCCTTTTAGTTCATTGATTGCATGGGATATATCACTTTATTGACCATTTTTTTATAAATTTTATGGTTGCATGTTGACAAATAAGTAGCTGACACTGTACTTTGTTTTTGTTTGATTTAGCTTTTCTTTAGAATCAAAAATAATTTTCAAGGGCCTCTAAAAACTCTAAAGGCACAAGATCCTGTGTGATCTGGCCAGGGTCAGCCCTAGTTAGACTTGGAGGGGAGATTTCCAATGAATACCAGGTGCTGTATGCTGTATTTCAGAAGAAGGAACTGCCAAGACCACCTCTGGTATTCTTGTTTAAGAAAACCTTAAGAAATTCATGGGGTCCCCACAAGTCAACAGATCACTTGAAAGCCAACCAACACACACACATACACATGCACACTTGTAATATGGGGGGAAAATCTAACCTGCCTTAGAAGATAGGCTATAAAATTTTACCTGTTTTACAAACTTGAGTACACTGGTGACACTATAATCAGTTTGAAGGACAGTGAATGAATCACCGACAGAGGACTGAAATCAAAATACATATAGTGAGTGAATCATTAACAGAGGTCTGAAATCCAAATATATGTATATGCTCAAGAACAGTGAAATGAGAAGCCACAAGTCAGTTTTACACCACACAGGCATTTGGCCAAGGACTTAAGCATATAAATCTGGACACACAATTATTAGGGTCTAGTAAATGTGCTCAAACCTGACATTTAATGTCTGATTGTTAAACTAAAGCTTTGTGTACTGTACAAATTCCCACTCCTTCTTCAAGAAACACTATAATTCAGTGGCAACATTTCTATAAAAACAATGCCAGGAAAGAGTAATTTAAAATGAAGATATGTGATGAAGATTTATATGGAACAGGACTTAAATCTAACACTGAGCTTCCAGATGTCCACTAAACTGATGGAGTCTCTTCTTGCTTCCCTCCTTTCACTACCTTGCCTTCTGTGCTGCTTAAAAATGTTTCAGAAGATGGAATTCTCATGGATAGAAGTAAATAATGGTTTGTTGTTACCCGAGAGTCTAAGAACCTGAATCATTTCTAGCTGGCTTTGTTTTTGGGCCCGAGCTCACCAAGCTACAGAGATACAAACTCCCTTCCCAGGGGAAGTTACATTCCATTCTCATTCTGCCCAGCAAGAGACTCCTTTCACTGTCCAGTATCTCCTTAATAAGACTGCCTCTTAAGTTGGGCTTCATTACTCCTCTGCAAGGGGACTGCTGCCAATTTTACTCATATCTATTCAGTGCTGCCCGCTGAAAGCACAATCTAACTCTTTGAATCATAGACTCATAGAGCTGGAAGAGACCACAAGGGCCATTGAGACCAACCCCCGTCACGCAGGAATACACCATCAAAGCACTCCCAACAGATGTCCATCCAGCATCTGTTTAAAAGCCTCCAAAGGAGACTCCATCACACTCTGAGGCAGCGTGTTCCATTGTCAGTTTTCAACAAGGAAAAAAAGATTACAGGTATATTTCAGTTAAGAAAGCCTTCAATGAAACTCTTTTTTACAAAGTTTTAAATACCTGCCCAGCCCCCACTTTCCTTTCTCCTCCTCTGTCTAGATGGAGGGCTTTTTAGCAGCAGAACCACTAGGAGTATGACAGAGGAGGGCTGGAGAAACACAGACTTTCATTGTTAGGTTGCAGCAGCATATCTGCAGTGAACAATGAAATAAACTCTGAGCTGGGTGAGAATGGGAATATATTCTAGCTGTGTGTATCTGCCTATCACTGGTAAGATAAACAGCAGCTGCTTTCAGAATCCTTACTGGACATATATGAACATCAAAATGGCTTATTAAAAACATTTATCCGTAACTGTGGCCACCAAATTGCAAGAAAAGTGGAGACTAGTAAAGAAAAAAAAACAAAACCTTGGATGCATTTTGGAAGAAGCCTTCAAGTCTCTAGAAGGCTCAGATGTTGTTTATGCAAAGCTTACCTGAATTTTTTGTTTCATTCTCCATGTGCATATTGTTATTTTGGATAAAAAGTTTGCTGGAACACGTTGAACTTGCTCTTCTTGCGATGGGGAAAAACCTATCTCTATTCTTTCCATGTTATTTCTGTCTCCATTACATTTTCTGTTAAAGAGGTAATCCCCAGAACACATCTACTTCACTAATTTAGGTATACCTGTACTGACTTTCCCAACCTTATTGTTGAGATTCTTCCTGCACCTTTATTGCTGGAAATTCATATTTATAACTGCTAATCAAAACAGCTAACAAGATACAGGCACAGAGTAAATTTTACTGGAGAATGCTTCAAAGTGTTTGAGTGTCTTTTTGCCTACAATAAATCACGTGCGTGTAAGGTTGCCACCTTTTCAAAATAGCAATAAGGGACAGTAAAGACTGGCTGGGACATGTGAGACAGACCCACCTCAAGTCTCCTATTATGAGAATCCTAGGCTTTTAGGAAATATCAATTCAAATCATGTAGGAACTCTAAACACTTGGAAATCTTGTGAACGGAGGCCAATAACCACCATGAGAGGAAGAATTTCACTGCCATCAGGCTGAGTACTCTGAGTGTGGTGTGTAGAGTTGGTTAGCAGATCCCACCCAATATTTTTTGTGTAACTTGAGGGCCATGTGTTCAACAAATACCTGAAAATTCAGGATTTTTCAAGTCCTGTTTAATGTCCACATGAGATTTCTGACTCTTAAAGGCATATCCCTTAAAATAAGGGATGCCCAGCCACCCCTACGCATGTGGGATGCTAACAGATTTCATTACTTGTTTGCTTGTCTGTGATACATTGTGGCTCTTTAAAAAGTACTTATTTGAAATAAACAATGCCTTATGGTTATGTGCAAGCAGAACCACTGTAAGAACACAAAATATGCCAAGTCAGGTCACTGGTCCATCTCCACTGGTATTGTCAACCATTCTTCACTGTTTCAGATGAAGCCCTTCCTAGCTGTACCAGGAGTTGAACCTGTGCATTTGAAAGAAAACCATGTACAATGCCAGTGAACTGTAGCTCAGCAATTCCCACAACATATTGTGAGACATGAGCTCTCTTTGATGTGTGGTGTTTTTTTTAAATTATTACTTTTCTTCATTTTAAGAAGTGCTCTAAGGGCATAGATAAGGGGTGGGCAAACCCTTCCAGATTTCTCAAAGGAATCTTCTTCTGGGCAAAAATTTTGGGTAGTTTAATCACCTCTCCAGAAGGCCTCATGGCAATTTTACCTTTTAAATGGGTTATAGCTCTTACTTGCATTTACTGCTTATAGTAAATACTTATCTTTTCAAAGCCAGAAGTGGATTTCTATCCATTTTTTTTCCTTTTTGGAGCTCCATGTGGCCTCCTGGGATGAAGTCTTTCCTAGTCACATCAGGAGATAAAGTTGGGGCCTTTTCAATGCAAACAATGTGACCCTGAGCCAGTGTGGTGTACTTGTTTGAGTGTTGACCTAAGAACCCAGGAACCCAGAAGACAAGGGTTCAAATTTCCACTCATCCACAGAAACGCTTGGGTATGTCACACTCATTTAGCCTAAGAGGAAGGGAAAGGCAAACCTCCTATGGATAATCTTCCCAAGAAAACCCTGAGATAGGGTTGCCATAAGTCTGAGTCAACTTAAAAACACATAACAGCAACAAACAGCAACATGGCCCTGAGGGGGTGCCAGGAATAGAAACTTGGCCTCCAAATCCTCCAGTTGTTCCTCCCAGTATAGATCATTGGGCAACAATTTTGCATTAGTTTATGCTACAGAAGTTTTATAGGGAATGAGAAGGTGTTGGTTATATAGGCTTCCATATAAATGCCCATGCTATAGCTGTTCAGTAGACGTTCCAATAGCCAAGAACTTGCAATCATTGACTTAAAATAGTGGCCATTAATGCTCCATAAAACACACTTGTGAAAAGCTCTGATACAAATGAGAATCTGTTAGTCCATTCTCACTGCATTTCTCAGAATCCCATTAGTGTTCTTATTCTGTATGGGGTTGCAAATCTTTTTTCCCCCCACCATTTCCTGCACAGGAATCATGTGTTATTTGTGCTTTCAAAACATACACATTTTTCAAATATACACATTTTTAGTTGTATGTATTTTTTGAAATATATGCAGTGTTTTGTGAATACCCACTCCCAAGCATCATAAGCCTTGGAAATGTTCCTAAGGCAAAATGGACTCCATTATGCTCTAATTATTAGGATGTGCAGTATGGGCATTTCTGTAAGGAAATGTGAACCAAATACATCTCTGTTCCATCCCTGCTGCTGGAAAAGACAGGAAAAGATGTAGCTAATCTACTTATCAAGTAAAGCAAACGGGGAAAATGTAGCTACCTACTGAAGAGGTGAACATAAAGAGGCCTAGAACTGAAACTACTTACTTTGACTTCACAGGATGTTACTTCCAAATATTTGTAACACAAATAAGTTCTAAATAACATATGTAATACTATTATGCTAGCTATAGAATGGTTAGAGCAATGTAAGTTCACTTCTCGTATTTGGGATACCCTTGAAAGAAGTCTGGGAATGCTGCTTGATCCAATGTTATCTTTAAAGGGACTATTTCACCATATACAATTATTGCACTTGGATTCTACTTCAACTGCCATGGAAACATCCTACGGAATTCTGGAGTTTGTGAGCTAGTAGAGCTCTCTGACTGAAGACTCTAAATGCCCCTCCATAAACTATAAATCCTAGAATTCCATAAGATATTGCCATGACAGTGGAAGAAAAACATTATACAATCCTCCCTACATTCAGGGGTTTGACCTTCATGAGGCACATGCTTGCCTCCCCTCTGGCACATTTTCCTCCTCTCATTCCCTTGCATTCCTCACCCCAGGCTTGCCAGGCTTGTGTTTAAAATAGATTTTTTTTTCTTTTTGGGTGAGCAAAGTCCCTCTCCCACCGCTGGAGGTGTGTTTTCTCTCTCTCATGTGGCTGCACTTTCTGCTGTGTAATGGCTGCTGGTTGGTCAGGTGCCCTCTTTGCTCTTACCCCTCCCTTTTCAAGATGGCCACCATAAGTAACTAGAAAGAACTGTGCTCTTTTCCCTTTGAGGAGAAAGTATAGGTAAGCCCTTTACTGACTCGTTTTTCTCCCCCACACCCCAACACTGGGACCAGAAGCAAAGGAATGGGAGGGGGAGTTCTGGAAGAGAATCACGAAGGGGAGTTATGTGCAATTTTTCCACATTTGTGAGGATTCTGTGCCCCTAACCCTTGTGAATGTGCACGTGCTACTTTAATTGTGTAGTGTGAAAGAACTTCTGGTGGCCTCAAGAGGTAGAGAGCCTCTTTTGGTCTGTGGGATGCTCACCAACTACAACTGTAACTATCTGTGGGCACAACAGTTTAGCTATAATGACCCAGGATATGGTAATCTCTTATTTGAATCACTGCAAAGTGCTTTTAGTGAGATTGTCCTTGAACACAATTAAATGTACAACTGGTATAAAATAACAGCTGCCAGGATGTTGACAGAGAGAGCTGTCAAGTAGTGTGTAGCTTCCAGAAAGGGCAGTATTGGTTGGCAATACGTTGTCGGGCCTAATTCATTATGCCGGTGTTGACATGGATATCATGTAATTGAAAGAATGCCTTTCCCTGTGCCAGCCTGTCTGTGATCCTAGGTAGGAGGATGTCTCACTCCATAATGATTTTTGAAAGCCATCCACCAAGATATGTCTGGCATCATATTTATTTACATTTTAGCTCAGGATAAGGCCTATTTGATTATTTCGGCATTTATAAGCAGTAAGTTGCCATAGCAATCAATTTCACTGCTTGGTCTTGCAAGATCTTCATTTACTGTATGTTATTGTAACTGCTGTTCTTGTTGTCTCTGTTACTCCTACCTGGGCATTTATAAACAGTAAATTCCCACAGCAACCAATTTCACTGCTTGGTCTTACTAGATCTTCATTTACTGTTATGTTATTGTTTACTGCTGTTCTTGTTGTCTCTGTTACTCTTTTAGAATTGTTGTACCGTGACCCAGGACTTATAGGATGGAATTCAGCCTAAAAGAATTCAGATGAATCAATTTAGAATGAATTATTTAGAATTCATTCATTTAGAATGCAAATGAATCAATATACTCATCTCTGAATAGAGAAATGACAGGAAAAATAGATAACCTAAAGAATGTGTTTGTGAAAACAAGTAAGCTTCCAAGTTTCTTAGATGCTCACCTAGAAGCTTAGGGCTCTTCTGCAGGTTAAATCTTCCATTTAAAAACAACAAATTGGGTTGGAAAGAGAAAGAGATAGCAAGAGAGAAGAACCTTTCTTTTCTTTAACTTGGTCCTAATGAGACACTCCATATATGTTGTTCTGGAGTTCTCTAACACTCCATATATGTTGTTCTGGAGTTCTCTAACTCTAAATGGGTTGCTTTAAAGGTTGCCCATTCAAGGAAAAAACAAGAGAAAAGAAGTTCTAGCAGTTTCTCTCTAACCAAGAAATTAAACAATAACTGAAGATGATAATAAGGCAGATAAACCATGCAGCCAATCCAGTGTGGTAGATCCTATTCAGTGCATTTTACTTATAACAAGGCTATTCAATAACACTTAAATTAATTCCATTGGGAGTAATAGAAAAATGCACAAATCTGTTAAGTAATAGATATGCATACTCAAGTGAATGTACCAAGTGAATGTATTTAAAATGAAAGTCACATTGATTTTAATGGAACTTAAGCCCTGTGTGAATGGTCTTGAGATCACAGCTGAAAGGACATTATAGTTTGCTGCTTACTTCAGTTGCACTAACACTGTGAGCATTTCATCCTCAGAGAATTCAGAATAGTCTGGGTTTTTTTTTTTTTAAAAAAAAGCTAATTTCTTCCAATTAGCAGCCTCATCAATTTTATGTCAGCCTTTCTCCCTGGATCTCCATCCCAAGTATCCAAGTAGCAGCTTCTGCTAAAGCCCTTCTATTCAGAGAAAGGTCTCCCTCCTGTGGAAGTTCCTTGCTAATAGAATTAAAAAGGAAAATGATCTCTTGGCATGCCATAGGTTGTTCAACAATTTCACGTTCCACAAAGAAGATGAATACAACTCTTCTTTTCCTGAGGTAGTGTTGGCCACACACATACACAAAGGGGTTGAGGGGAAGGCTTTATCTTTGTACTCATCCCAAGGATGGGTTGTTCAATCTGGTTGTGGACTAAGATGGTATCTAGGTATCTGAAAGGATGGCTGCTTCCCTGTCACCATTACCATTACAGAAGGAGTGATCACAATCAGTGTTCTAGTAGTGGTGGTTTGGTAGCCGTGCAGATTGTCCACAGGCCACGCCTTGGTGGAATATTGCAGATCTCTCCTGTAGAGGGTTGATTTGTGTACAGGTGTATTGCCCGGTTACTCTTACTACCAGACATGTTTTCACATAAAGAAGGTGCAGTGATAGTTCAGTTCAGCAGTAGAGAATTAAAGATAGGATCAATGGCAAATTGTGAGATATGGCTCACAATGGACCATGATGCAAGTGGTTTGACAATCTCCTCACTCATGCACATTTGAAAGAACGGGAGTGGCAGTAGCCTCTAGAACCTGACCCAAAGTTGCCTGTTTTTTCAATGCCTGGCTTTTGAGGGATATTTGAAATTGCTGTGGCAGAAGTATTTTTCCCCCAAGCCATTCTCCTATAGGGCTCCAAGGACCCCTGAAAACCAGGCATTTAAGAAATAGGAAGCTAGGAGAGCATATATGATATTGGCCATAGATTCCAGCTCTTAGGTTCCAGAGTCATTAAACTCTAACCCATCTCGCTTTCCTACACTGCCAATTCACGGTCTCATGTGGCTGCTTAGAAGAACTGGGATGCTGTGCAAGAGAAAGATGTCTTACTTAGCCTCTTGCCTGCCATGCTGTCCCTGAATTGCTGTTAGCTTTACTGAGAAAAACATATGACTTAAATGAGGCCAAGGAGAGGAGCTTCAAGAGAAAACCTCAAGGGTTTCTCATTTATGATTATGCAAAACCTCTCCTGTCTTTCAGAGGTGAATTCAGCAGTTCTATTCATTTTGGTTCCAGGCCTCATTACAAAAGTAATTTCAGTAACTCTAGTAACCATTTGTTCATTTTCTTATTCACCACCAGCAGCTGTATTGATCTGTCTTCCATTCATAATTTTTTGCATTCCCCCCTCTTTTTTTTTTGCATCAGAGTAAGTACTGTAAAACCACACTGCCAGGTTATTTCAGTCAGAACGCAAAGAAGAAGAACTCTTCAGATAGATATGCTACACATGTATCTCTCTTTCACAAGTTCTGAAGGTTAATCTACATATCGAGAAGTATATGATACAGCAATCCTGGAACTAGACCAGAATGGAGGCTAGAAACAGGATGATAAGCTCCCAGTCAAGGCACAAGGCTAAACAGGTTGCAGTCTGGTCAGCGTCTGGATGGGAAATCATCTGGGAACCAGAAGTACATCGACTTTCATAATGGAAGAACTGGGACATACAAATATGTTAAGTAAAAGAACAAACAAATGAAATTCCTTGTCCATCAAAAGCATAGTAGAGTATATGGGTTTAAAAGAAGACATCTGCCTGACATTATGCAAACTCCTCCTCTGCATTTTGAAAGTTATACCATAAATTTTTCATTAATGTACATATTAGACCTCAAAAGGTTTTTTCCCCTTCTTCCCCTTCAAATGAGGGCTTTGAAAAACCTAGAAAAATTATTGGCTAGGGGTAGTTCTTGGCAAACTGGTAGGTGAGCTGACTGGCTTCATTTGCCATAAGAAACACACTGAATCAGAACCATAGAGTATGCAACCTAACTAGCACTGAGGCTGGTGAGTACCTGGATGGGAGACCACCAAGAAATATCTGGCATCTCCAGGTAGATCCAGGAAAGAATCATACCTACAACCGTGGACAACAACTACCAGTCAGACTTGACAGTACTCAGCTAGGTAGCAGCCTGAAGGAAGCTTCCTATGTTCCTGATTGGAACATACCACAGCAAATGAGGAATTTCTTTAAATTGTAAAATGTAAAATTGTAAAAGCAATGGGAGAAGAAGTAGAAATCTAATCTGAACCTTGGGAGATAGAGCTACTGGCAGCATACTTACTCCATGTGTAGAAACGAGATTCCTCTCTAAAATCTTTTTATGAGAGTACGTAAGAGTACATTTTATAGAGCTCTGTACTCTATAAAAACCCAAGAGCTGGAAAATGGGACCTGTGAGGATTTTCTAACTAATTTGGCCCTGCCATTTATTGTTCTGTGAATGGTATGTTTTCATGTAACGCAAGTATGTCAGGGATTAAAAAATGCTTCAAGAGGACTTAGATGTGTCAGGTCCAATGTATTTCGTAGATGGGATTATTTTGATGTTCAAAACTAATAAACCGCCAAATGTTCAAAAATCCACAAAATGTTCAATACTGTGTTACATTTATTCAACACATCCACTTAATTTTGAAAATTACAACTTTTTTTCTTTTACAACTTTACCACAATCCACAAATAATTTACTGGTAAAAAGTAAGGGCTTACAGTACAGTGATTTAGTGTGGATTTCAAGGTGACACTGATAATTATGAATTTTGAAAAACAGTAATAAAAAGATTAGAAAAACAGATTTTTCCTGGTGAACGTTAATGTGCTTTACCTTTCAGGACATGAAATTCAACAGGCATTCCAAGACTAATTGCCCAGATGACATTTGATCACAAAGAACCCATAGTTTTATTAAGTATATAATCCTTTACTCAATAAAAAGGCTTTTTGGTTTGGCTTACGACCTAAGAAGTTCTGGAGCATATCCATCCCATCTAATGAGCCTCCAGGCTTCAGGATAAGATTTCTGTACTTCATTCCAGCCTAAAATAAAATAAAATTGGTAGGTTAATATTTCATGTTTATTTGAACTTTCTAAATCAACAATAAAACCAAAGGAAACCTGCCCAGCATGGAAATAACACATTGTCTCGAAATGGAGCTGACATGATTATATTTGTTTTACCAAAAGCTGTTCTCTTATGCCAGCTCCTCAATATAACTTCACAGTGCTGACAGACATGGACCTTCAACCCACATTAGCTGTCACTAAACCAGCAAATCAGTTTTAAAAGCCACTAAAGAAGTGATCAAAGGAGGATAATGTGTACTGGAGTCTCTGTAAGTAATACCATGTATGTCTTTTCATCACAATTAGAATTTTTAAAAAATCATGTTGTAGTTAAGATTTATGTTAATGTATCATTAGGGTAGCTGAAAACATAAATATCCTCAAGCAGTTTATAAAGAAATCACACTGACTAGTCAGTTAATGGTTCTCTATTTTTCCAGTTCAGCATATATAAAGCTTTGGGTGGTATCAGATGAGCTTTTACTCTACTGTTTCACTGACCAGGTTCACAGAAGTTCACAAGAGTTCCAGATGACACCATTTCATTTTGCAGACCTTCCATCTTTTCCAATTGTGTTTTCCTATCTTTTTTCCAAGCTTTCCCAAACTGGCTACTGTTGATTCTGCTCCTAATATCAGGCATGCTGCTGGCCCATGTGTACAGCAGCAGCTCACACGCAGACTTCAAAAGCTCGCTGTAGATAATCACGCTGACACATGGACAATGTGTAGGACTTGAGAGTATGCTATGCCTCCTTCATAAAAGGAATATTTGTTATTTCTCTATTTTGTAACACTTGTGTCTATGCCTACACTTAAAACTGTCTACACACAGGTCAAGAGTAATTCTTTTGTTCACCCAACGCTTATTGGGATTTGTATATATTATCTTATTATAATGGAAAATGTTTCCATGGAGTGATTCATCATGCCTTCATTTCTACAGGGATTCATTCATGTCTATGGAAAGTTTTCTCTGGCGAATATCCTTGGAGACATCAGTTGCTCACATGGATATGTTCCCATGTAACTGGGAAGATCCATAAGGCAAAATGTTAAGACTACACATCTGGGTGTGTAGTAGGTGGTTAAATTATAATGCCATTTAAAATTTTTACCTAAAATCAAATCTGGTATGTATTCTTCAATCTATCCAGTGTGGTGTAGTGATTTGAATGTTGGAATAGGACTCCAGGAGACCATGGTACAAATCCCATCTTAGTTATGGAAACTGACTGGATTATCATAAGTCATATTTTCTCAGCATTAGGGGAAGGCAATGAAGAACCTCCTCTGAACAAATCTTGCCACATGATAGGGTAGCCATAAGTTGGAATCAACACGACAGCAATGATTCATTTCACAGTTCATTGTGCATTTCTTGTTCTCTCTCTTTTTCTCTCAAAATTTGCTTTCTATCACTTACATTAATTTTGAAAATCTTATTTTTAAAACACTTGCACTCTGTTACTCCTCTTTTATCTCTGCACACTCCTTCTGAGCACTGCATCCCCCTGGTTCCAAACTTTTAGGCACACCAGAAATTACATCTGACATCTCATGCCACCATCCGTTTTCTTTGGCAGCACCTTATCTCTGGAATTCATTCACTGCCCCCAGATATTAGTAGGACCCAGTTGCTTCTGCTCTTCAAGAAGCGCCTGGAGCCTTATCTATTTTCACATGTCTTTTCCAATTAAATGGAGTATTTTAATTTGTTCTTTTCCCTCCATTGTTTCCCTTACGATTTCCTCTTCCTGAGAGGTCTGTTCGTTTAAGATTGTAAGCCTTGAGGCCCAGTTCTGTTATTTTTATTCTGTATTCTCTTTCATTTGGTTCTTTTATACTGTACAGCACCTTTTAAAAACTATGCTAAACAAACAGCATTTATTGCTGTTATTATGGCCTCGCAGGCGGATAAGGCAAAACAAAGTCCTTTAGTCTACTTTTAACATTTAATTTTAGATTGACCACCAACCACGTTCTTTACCCACAATTGCCTCCTTTACCATTTCTTATGCAGGCATCTCTGCACACACAATTGTTCTTTAGTTACTAGCAATTTACTTTGCTGGTTCACTTATTAACAAGAGAGAGATAGAAGTTAATGTTCCTCAGGAGAATAGGGTCAAACCTGGTTATAAAGGCTGAACATTTTTCAGTCTGGTGAATTACAAAGGAAAACAAGTTTTAGTTGCCATTTATGACTTTCTCGGTGACACAGTCCAGAATAGTTTTATTATTGATGATTCCAAATGAAGCTTTCTATTGTGCGGCTTGCTGAAAGCATGAACCTTTTTATGGCAAAGCTGAAAGGGAATAAGTAGTAATGTAGGGAAAATTCTTCTCCATCACCTGAAAACTTTTTTGCAGATGCCACCTGAGTATTTCCTAACTGAGTTAGAACTTCGGTTGCTTTTAAAAGTATAATCTTGTACTGTGAGTAACTGTAAATCTATGCATAACATAAATAGTTTTATATATTGTAATATATTGTTAGGAGCAATGCAACTGAATATAAAAACATGATTCAAAGTACTTCAATCCTAATTTTTATGGGGAGGGGCAGGTATACCATTGTGTACACAGTTGTGTATGTTGGTAAAAATTCAGCTAATAACAATTCTATAATTCAAATATCTGAGCAAAAAAATATCCAGTGAATTTTCAAAAGTGTTCATTTATGTGTATAGTTGCATGTCATGCTCAAAGGCTGCAACGGCAGCTCGTAATAATTAAAAATAATGTAGCATATTAAAACATAATTAGAAAGCAATTTGATCAAGTAGAATTGTCATTACAAGACACTTGTTTATGCTGGTTTAAACGATTACCCTTAATTTGACACACACACAAAAAAACTCTTGAATTCATACTTTCCAGTAACACTCTTTCTAGTAAATGGTATCTCTGAAGAAAAAGGTACATTCCTGAAGTAGCAAATTTACTTACTTTTGGATTCATTATTCCTTCTTGCTTAAAACAGTTGTAAAAAATATCCACAGAGAAAACTTCACTCCACAGGTACCCATAGTACTGGGCATCATATCCACTTGCCAAATGACCAAAGGAAGCTGGCATATTTGTACCTTAAAAAGCAGCAGAAAAACAAACACTGGTGGGTCTTACTGAAATATTGTCCGAGTTCAGAAGAATGTTAAGGATCTGAAAGCACTTTAATTGTCCTATTCAAAGCCAAGCAGGTTTGAGCATGGTCACAACTTATATGGGTGAATTTCATATATAGGTTTTTTAATTTCTTAGAACAAGGATGGAGATCCTGTGACACTCCAAATGTTGATAGACTGCAGCTTCCATAATCATTGGCCATGATGACTGGGGCTTATTTGAGGAGACAGCATCAAACATTTGGATGCCACAAGCTGTCTAACAGTAACAACATATATAAAGGAAAAATCATGTACATACAAGTTATAGAACTCCGAACAAATTAAACTTTTTTCAAAGCCTGCTGACCACATGAAAAGCAGCCCACTCTGTCACCTACCAGTATTGTGAGTAAAGCTGCGGTAAACAGAACACATTGTATGAAACCTGAAACAGAAAGATTAGATGCAGAAAAAGACATTGACTGCCACTTATTGCCAACAGATATAGTTCCAAAGCTGTGGGGGGCCCTAGGCAAACTGCTCTGATGGTTCCTTTGACCACTGGTGGTATCTGGAAGCTACCATTTCAAATTCCTGCAGTGCTCTAGACTGGTTGATCTAGAGTCACTACAAATTAAAATGGCCACCTAGCATGGGAAGTCCTAGACCACATGTCATTGCTAGTAAGCTGGACTGGAGGACTGAGCTGCTATCAGCTGTCTTAGGATAGCAGATGCTGATATCAGGTCTGGTGATTACTCGCAACTCACACCATCATTTTGTAGTAAAATAGATACTGGAATAGCCAAACTTATGTAGAGCTGGCCAGCAGACTACCTAACTCCTTTTCTTCTCACTATGTTCAACCAGCACAGAGACAGGCTCTGGTGGAGTGAAAGGAGTATAATCCCTTTGGGGCTCTGTGGAGAGGTGCTTTAAGTCCACCAAAGGTTATGCAAACATTGGGGGGGGGGTATTTTGGTCTACAGAACCTACTCCCTGAATCTCTCAGTGCCACCTTCCATCCCATTCCAAGGGCCTTCCAACCCTCCAGAGCAGATTTTCAGGGCTGTGCAACTCTGCACAGATCCAACACCCACTTAGTAAGCACAACGTTCTTAGTAGAACACGGATCTATACCAATATATCCATACTTTCTATTTAAGGGGGAGTGGGAATTAAACTAATAAGAACAGAAACAGCACCATCTGGAAAAATAACTTCTTCCAAACACCATTTCTTACTTTATTTGAAGGGATGTTCTGATTTAAAAACAAACAAACAAATAGATATTTATAAGAAGTAATAGAAGAAAAATGGAAGCTTTGCATTTCCATACCTGGGGTTGCAGGGATCCCCAGAATTTCATCACAGTATTTGGCATATTCCTCAGCAGGATCAGCAGAAGATTTAGTATGGACAGACTGGTCAACTTTGCTCAAAACAATTTGACGAAGTGTCAGAAGACCTAGTTAGTGGATCAAAACACCATTTTTTCACAAATCAGTAATGAAAATTTCCGAGGCTCAGTGAGATGTGATGAGTGCTAGAAAAAGTTTGCCTTAGAAAGTACAGAAAAGAATGAGATTAAATGTCTATAGTGAAGCAGAATCAGAGAAAAGAAAAGGTATTACACACGTTACATCATCCCTATATTTAACTACTGTAGTAGTCACAGAACAGGATAGGAAATGCGTGTCCCCCTTAGATGTTGCTAAACTATAAAACCCATCATCCTTCACAGCAGGCAAGTAACTGGGCTAGCAGATAAGAGTGCACAATCTTAACTCCCCTGTCACAGCATCATAGAATCATAGAGCAGAAAGAGACCACAAGGGCCATCGAGTCCCACCCCATGCCACGCAGGAATACACCATCAAAGCATTCCTGACAGATGGCCATTCAGACTCTGTTTAAAAAGCTCCAAAGAAGGAGATTCCACTACACTCCGAGGCAGCTTATTCTACTGTCAAACTGCTTTTTCTGTCAGGAAGTTCTTTGTAATGTTTAGATGGAATCTCTTTCCTGAAGCTTGGAGCCATTCCTCCATGTCCTACCCTCTGGAAAAGCAGAAAACAGGCTTGCTCCATCCTCTACATAATATCCCTCCCAATATTTAAACACAGCTATCTTGTCACCTCCTAACCTTTTCTTCTCCAGGTCAAACATACCCAGATCCCTAAGCCTCTCCTCATAGGGCATGGTTTCCAGGCCTTCTACCATTCTGGTTATCCTCCTCTGGACACATTCAATATCCTTCCTGAACTATGGTGCCCAGAACTGGATGCAATACACCAGGTGGGGGCTGTCTGAAGCAGAATAGAGTGGTACTATCACTTCCCTTGACTTAAACACTATACTCTTATTGATGCCCAGAATCACATTGGCTTTTCAAGCTGCTACATCACACTGCTGACTCACATTCAGCTTGTGGTCTACTAAGACTTCTAGATCTCTTTCACATGTACTGTGGTCAAGTCAGGTGTCACTCATCTTATATCTGTGCATTTCATTTTTTTCTGCCCAAGTGCAGTATGCTACATTTCTCCTTGTTGAAATTCATTTTGTTGGTTTTAGCTCAGCTCTCTAATCTGTTAAGGTCATTCTGAATTCTAATTCTGTCTTCTGGGGTATTAGCTACCCCTATTTATTTGGTGCCATCTGCAAATTTGATAAGAATGACCTCTATTCCCTCATCCCAGTCACTGATAAAGATGTGGCCAACCCACTAGTCACTTCTCTCCAGGATGAAGAAGAGCCATTGGTGAGCATCAACAACATATTGCTTGGTTTCCATGTAATTGTGGAGAAGGAAAACCCGTTATTCCATGGCAACATGGACTTAGATTGGGAGGGACTGTTCCATTTTGTCCCCTGTCAAACTGGTATATAGCAACATTTGCTTGTTTTCCTGTAGCTAGTAAAGAGGCTAGCAACCTATGGGTCATAAGAAGAAAAGAACATAAAAGGAGCAATGCTGGATCCTAACAGCAGCTGTGTAGTCTAACATTCTGTTCACACAGTGCCCAATCAGTTATTCATGTGAATGGCACCAGTAGGGTATGAATGTAAATACACCTTCCATCTTGTGCTCTCTAGCAGCTGGTACCCAGAGCTGTAATAGATGTGACATACTGCCATCCTGACTAGTAGCCACTGATGGACCCATTCACTGAGAATTTATCCATTCCCTTTCTAAAGCTACCCAAGTTGGAAGGGAGGTCTTTTTCTCTCCTGTGTGGCCAATATGGAAATACAGGCCATTAGCCTCTTCATAGGTTATTATATAATTCTGCATGCTACATAACTAAAGGAACTTTTAGAAAAATAACAAGACAAGAAGAAAATAGTGATAAATAGAACTTTTTATAGAACTGAAATGTTAACATTTACTGCTACAGAAAAGACAGCTTTCTTGCAATACACAAGCCCTTCTGAGATTATATTCTCCTCATCTCCTCTGGACTGTATCTAGAAGAGACCAGAAGAGACCTAAAATTTGTACATTTTATCTCACTCTTCTAACTTCTTTACATATAGCTAATATATAGGTAGAAATATAAGGGAAGCAGAATAATTAAGTAAAAAAAGTTGAGGGGTGGGGACCTGAGACATTCTAGTGACTTAAGAAACTGCTGAGAATAAACACACCCTTGTTCCCCTGCTCACCCATAGTATAAATTGCAGCTGACATACCCTGGAGGCAGAATAAAGGCAGATATGAACAGACACTTGAATGAACTTAAGATGTGATTATTTCCTTCACATATCTTGGTAAATCCCTCTTGTCACGCAATAATCATATAAGACTATTTCACATTACGGTTCAAAAGTGTATACCACTTTGTTCACAGCCATGTATTTCTTCAAGAGTGCTTGAGTTGCACATTTCTGCATGACAGAGTTGGACTAGATGGTCTTTGTGATCCTTTCCAACTCTACAGTTCTATTCTATGTTTAAAATAGCTACTTTTATGTATTACAACGTGTACATATGGGACTGAGCTGGAAGTGATGAACATGCTTGTGGTGTATTTATAGCAAAATAGATGTGCTGTACTGCACACACGACTCTTAAGTTGTAATGTATGAGACAGTTTGAAGTTTATGCTAGAAAAACTTTCAGACAAGTGTACTACAATGGAAAATAGTAATCTCAAATCCATTTTCAAGCGAAATACTCTATTTTAGATGTTAGGAAGCTCAACAGTAGATTTCATAAAGTTAAAGTCAGTATTAGCCCTACTCAGAATTGACTCAATAGAATGAAGAGGGCTTAGTTGTAGCTAAGACTGGAGTTGGATCTAGCTCTTCTACAATTTATGACACAAAAAGACTAAATATTTGCTGTTCATCCCCTCCCCTCCAAGGCTGCTTCATTCCAGTTTTCCATGTGGGAGGAAAAATCTTACAATCCTGTTCTTTTTATGAATTTGTTTCATTCAAATTATGTTAAGAATTCCCTGACCTCCCCCACCAGAAAGAAAGAAAGACAGACAGACAGACAGACAGACAGACAGACCGACCGACCGACCTGTGTTGGCCAGCCTAGAAGCAACAAGCTTTTCAAGGAGATCATCTGGGACTTGGCTTCCATCTTCATAGTGTTTTGACATTTCTTGCAAAGGTTCCTTCTCCCATACCCAGTTCTCAAACATCTGTGAAGGTACCTCTACAAAGTCTGTTTCCACATTAGTTCCACTAAACCTGGCAAAATCGGTCTATTGAAGATGAGAATAAAAATAAACAAGAACAGAAATGAATAAGGGTAAGCTATAAACACAAGACAAACGGGGGAGTGGGAGAATGTGAAAAGTTTTCCAATTGACAGCAGATTTTGTAAGAAATATTTATGTAAACATAGGTTCATATCTGAGCCAGTCCTCAGCATGGTGCCCCACTCTCCCAACATCTTGGTCAGTTTAAACGGTATCTGAAAAAGGTGATTCAGCTCTTAAGTTTCGGGGCAGCACATTCAAATTACATTCTTAGACTGGTAACCTGCTGTCCAGTGTAACTAGGTTGGTGTAAGTGGCAGTGGTCGGGGTGGCATAGGTGGCAGCATGGTGGCAAACATAATATGGCACAGTAACAACGGCTAGGGGAGAATGGCAGATAAAGGCATTTTTGTTACTAAGATAAGAGGTCATGTCAGCTCTTGAACTGCTGGGGAACCAACAGGACGTTTCTCCTAGGTAGCATAAATGGCTTTTTCTGCTATCGTTTTTCTGCTGCAACACACCACTTCAAAAAGCATCTTAGGCTATTTCCATACCACACTGTTGTAGTGCTATCATTCCACTTTCAATAACATCCTATGGAATCCTGGGGTTTGCAGTTTAGGGAGGGGGACTTAGAATTCTCAGTCAGAGAGCTCGTGGGCTTCAGTAAAGTACAAACCCCAGAATTCCACAGGATGTTGAAAGTGGAATAGTAGCACTGTAACAGTGTAGTGCGGAAATGGCCTTACATTGGTGTAATGGACTCTTATACCAGCATATGGCACAAAGAGGATTCTAGCTTATATGTGTAAGATCCTACATGCATAAACTAAAATTGTTCAGATGATGGAAGGTGACTTTGACCAAAGCACATGGGCAATAATTTTGGATGTGTGGACAAGTGAAATTAGGATCAGTGTACCAGCTTCATGCAAAGGGCAAATCAGACTTTTCAAGCATCATTCAAAATAAACCAACACATATTTATATTTAGTTTCCAAAGGTTAACTGGCAAGTCTCTCTTTAAAGAAAAATTATTTTACATCAATAAAATTATCACTTAGAACAAAATCAACAATATAAGATAGTTCCTTGAACTGTATAAGGAGTTGTCAGCCTATAATACATCCATCCATCCATCCATCCATCCATCCATCCATCAATTCACAATTTACAGGGTGAATCAACAGGTATGTCAGTGACTTCAATGAGATAAGATCTTATATACAGTATTTCAGGTCTTGTTCATTGTTGTTTTTTTGAATAAGCAAATCTATCTATCTATCTATCTATCTATCTATCTATCTATCTATCTATCTTATATGCACATATGTGCATATATAGAGATAAATACAGATATGCACACTGATAGCATTTTTAAATGTGATTCATCCACATTTACAATTATTTTGGATTTTGTTTCAACCGGAACATAGAGGGCACACTTACACAACCAAACAAGATTGCCTATTTACTTATTTATTTGCAGGAATAAGAAAAATGTTAACCTGTGCACATATCTGGTGCATCACATGCCCAAACTCATGGAAATATGTTTTCACTTCACCATGTCGCAACAGTGATGGGCGATCCAGTGTTGGTTTTGTGAAGTTGGTTACCAGAGCTGCTACTGACATCATTCTGCTGCCATCAGAAAGGAGGCAACCGGGCTGGAGACCAAAGCAGGCAGCATGGCCATACTTCCCTTCTCTAAATTAAAAGGAAAGAAAGAAAGAAAGAAAGAAAGAAAGAAAGAAAGAAAGAAAGAAAGAAAGAAAGAGCCAAAATCATTCTTCAGGGCAGAAATGCACAGAAAAGAAGATGAATCATTTAGCACTGCTTAAATTATAATTTTAAAAAGGACTCATTCTTTTCCTGGAACAACAAATAATAAGAAAGCATTTCCTGTAGTTTTATAACAGCATTTACACCCAAGAGCCAAACAATTCACAGCCCTTCACATACAGACCCATAAAAGGTTCTAATGCTAAACTGTTCTCTTTTAAAAATTTCAACATGATGCTGCTTAAGGAAAAAATCCTGGCTGCTTCTGACTGTCATTTTACTGTAAGTTCTACTTAGTCATAGCAATTATAATTGAGGACATAGTCTATTCCCTGAAGCATTAGCTTTTCCATCTAACATTCAGGAAGATTTCAGGAATAAAGAGTAGTAGTAGCCTTTAGAAACTGAAGCAAGGCAGGGATCACAATGGATAACACTCAGGTTCACAGTATTTCTGACAATTACAGTTCTAACAAACAGATTCCTTGGTTCAGTATCTTATGCAATCCATAGAAATTTGTTGCAATATTCCACATTAAACTTTCTGGAGTGGGACTGTAGAGTGGATAACTACCTTGGTTGTCTGCCCTCATGCTCGAGTTTGTCCATAAGCAAAACCTCTTTTAAAGGGGTGTAAAGTACCCCACTTGCACTTTGATACAACTCTTTGTTACTTCATTAAAGTCACCAGAGGAATGAACTCACTGGACACATGCCTTGGAAGTGTCCAGCATACTAAACCAGTATGCCAGTCACCTGCAAAACTTCACAACCCTGGGAAACTATGAAGTCTGGAAGAGTCTTTTGATTAACTGATTAATATAATCTCTAGAACTAAGAGCCATCTTTGAAGAGATTACGCCACGGAGAGAAAACTATGTGCAAAGGTTACTAAGAAGCAGAGATCCTGGAAATTCTAGGTTAAGAAGGCTTTAATTATTCCTGGCAAAGAATTACGATCATAGGTACCACACTATAGCAAAAAGGATTGTTGTTTAAAGGAGTTGTAAATAGTTTGACCTTCATACAAATAAACTATTGTTATGTTCTGTCAAGTTGGCTTCAATTTCCAGTGACTCTGTGAATGAAAAATCTCCAAGAGACTCTGTTAACAGCTCTGTTCCAGACTTGGGGTAAGGGATTCCTTTGCTGTATCAATTCACCTATAATGTGGGCCTTCTTCTTTCCTATTGCCTCCAACTTTACTGAGCATTATCATCTTTTCCAATGAGTCATTTTGTCTCATGATATGCTCAAAGTGTGACAGCCTCAAGTTTAATTTCTTTGGCTCCTAGTGAGACCTGACATCCTACAGACAAGGCTAATTTAAAAAAACAATTATCTGGAACTCAAAAGGAAGTAAGACCCACAAACCCTTTCCAGCTCCCTGATCACAAAGGAACTCACAAGATGAAATGAATGGAAATGTTAGCACACATTAGTCAAACAATGAGCATCAAGGCAAAAAAGTAACATTGGGTATTATCAGCCTACGAAGTGAAAGCACCTTCTCACTTGTACGGTCTATTTTGCTACTTCCTAAGTTTTGCTAACCAGTTTGCTGAGATGTCTAAATTGGCAAATTCTGATTAATTCCTTGTGATCAAGCCACAATTTGTAATGGTTCTATAGTCTGGATATTAGCACTAACTAGTTTTCCAATTGGGTTATCATGGCAAACGAATGATGAGTAAAAATAAAGTGAAAGAAATGAAGGCAAGCACATGTGTGGGGCTGCTCCTGATCACAAAGCATGATCAGTCTTGATGAAAAAGAAGGGAAGTCTTCAACAGCAGTGATTTTAACTCAGCCTAATTTCAAGCCCCTTTTTGAGCAATCAATTCCAACATTTGGCAGGAGGATGATCTATCCTCTCCTGCATGAGGAGAAAATGGTGTTGGGAGACAAGACAGGCAGGAAAGAAGAGTGCGTGGTAGAAAAACTACCAGTAAACCCCTGTCTCAGGCCCCATCCACCACCAGCATGCTACTTCTAAGGGCATGGCCATCAACAGAAAAAAGACTGCCCACACCTTAATTAAGGTAAATGTTACATTTACTGTACTATTTACCCTTCAAGGATGAGCAACAAGGCAAGTTACCCAGGTGGCTTTCTGTACCAATATGAGGAGATACAGAGATTACTTCTGCTCAGACTGATAGACCAAGGACTGGAACACAGCTTAGGTGTTAGGTCAGAAAACAGTAATTCAAGAAAGCCACACTTTCTACTTATAGTGCTTCCTATATGAGACAGAAGAGGAACTGTGTCTTCCACAATAATGCCTTCCATTGCTACTTTTATAAATACATTAAAAATAATTTTTAAAGTTTAAATATCTGCTGGCAGATTAATAAAGAAGGCACTTTGACAGTAATCAAAATGTTTCAATCAGAATAGCCAGTGTTGTGCAGCGACTGGTGGATCACAGAGCAACTGGGGAGACCCAGGTTCAAACCTACACCGAACCATTAAGCTTATTAGATGATCCTGGAACACCCTTCTCCTTAAGCAACCTCATAGCATTATTAAGAGGATAAAAGGAAGCAAGAACTATGTTCACCACCCTTGGCAAGAGGACAATGTACGAACGTGTTTTTTTTAAAAAAGCAATAATAAACAGTACTTTCAACTAGAAACAACTGTTACCTTGGGTATAGGTCCAAGTAGAACTGCCCTAAAACTTCTCCTGTTGAACTGTCCTTTACTGTGTAAAGAGTAACGCTCTCATGCCAAACATGGGCATCATCCACTTGTTCAAATACAAGTCCTAACAACTGCTGGTAAATATTCAGTAACCCTTCTGTGACTGCTTCAATGGGAAAGTACTCCTTTAGCTTTTCCTGATCTACAGAATACTTGAGCTCCTCTGTCCGATTCATGTAATAATGTAGATCCCAAGCATTAATTTTTCCATCATATTCAAGCCCTCTTTCTTCACACTCCTTTTTTTTCAGGCTCAGAATAAATGTTCTCTCTTCCTCACCCAAGAGCTTCAGCTTATTACTTAGATCATCTGCCAAAACAAACAAATAAACAAATATTGAAACAATATATATAAAGGCTTGGTTAATTCCATATGACAGAACATACAACACTGGTGAAGGTGGGAGGCTATTACCCTCATGCTAAGACTGCCAGGTCAGAGTTGCTCCAGGATGAACATTTCAGGGTCAAACCTTAATGCCTAATGATGACACCTTGGCATGTCATGGTAGAAGGGCCTGGTGGTGTCATTAAGCATAATAACAGATGCACAGAATATGCCATTCAAATAAAAAATGAGACTAACAAATGAGAAAAATATGTACATAGACATTTTTCAATGCAGCATTCTTGCCCTGAAATTCTTCCTCTCATCCTGAGAAGAAGTGCCATGACCTGAAATCTAGGAAGCCTACTGAATATCTTTCCAATGGGTTCACATAGCCACTTAGCCCTCTAGTCATCCATAAATTGGAGATTTGGAAAATCTTCCAGAACATCCCCTAGAATGTTTCACTATCAAGCAGAACAACAACTGTTGAGAAAAACCACAGCTTTATGGAGAACCTGAATTCATTTTGCCACTCTATCTTACTATAGTCTATGGTTTCTCTTTTGAAGGAAGATGGGACTTTGGCCAGATTTTATTGCCTTTGAATTGCTCATTCAAGACAACATAATTGAATTTTATATCCAATAAAATACCTATCCATTTAGAACTCATGTGCTACTGGATTTAGGAATTAGGAATATTAGGAATTAGGAATTAATTAGGAATTAGGAATATAAGAATAGGAATATTAAGAATTAGGAAATTAGGAATATTAGGAATATTAACAAGATAATCTTTAAAGTACAATACAGGCAGACCTCAGTTAGCAAAGTTTCTGACAAAGAAGCTCCTTTTTATAAAGTCAGTTACATTTGCTCAATGCCCTTCTTTCCTCCTAGTTCTCCAGCTAGCTGGAAGGCTTTTAGCAGCATTGGCACTGGGAGGATGGTGAAGCAACACAGACTTTTGGTGTCAAATTGCTGCAGCACATCTACAACAAACAGTGCAATAAGAACTTGCAGTGGCAAAGAATGGGACTCTGTTATGAGTTATCCTACTTTAGATAAACAGCAGTTGCCCCCAACATCCTTCACTGAACGTATGCAAACAGCAAACCAGAAAGAAAAGAGGACAGCATATAAGCCTGCCTCCCCAGCTACCCTACAGCAAGGTAAAATGCAAAGATCTGTAAGTCTGGCCATGGAATTGGGAATCATAAGAAAAGTGGAGGCTGGTAAAAGAAGGAAAAAGTAATTTCTGGATGCATTCTGGAAGAAACCTTCAAACGGTATTTTGAGGATTCAAAAACATTTTTCTTTATTTATGCAAGGCTTAGTTGACCTCATTGTTTCACCTTACATGAGCATATTATTAATTTTGTGTAAAAGCTTTGCTGAAATATGTTTAATTGCTCTTCTTTATTGCAGGATATTTCTGTTCTTCCCATGTTATTCTTGCCTGTGGCACTAAATTTTCTATTAAATAAGTAATGCCCACAAACACATCTACTTCGTTAACTGAGGTAATGCCTGTATAGATTTTAAAAGTCTTCTTAAATCTCATATACCACAAGTATACTCTCTGACCTATATCCAATACAGTTAAGGCATGCTTAAGGCCATTTAAAACAAGAGGCTTAAGCGAGCCTAAGTTTGCATCGGACTTATGCCTCAATTTTTATCTTTACACATGCAACAACTATTAGATTCAATAGATTTTGTTTAAAAAAACAATTCAGCAGTTTTCTTTCTGAAGACTAGCTGATTTTCATAATACATGTTTTATCATGACTTAGATTATTATGTCTAATATTTTTTTACATATATAAATAAAAACAGACCTAAAAACGTTGTAACATTGTCTGTGACCTTTGCAGTGTTCAGCTCAAGGACAAAGTTAGCGTGTGTGTTGTATCCCAGAAGCTCTGCTAGTTTTGCCCTCAAAGGAAGCAGCTGCTGAAGAATGTTAGCATTCTCCTAGAGTAACAAAGTCAAAGTTTTCAACCATTTCATGCAATGGAAAGAATAAACCAAAATACACTGTCAACAGCCACAACAACTATAAACGCTTTGAATAAAATATGCTTAAGAGAGTCGGTGTGGTCTGGTGTAGCACTGGCCTGGGATTTGAGAAATCCAGGTTCATGGGCCACAGAACTGACTAAGAGGTCTTCGGCCACTAACTTTCTCACAGCCCGACTTACTTCACAAGGCTGCTGTGAGGATAAAATAGGGAGAGGAGCCATGGTAAACCTCTCCGCAGTCTCCGTAAGAAACACAGGATAAAAGTGTAAGTGATACATTAATGTATGCTTTTGATAACAAGACATTTTTAAAGTGTTTAAAGTTTGTGTGTGTTCTATAGTAAAATATGTATAATTTATATTTGTTCTCCTTGGCCATGGCTCAGTTGAGAGGCACATGCTTTTCATGCTAACACTTCTAGAATTATTCTGTCTTCTTTTAAAACTCAAAGGATCTCAGGTAGTATGATGGAACCTGGGAAAACTTTGTTTGTGATGTTGGACATCTGATCGTAATCAAGGCAGAATTACATAGGCCGATGGGCTCACTCAATCTAAAGCAGCTTTAAATGTATCATTACATTGAAAGTGACATACATTTACTTGCCAATCCCATGGATTCACCAACAGAAAGGACACAGAGGCTACTGTTGCATTTGTGGACTGCTTGATTAAACAGTTTTCAGAAAAAAGGTGGAAATCTAGCAGGCTCAGTTCAAATCATATTATAGTTAGACATGCTATCCTTTACCATTTTACAAATGTAAAGCATGAGGAACAGTGCCATAATCATGTCATGACATCATTTAATAGCAGCTCATCTTCATTAAACAAGCAGCTTCATGTTAACTCATTCTTCACCCAATAATTAATCCCATGAATTTATTATAAATTGTTGCAAGGATCTTTACTATTTCCAGGGGAAAACACTGTCACATTTTGATAGCAGTGATACATACAAAATCTTACTTTTGAAAATTAAATTAGATCAGTTAGAGACAATTCATTGAAATATGCTGTATGGAGTACAAGGACCATACAAGAATTTGTATGACTTCAGGACATGTTTCTAGTGA
Organism: Ctenosaura bakeri; assembly: GCA_948474755.1. NCBI lineage: Eukaryota > Metazoa > Chordata > Lepidosauria > Squamata > Iguanidae > Ctenosaura > Ctenosaura bakeri. The sequence goes on from CAOLHI010001361.1 coordinate 157,385, forward strand.
AAAACTATATTTTATTTATTAGACATTGTAACTCACCCTGTCCAAAAAGTCTGCAATATGCTATTAATTCAGGATCAGTGGTTCTCATCCTCTGGTCTTCACAATTTTTTGGACTTCCAGAACCCCCACTACTGGCCATGGGGACTCTGGAAGCAGAAATATCAAATGCTGTGAACCACTGATCAGAAAACCATTTGCCTCCTCAATTAAATTAATAAACAAAGAGGCAATTACAACAACTCAAAATGGATACAAAGCCCAAATTCCAAAGGGCTAAACTATTTTATTGTGTTAATTCTATTTATTAGTTTATTTGAAAACTACTTTTTCTGCATTCTCTTTGTCTGAATAACAATTTGTGATTTATATAGCTGACTGGCAGCTGCTCTTCAAAGTCTCATGTCTTTGAAGGAGAGATGCCAGGGACTGAATCCATGACACTCTACCTGCAAAAGCTTTGAAAGTGCACCATGGCCTTTCACACATCTTGCTTGGTTTGTACCATCCCTGTTATTTAACTCTTTCTGTTATGGACAGAACAAATCTCTCATACCTCTTTGCACCTGGTGTTAAAAGCAGCTTCCATTTTTTGTCTGGTCTCTGGAACACTGCATTTCTTCAGAACAGGAAAATAGTGGGGATATTTTAAAGTAACTTTGTATTTGTTTGTTTCAGTCTTCTCTAAACTACTGATAAAATCATCAGGAAGGCCACCTGAGAAACACATTTTATTACAGGATTTAATAAAAGAATATTTTTCAGGCATTCCCTTTAACTATATAAAAAGTATTTGGAATGGTCAGAATTACAACTGTTTAATTACCAGCTTGTTTCTCTTAATAAGAGGCATTTAAAGACTACAAGTTATGCTGTCATACTGTTAACTGTTACAGCCATAGATATAAATGAATATTTTACCTGTCAGTAGCAAGACTGAAGTAAATATAGCAATTCATTAAATGCATTTGCCCAAATTTAAACACAATGATTTGATATTAACAAGAATATTAACAAAGATGTTAACTTTTAAAGTGTACGAAATATTATCTAGCAATTTGAATATCAAGGATATGACAGCATCCCTGAAAGAAGATAAATGGTTCTGACAACCAGACAGCTAATCTAAAGAGGGATGAGTGTTGACATGAATTAGCATAAGAACAAATGGTCAAATACACCTGAAAGATTGCTACTGACACAGTGTTCAACAATCCAATGGTGTTGTTATCCATTTTTTAACATCTCTCCTCAATAAGAATTCTTAAACGAAAATACTCACGCAGTTCATTTTGAGAAAATATGAGAAAAGTGTTTTCTTCATTCAGGTTTTTGCTGAAGTCTATGCACAATTCACTCAGTTTCTGCTTTATTGCTTTGATTTCCTTAATATTAATGTACAGAAAAATATTAAGTATTAAATGTTAAATAAAGGTGTTGTATGTTATATTTTTCATTTCTATGGTTCTGTCCTTCGTAACACAACTTTTAAAATAAGAACATACAGAGGAAACCACAGAGTGAAAAAGGGGATTAAGCCACAGACTATTTGTTCATCTCCTATTTATTACAATATTTATATCCTAGGGCAAATCAAGCCTGAACTCTCCCTAAAGGCAAAGATGACTTAATTGAGACTGTTGTACTTTGGACACGGCATGAGAAGACATGACTCTTTAAAAAAGACAATAATACTTAGAAAGGCAGAAAGCAATAGAAAAAGAGGAAGACTGCATTTACAGATTGGATGGAATCAATCAAGAAAGCCACAGCCTTGAGTCTGTAAGACCTGGCAGGGCTGTCAATTATAGGATGACCTGGAGGATCACAGGGTCACTACAAGTAAAAGTCAACTTGATGGCAGGTAAGAACAACAAGAGAATAAAACAGCATTACACAGTGATTTGGGAAGACAAGTGGCAAACATCTGAGAAACACACACACACATATAAAAATAGCTCTATAACTGTTTAAATAAGTTATGCTACAAGAAAAGCACAGTATATAAGATTAACTGAGCCACTGTGTCTTCAGCTGACAAATTTAAGCAGTGCACCAATATGTATGCTTCCATAATTAAGATATTGCCTGCTGGCATTTCCCAAATGGCTTAAAGCCAGAATATATGAAAGATCTGAAGGACTTGCTTCTGAGTCAACATGTATAGACCTGCAATGTAAATTTGCTAAGAATGTCAAAAATTAAACTGAAAATACTCAATGTGTTTATAAAAACGTATGATTTTCCTCCTTTTTTAAAATGCCTTAATTATGCCACACTTACATTTTGTACTTCAGTAGGAAGGTGAAGCCCATTCCTCTCCCCCATTTTTACTGACTTTTCTAAGTATCTTCTAGCTTCAGGCTGTAAGGTCTTAAGGTCACATGTTTGCTGAAATGAAAATACACAGAAACATTTACCCATTGTGAAGCATCATACTGAAAGCTTAGTCAGCATTACCGGAAGAGCAAGAATATATATTTTTTTCTTATTCCTTTGTATTGTGGAATGGTTTTTATAATTTGACATATTCTACTAAATTATTTTCAAGGGAAAATGATGTTTCTTTGCTTCAAATTGAAATTTTTTTCAATTAGCTAAAACAACTTTTTTGTACATAATGGGTTGCATATCGATAAGTAGAATGAAAGTTTTTTGTTCCCTGAAGCTTTCACATTCCCCTGAGAATGTTGGAGCAGATCTAGGGGCTGTGTACAGTATGAGGGAAAGGGAAGGGACAGTTTCACAGACTGACCAGACAACAATTTATATAATATTGGATGTAGTCTTATGGTAGATCACATTCACTTTTAAAGTGTGTTGGACATTTTTCTTGTAAAAAACAATATAGTTGTATGTAGTAACCTAACGATGTAGGGATCAAAATTATAGTAAGACAAGTAGCTGGTTAATATTGCACAGAAGTTAATATTGCACAGAAAGTATCTGTATCAACCAAAGCTATGATAAACCAACCTGTTTAAGGTTGATGTAATAAGTAGATGCCAGAAGTTAGATATTAATGAGAACTGATATACACTGTAGTTGAAAAATCAAACTATTTCATCCATTAAGTCACTGCCTATTAGTGTGAGCAAGACAGCTTCTGCTCCTCTGCTTCACAAACATGCACAGAATTGATGGAAAGTGAGAACGAACTTTTGGCTAATGCAAGAGTAATGGGTAAATATTGGTTTTAGTCAAAAACCTTAAAGTGATTCCTGCCAGCTGCCAGGCTTCATTGGTCATTTTCAGTACAGTAAACCTTAAGGGCAAATATTACAGTTGGGCCATTACACAATTACTCAGAGAAACAGGAATTTCTGAAGAACACTGTTTTCAGCAAATTAGGTTACCATCCATGCATATTATCCTGGAAATAAGTGTTAATGAAAAGATAATGAAGAATAACCTCCAAGCACTTTTCATCAGATAGCTAAAGGGCTGATAAGCAGAAAGATGATTTAAACTTTCAAAATACCTTAGAAATATCCACTTTTATTTACATTCAAAGCTTGCAAACAAAATATTATCTTTCCTTTTCTACAACTCTCAAAATATAGGGCTAGAAACAACAACATACTGAAGTTATCAGGACTTTTGTTGAGCAGGACATTTCACAGCAGGAAAAGAATACAGATAAATCATCAACAGAGTGGTTGGAATGGATCCAAGACTGATGCATGAGCCACAAGAATTTCTAGGAGACCGCAAAGGTATGGTCTATTGAGAAAGTTTGCTGTTCCTCTCCAAATACACTTTAGTTGGTTCCATTAATCATAAATTGAACAATTAGCTATAATAACTAATCAGTGTTCATATAAAGCTCCCAGTCAGTTAACCAAGTTTAATGGACTGCCCTCAAGAAAGCATATAATTCCCCTCTTGAGTTCTTTCCTCATTTCCCTGTCAGGTTTAACTAAGTAGCCCAACTGGATGATATCTGGCCCACCAAGTAGTCCATTTTACGAACTGACAACATGTACTAACTGAAGTTTCATTCTGAACAGCTAAAGGACTTAATTCACTCAATAACTACTTATTGTGTAGGAAATAAGGCATAATAACAGTGGACTAAAGCAAAAGCTTTAGAAGTCTAAAGCAATAAGTTAAAGAGCACATTTCATTTGGCATAAGCTCATATCTCCCCAGAAAGGCCAAACTGCAACACTCAGATAGAGGCCTGAATGACAATACTTAATATTCTATTCTTGTTCGGCTCACATGAGTGGACATGCTCTTGCACATTGATACTGGTTGTTCACTGGAGACCTCTTCTCTTTCCAATTTATTCTCAATATTATTAAGGTTTATTTCACATAGACTTCACCACTTTAACTTTGGTTCATATTTCAGCCAGATCAACCTTTGGTTTACAAGAGCTCTAATACAATATATAGGACTAGCGTATATATCCAGCATTGCCTGGGATTTTATTTTTTCATAGGTAATACTTTTCAAAAATATTTGAGATCCTATGTCTCTCATTTCCCAAACTGTCTTGTCCAGTACTTGTAACTTTTCCCTGTATTCCCCAATCCAATCGGCATTTAGAGTTATTAACATTCAGAGGTTGGGTTCCTGAGGAGAATATACTGCCCTCTTCCCTGCTGCTGGGCCTCATCTCCATAGCAACCAACCAGGCCCAAGAGCTCTCTGGCTGAGAATTCTAAAGGCTCCTCCCTAAACTGCAAACCTCAGGATTCCACAAAATCTTCACAGGCAGCCAATCATATGAGGTCTTCACCTCACAAAGCCAATCAAATGAGGTCTTCGCCTGACACAGACAAACAAACAAACAAAGTTTTATATAGTAGGTGTCAAAAATAATAGAGGTCTATAAATGTGTGTGTGTCCAAGAGTGTAAAACCTGGACACCTCAAACTTGGTTGGACTCTATAAAGATATTGTTGCTTCATAAGGTGCCTATATTATATCTAGCTGTCAATCCTATAAATACCAAGACCATGGTCTTCTGACTGGTCCATTTCCACCAGATCTGGGAGGGAGTGGTCCTGATAGTCCTATAAATGTGATACTTGCTGCGAAATGTTTCTGGAGTCCACAGTGGTTGGGTCTTCTTTAGGGACTGGGGCAACTTTTAGCTTTGAATTAAACAAATTTTTGCTAATAAATATTTTAGTATTAATTAGAATTTAGTATGAATTTAGAATTTAGTATTAGTCGCTTGTTTAATTTAAGTGTATATTTATTACTATGAAGTGTTTAACACATGAGTTGCAATTGTTATTAAATTATCTGGAAATGCTGCTTTTGTTTTATATAATTTTTTATGTTACTGAAAGCCACTTTGAGCTTAATTTGACCAAGGAAAAGGAGCATGCAAATAAATGTAACACTATTATTGATGACACCAAGTATAACCCCAGTTGGATAAACTTAGATGCTTCAAACAGAGTTGTGTGGAAACCTCTTTCTTGGAAAGTTTGCATCTGTAAAAATATTTGCATCTATTTCAGGTCTTAAATGAACAGAAGCTCTGTCAAGAGGGGAAAAACTGGCAAAGAAAAGGGCTCACAGAATATACAAAACACCTAGGGCATATAAAGAATCTAAAAGAAAAAACACCTTCTGTTTTTTATCTGTAAAGCAACTTTGAGAAGCTTGCCACCAAACAAGAAATGTGTGGTATGTATATGCTGGTTAAGCCTTTCATGACTCACCACACAACTACAAAATGAGGAAACAGTGTGCCAATACGTACCTATTTGGATTGGGGAACTAGAATATGGCAATTGACAGAAAGAACGAGACTGATGCCCGGTAAGGGTGGAGAGGAAAATTAGGAGATGTAAAAGCTTAACTACCACTAGGGTGGAAGGAGAGAACTGGGGTGAGCAAGTAGTGTGGATAAAGAAGTGGGCAAGAGCTAGAGAAGGATAGTCGTGGGCTGGGGAACAGAACAGAGAGCACTGGAAGCATGGCTGATGGGTTTTTAACCCAGGTGTGATTGCTAGCGTATCTTTACACAGACACACTGTAGATAAATATGCTATATTTATAGGAAAACTTTATTTTCATTCATCCTGAAAAGCTAGAACATTTTTCCTGTTCTAATGAATTACTCTTCGTAAGTATCTAAAAAGTGGATTATTATGTTTGGTATATGACCTCCCTTATCTTCTTGACACCCTTTTCTTTTTCATGTATTCAATTCACAGACTGTATCTATTATTAATTTCTCTTATGCAGATCTGCCTCATAACTAAAATTCTCTCATTAAAAGTGTTGTTACATTCATCATTTTTGTGGTGCATAAATGTATGTTTAATGTGACTGTAACTGCAGAGTTGTTTTTAATCATAGATGGTTCTATAATATTAAAAATTTATTCATTGATTTATGTCTTTTCTGTGTCCCAAAAAAGGGCTATCATCATCTCACTGTTTTACGAGGATTGTTACTTCATAAAGATCCCTTTTTCAATATTACTTTAAGACCAAGTGTCTTACTCAGTTTCCATTTTGTGGAGCATGCACGTGGGCATTTCCCTTCCTCATGGATCTGGTGCACCATCCATATGCTCATGCAAGGTTGCAAAAAAAAAAAAGATAACCATTATTTGAAATATCCAACAAAACTGCACAGCCAGTCTCCTACTCATTTTGGTCAAGCAGGTCATTATTGGTCTTTTACAACAGTTTTAATTTATTCAGATGTTGCAACCCTTGTACACTGAAGAACAAGGATGAGAGCCGCACACTCATTCTCCTTCACAGGATGAGACAGAGCAAGTATATAATCCAATTAAAGCCCAATAAATAAGGGTATTATTCATTAAATAACCAGGTTTCAATTTGAAGCAGGTTATAGTCAGATCAAGATCCAGAGTGGTGCAGTGGTCTGAGCACCTGACTATGACTCTGGACACCAAGGTCTGAAGCCCCAATTAGTTATGGAAACCCACTGGACAACCAACAAAGACTGTGTAGATTACAATACTGGATACTATCAGCTGCTTGCAATCTACTAATTAGAAAAGAACATAAGCGGACCAACTATACACATGATTGCACCCTAATGTTTTTAGATGATTGTGCTCTTGTGGTCTTCTGTATTGCAAGAAATTAAAGAAGTTTATGAAATGGAAGAGGTAGAGTAGTAGTATAGTATAGCTGAATAAATCCCCTGTTCTCACCATTCTTAGGGGATGTGTGAGGGTAAAAAACAACAAGCTCTGTCAGATTATAGTGTTTTTATCATCACAGCTTTATGTAAAATATGTAGAACCAGTGTGGTGCAGTGATGTGAATGTTGGATGAAGATTCTGGCAGACTAGGGTCTGAATCCTGATTCTCCATGGAAACCCACTAGGTGACCTGCTACAAGTCACACTCTCTCAGCCTCAGAGGAAACCAAACTCACTCTGAACAAATCTTGCCAGGAAACCTTATGATAGGGTCACCTTAGGGTCACCATAAGGATTACCATAAGCTTGAAACAACTTGAAGGCAAACAAGAATTTAAATTATAGATATTCACTCTTTTGACAAACTTATATTGATGCTCTCTTATATAAAATTCTAAAAGCAGTATTCCTGGAAATATGTTTGGAAACTCTTTTTAAGTTAAGTTTTTAAAAAAATTCTGTCTCCTGACATCAGAATTTTCTGCATTACTGCCTTTTGGAATCCATCAGTGCCACAACAATATACAAACTGGAACATCTAATTTATTTCAGATCTAACAAATGCCACTTATATTGATGGTATACTTTAATACATGGGATTATGGGAAAGCTCCACAATCACAAGGCAAAAGGCAGAGGAAAGTAAATATGCAAACTAGTGGCAAGGACACATTCCTTTAAACTCTTTACAGCAGTCAAAGACAGCAACCTAGAGTCAATTATGAGGCCAGCCTTGAGTTATTACAAGAATTATGACCATAGTTTCAGTTTCACTTCAGCCCAGAGCCTCATAAGTCATGGCTACCTCAGTCACACAAATAATGAAGTCTTTAGTGAAATTTAGTCCTGCCTAGCCAAACTATCCAGCTCTGGGAATCAATCCCATCTTGACTGAGATTGACAAGGCTGCATTTCTCATATGTAACTTGTTTTTTTACTCCTCTCTCTTGGAACTGTAGTCCTTTAACCATGATGGCCTTTATTAATCATAAGTGACACTGCGATATCACATAATTTGGGTTAGCCCAAAGTCCCTCTTCCAATCTTTATTCAGGCTCATCTTGCATCCCAGGCACAAAGTCAAGCATTTTCTGAATGAATCAGGGCATAAGAGAGGTAACAGAGAATCACGGATGGTGCCAGAACTCTTGCTAGTAGCAGCTAATTTTGGATTGACATGTATGAAAGGGCTGTATGTTAGACAAGGATTTAAGACTGTATTGTGCCTTGTGCTGTATCCTTCTACAAAGGCACAATAATATTCTGTGATTCTGAAAACTGCCAACAGAAAGGGATGGGAAAAAGTTGATTTTCCTGTCTTCCACTCCCCGTATTTGTCAGTGTCGGGTGCTCTCAAGTCATTTCTGACATATGGCATCCCTAAGGAGAACCTATCATGTTTTTCTTGGTGGAATTTGTTCAGAGGGGGTTTGATTGCCTGCCTCTATCTATTGATCTACCTACTGAATTTATATCTCCTGCTTTCTCCCAAATGGGATTAAAGACATCTTGTTTACATGTCATTTCCCATCTGAAGAAACCACATGTATAAGACATGAATGGCATTTGATGTGACTAACAGGGTTTTTATGACTATAATGTTATACATGTTCTTTAAACTGATGAGCAAGAGTTTTCAGCTTGCATTTGTCGTTATTGTGTGCCTTCAGCTACTTCTGACCTACGGTGAACCTAAGGCAAACTTATCACAGGTTTTTCTTGACAGAATTTATTCAGAGGGTTTCCCCTTGCCTTCCCCTGAGGCTGAGAGAATGTGATTTGCCAAAGGTCACTCAGCTGGTTTCAGTGAATAGCAGGGATTTGAATCCTAGTCTTCTAGGCCATTTCCGCACTACATTGTTATAGTGTTCTTATTCCACTTTTAACATCCTGTGGAATTCTGGGGTTTGTAGTTTACTGAAGCCAAAGAGGTCTCCGGCTGAGAATTCTAAATGCCCCTCCCTAAACTTCAAATCCCAGGATTCCATAGGAGGTTGAAAGTGCAATAATCACGCTATAAGAGTGTCATGCGGAAAAGGTCCTAGTGTCCTAGTCTGACACTCAAACCACTACATCACCCTGGCTCTCTTTCAACTTGTATACCGAAACTTATACCCTAAACTTAACTGTTTCAACAGCATATTTGTTGTAATGCTGTTGTAGTGTTGGCATGGCCATTTTGGTGATGTTATACTAATGTAGTATTCCATTTTCAGTATTTATGTTCTGGAGAGATGCATCTTCCAATGCCAGATTGTTCAGGACATTTAAAAAAAAAGAATACAATAAAAAAAACCATCAGGATGATTGTATATATACAATAAACAGCACAGAGAAAACAAAAACAAAACACACACACGCAAAGCCACAGACAGCTAGTTAGAGTAATATTTGCAAGATTTGCCTCTGAAGCTAAGAGAGTTCCACTTAATACAACGTCACCCAGGAGGTTTCCAGGGCCAAGCAGAGATCTGAACCCTGATCTCCCAGTGTCTTAGTCCAATGCTTAAATCATTATGCCATGCTGCCTCCTTCCCCATCCAGATCCTGACAAGCCTTTCCAGAGGAGAGAGGACGCTTCTGAATGGGGTAGGCTGTGGCATGGATGGGCCTGTGATAACCCAGCAGATGCATTTTCTGAAATCAGAATGTTAATTTAACAAAAAGAGGATGAAACATTTAGCTCTGCAAGCCAAGTTGGATGCTTCTTTTTTGCTCATCAGCAAAACCACTAACAACAACAGGATCAAGCTAAAGGAAGAAAACACCTCTAGGCACTGCGGTACTTCATCACTTTTAGACAAAGGCATTCTGACTTAGCATTCTTTCTTCATACAAAAAAAATGCTCCAATGAACCGTGAGGAGATGTCTCACAAATGGAATTCAGCTGTCAACAAGACTGGAAAAAAAGCACTATGATGGTTATCCTTCTGGCTTAAAAACACCCTTCAACAGCACAACACTATGTGTTTATGACATTTCAAGACGAAGTAACCTAAAGAAAAGTAGGTGCTATTGTGGAGAATATTTAGTACAACATTAGCTAAAATCACCATAAATAATTGAAAGTTCTAGCTTAATTTAATCTGAAACAAAACAGGAGAATATTCTATTTTACAAAGTATCTCAAACTGTACTTCATACACAAGCAATCAAATTTTCCTTTGCAGGAAATTTATTACTGTATATACTCTCGTATAAAGTCAACCTCATGTGTAAATCGAGGGCAAGTTTAGGGGCCAAAATTATGGATTTTGATATGACTCATGGGTAAGTTGAGAATCATTCCATGAGGACGGGAAAGGGTTGGCACCACCTCGGAGGGCCAGCCACTCCCATTTTGTCTCTCGGGCATTCTAAAAGGCCTTTCACCACTCTACTTAGATAAAGGGATGGTTCCTTTTCTTGGATAAAAGTTAATATTTTACCTTAATTTTTATCAAAAAAGGAACCATTCCCTTCTCTGAGTAGTGTTGCAAAAAGCGAGAGCTTAGTCCATCCCTAAAACCTAAGAAAAACCTAAAACAATCACAAACCCTTTTACTCTCCTGGCCCTCCTTGGGGAAATGCCATTTTCCCACCCAGATGTTCAGCAAGACCTGAAGCCGTGCTGCAGCAGAGAGAGTAGAGGGGGTCAGTGTTTCTTTTAGGTTCTCCCAGGACGGACTAGGCTCTTACCTCTCACCACTCCACTCAGAAAAGGGGATGGTTCCCCTTTTTGATAACAGCTAAAGTGCACTTCATACACTGACCTATTTACAAGTTGATTTTGATCAAAATTTTTAGACTTATACATGAGTATATACAGTATATGCAATGGACCTGAGAAGTCACATGCCCAGTAATCATACATAAGCAAAGCAACACCAATCAGAAGCAGCTCCTGAGATCTTATGCCTAGAGTTTTCTATTTTTACCACTGTACCAACAATTATTAATATAATAATTAGTGAACAAATGTTAAAACTAGCAAGTGGAGAGAGTAAATGGAACAGTAAAATTGTATCAACCTACCTCACCATTAGCCTCCCTACTTCAATCTTAATAAGCATTTTGACTGCACCTACAATATAGAGGTGCCATGTACTTCCTATGACAAACACAAACAGTAGGAAAGAAGTGGATGGGATATACAGTACGTCCCCACTATACATACAGGCTGTAATTTCAATTTCTTGGAAGACCAGCCTGGATCTGAACAGATATACATAGGACAGCATTCTTACTTTCCTCATCATACTGTGTCTGTTTAACACGCCTGAAGCAATGAGCAAATAAAGAAAAAAAATGTTACACTTCTGCTACATGGAAGAAAGTGCAAATATGAAAGGTTCTAATTTTAACATCTCACAATGAAGTACAAAACTCAACATCATCACAGAAAGGTACATGTTACCCCAAGCACATGGCTGTTATTTTCTGAAAAGCAGCACAATTGCTAAAAACCAAGCCTAACTGATTCAGTGTTTTAATTGTGTTGTAAAAATGACAAAGGGAAGGGGGATGACCTGGATATTTAATCTATATTCCAGAATATCTGGAGATGAACCCAGGCAATCACACACAAAGAAAATATGAAAATAGGCTAAATGGCTTCAATCACAGCAATATAGGGACAATTTAACAATGGGGAAACATGATCATGGTTGAGATGCATACTAATCATTGGTCCTACCAAGACAAGAGAGAGAAAAAAATGTTTTTGTTAAGTGGAATATATCACGTTAGTTGCATAATAGGCAAAAATACAACTGTTATTTCTAAACACTATTGTGAGGGACTCCACAGCCCATGCCCCTAAATTTTGGGGGAAAAGGAAGCAAAATTTTGCCAACTGTATCCCTAGAAGGCTCCAGGGGTCTAGTGGGAGCAAAAGAGTATTTGGGAGCATTTAGATGGGCATCTGGGCTGGAGGGGCTTCTTCAAACTGGAATGACTAGACTTCAGGGACATGAGTGACCAATTTTGAAGGTTGGAGAGCATCATGGCAAAAATGGCAGTGGGATGAGCCTACAAGGTCTCAGTAGCTGGGAAGATCCCAGCCTCTTGTTATTGCCATGCTGATCTCAAAATGTGGCTCCTTCAGAAGGGTTTTGCACAATATAAGTTGGTGTCTTTTTGGGGGAGGGCACATCTGTTTTTATTCTATTGTTCAAGTCCTGTTGTATTACCATCTGAAACATTTTTATTTTTCACTTATTATTTTCTTGCATGACTTTTTTTTCAATGTCAGCCAATTGTAGTGTGGAGAAGAATTAAAAATTAAGTTAGCTGTAATCTTTCTATTTCCACGCCTGCTCAAGTAGTGCAGACAGTAGATCATTCTGATGCTACTGCATGTTGTAAGAGCCTAAGCACTCAATAATCTTTCTTCCAGCTTTCCAATGAAACTGAAGAGACATGACTCCCTTTTAGCTTTTTAAAAGTGTCCTCCCATATCAGCTGAGTTCTGAGATCTTTGAGAAGGCACTCCTTTTTGTCTCATCACCCTTGCAGGCATCTTTGGTGGAAATACAGAAGAGGGACTTTTCGGTGGCTGCTACGAGGTTCTGGAACTTCCTTCCTAGTGAGGGGGCTTGACTGAGTTCTTCTCTGTTACCTTTTCACTGGAAGGTGAAGACCTTTTTATTCTAAAAGGCATTTGGAAATGAACTGCTTTGCAAAAAAAAAGCACTTTCCTGAGTCTGTTAGACTACTTTATCTAATATATAAAAGTCAAAGTTTCTGACTTGTCTCATATGATTGGCTGTGCCAGGTGAGAAGACCTCATAGGATTGGTTGCCTGTGAAGATTCTATGGAATCCTGAGGTTGGCAGTTAAGGAAGGGGCCTCAGCCAGAGAGCTCTTGGGCCTCAGGCCAGATGCCATGGAGATGAGGCCTAGCAGCAAGGAGGAGGAGGGCAATGTATTTCCCTCAGGAACCCAATCTGTGTATGTTAATAACTCTGAATACAGGTTGGATTGGGGAATATGGGGGAAAGCTACAGGTACTGCATAGGACAGTTTGGAGAATTAGAGGCACAGGATCTGAAATGTGTGTATTTTAACTGCATCTAATTCCTAAGGTAAGGTTAGATAATTCCTAAGGTATTTCTAATAAGTATTTCCTATGAGAAAATAAAATCCCCAGCTAGTATCTTTTATTTTTAAACTGGGATCTTTTAATTCTATGGACATCATTTATGGACATCTATGGTCATCATTTTAAATCTAATTTTTGCATATTTTTAATCTACACACATTTTTACTTGCATTTGTTTGTTGGTTGGTTGGTCTTTTAAGTTTCCTTGAGTACCAGGTTTGGAGGAAATGTAGGAAACAAACAAAGCAAGAGAAGACAAGTTAAAAAGCCCCTGAACATATAAACCTGTTTGCAAAGCCTGGCAACTTTAATGATCTGTAAAAATGCCTGCTAAATTATTGTCACTACCGTTTACCTGTAGATGGACAACCCTTTGGAACACATCCTCTCTCATGCTCATCTCCACATCAAAATGAGAAAGTCGTTTATCAGCTTCTGTGCTTGCTGCCCTCACATCTTTATCAGGTGAGACATGCTGTGGGAAGTCCAACATGCTTCTTTCCACTATTGGAGGACAAACAAAGAATATACAGTATAAACAAACAAAGAATATATAGGATAAACCCCAACATCTTAAGAGTCTTTCTCACTGTGAACAAATTATTTAAAATTCTTTTGAGAAAATGGCCTACATACTAGTAGGACAACTGTGAAAATTACTGACTCTTTTGCAGGACATCAACTTGTCATGAAGACAAGTTGATTACATGTTATAATAAACTACGGCAGGTAGGAAGTGCAGCAATTTTTCTAGAAATAATTAAGATCCCAGAAATGCTAAAAGAAGCTGATATTATTTCATAAAACATGCTCTTAGTATGAAAAGGAATTCATGTTGATTAATCTTTTTTTAATTTTTATAAAATGCAAAGATTGACATAGAAAAAGGAACAATCAAACTGATAAATACAGAAGAAACACCTAAAGGAAAGAAGGAAACCTATACAGAACAAATCATTATATATAAATTACTACAGAAACAATAACAATAAAACAAAGACATACAAATTTAATTAGGAAAGAAGACAGAAAACTTCCCCCCATGATGAGGTTTTAGCCTTAGGTAATAATTGACAAAAAAATTATCCTTTCCACAATTAAAAAGGGAAGAAATAAAAAATTTAAAATTTAAAGTAGTAACAATAATAGCAATAATAGTAGTGATAATTACTAAATTTGATCATAATCTTGTAAGAACTTACAACGATGTCCCATTCCTTTTTATCAATATATTCATCAATTGCAAACAATATTATAAACACAGTTTTTCCCCTCTTCCCCCAAATTATACACATTAGAGATGTTTATATGTTGATTAATCTTAGATTAGTGGCCTTACAATAAATCTTTCAAAAACAGTAATATGATTTTTAAACCTTTGTCTTGAAAGTGCCTTTGAAATATGGCAATAGAAGTTGGTTGATTATAGATATCTTTCTAAAACAGAAAGCTAGGATATTTAATCATCCTCACCCTCCTCCGCTGAGCTGCAGTAACTTTGATAAAACTAAGGGTATTTCTCAACAGAAGACTTCTAATGTAAGCAGTCAATAGCACTGTAAAGCTATTCTGTATTTCCCTCATTAATGTACTTCCAGGGTTAATTTCATATTTTAGTGGGAAATGGGGAGAATCTTTTGTTATTGCTTTTAAAGAATTACTTTGAGTAATTGAGTATTAAGTATATAATTTTTGCCTTAATTGTATTTTGTATAGAGGTCCTTTGCAAATATGCAATAATTGTAAATATGTAATAATTAATTTAAAAAAGAAAAAAAGAACATTATAGATAAAGAACACAATAAAACACTAATAGAATTGCAGAAACCAAAAAAAATATATTAATGTACTTCCAGTAAGTAAGAAGCTTAGAAGCAGCAGTGGGAAAACATGGGAATTATATGTGGATAACAATTACATCTGGTGTGTGCATTGTGTGTATCACAAGCTGTCGAAACCTCATGAATTTCATAGGGTTTTCTTATGCAAGCAGTACTCAGAGGTAATTTTGGTAGTTTCTTCTTCTGAAATATAGCTGACAATATCTGGAATTCATTGGTGGTCTCCCATCCAAGTACTAACCAGGGCTGACCCTGCTTAGCTTCCAAGATCAGACAGAATCTGGATGCCTGCAGGGTATTTAGGCCTACGATATTTGAACATCTGTAGATATTGTCTATTCCATGAGTGAAGTAGGTGCTTAATAAAAGCCTCCAGTGGGAGAACAGTGCATAGTAGTGACAGGTCTGGCTCTGATAGGACAGTACCTTGGATTCCCTTGAGCTGCATGGGAATGTAAACCCAAATAAGCCATCCCTGCATTGGTTCTTTTTCTTTTGCCAAGGTATTATTGTGTGCCTTCAAGTCGTTTCTAACTTATGGCAACTGTAAAGTGACCCTATCATGGGATTTTTCTGGGAGCTAAGAGTGCGTGCACCCAAAGTGACCCACTGGGTTTCTGTGGCCAAATGGGGAATCCAACCCTGGTCTCCAGGGTCACAGTTCAGTGCTCAAACCACTATTCCACTGTACCTCTTTTGCCAAACTACTTACTCATTAAGAATCATGCAAAAGTGACATAACTGATTGGTTACTTCCAATCAGTGCACAGCAAATGGACAATTTACCTCTCACACACACACAAAAACCATTTATAAACTTTTGTATTTATTTGTATCCTGTTATTTATTTATATTGTGTCATCCTTCTAGAAACTCATGTTTGCATGCATGGGCACACCTCCTCCTTTTGGTGTCATAACAATCTTGTGAGGTCGGGTATATTGAGAGAGGTGATGCTGATCTAAGTAAGACAAGGGTGGGAAACTCTGCCAGGTCTTCAGGTCATTTTTACCTTAACTTGATCAAACCCACACACCATTACTCCTGGGCCACTTCTATTTTTTTAAAAGACTTTTTTTTTTTTTTTTTTGCCTGTGGGGACTCAAACAGTATTTAAATGGACAGCCACATTTCCTAGAGACAGCAGGGAACATCATTGACTATGTTCATGCTGCATTGTTTTTTCAGGTTTGGGCAACTTTAGCCCTGATTTAGGGCTAAGTAAATTTCATGGCTCATCAGAGATGTGAATAAGTTCTGTCAAGTCTTTGTATTACACCACTACACTGATTTTGTATGTTAATATGTAATTCATGGGAAGCCACAATAGCAGATTCTAGGCTTTTTGAGGTATAATATCAATTTGGATTTAATTTTCTTGCAATATTTTCTCCAACTGTTCTTTGCTCATAGAACAAACCATCCTTCAGAAAATTTGTCTATATGTCCCTTGTGACTAATTACCTCTCTCTTCCTTCATTTATAGGCCTCCCATACCTGTTGGCCAGGGTACGAAAAGTGCAGCCCATGAGCCCCATGGGGAATTCCAAGACTTGTGTCTGAAAATCTGGACACAAGGTATGGAAGCTTTTGCTCTGGAATGGCCAATAAACCCTTCCCCAAAGACTCTGATGGATGCTATTGTCCATTTCACTACATTTTGGGATGTTTTGGTAGGTCCTTATCTTTTCAAGCCCTCTATATGCCTTTTATTTAAAAAAAAACAGGAAGTGACATCAGGTTAGGAAGCAGCAAAATACCTTACAGAATCTCCCAGATTCTTGTAGAGGCACTACTGGTCATTTGGGGACCACTTGGGTTGCTTGAAGAAAGTGAACAACTGTTGGTCTTGCAAAATTCAGTCAGTTGTTCTCCCGCTTCATTTCTTGATCCTAAGCCAAAGTTTTCCATAATCTGTCATTCTGCTCTGCTTCTGACTTTCAGCAACAACAAAGGCCTGTTTTAGTTTGTGCTCAATTTCATCCTGGACTCCAACAAAGATCCTTTGCGTTTTTTTGTCTTCTGACTGTGTAGTTGGAGCACGAACTTAGTTTATGATTATACTGATGGGTTTTTCCTGAAGTCTTACTGATATGATCCAGTTGGACTTTACACTATATTCTTTGAATGCTTTTGCTAAATCTTTCCTCATTATTAATGCCACACCAATGCTTCATAGATTTTCATTTCCTGAGTAAAACACCATGTAATTATCTGACCCAAACTGTCTCATTGCAGTCCACTTTAGCTCATTCACCTCAAGTATTAAATTGTTTACACGTTCTTGTTTTACTCTGTCTAGATTCCCCTCATTCATGCTCCTCAGTTTTCAACTTCCCTTTCATTTCTGAGCACATCGACAGTTGAATGTCCTTTCAGCTTGAGTCCAGTTATGTTCTTAGCCACAGTACTACTCATACTTGTTCTCTGCTGTAACCCAGTAGCTCACAGTTTTCCAAACTTTTCATGTTGGTGACACCCTTTCTTAGACATGCATCATTTTACAACACAGTAATTCAGTTTTACTAGGAAACAGGAAGTTAAACAAACCCCTTATAAGAGATACAGACACATACATAAATTGTAATAACAAAATGTATGGGGACATAACATATCTTATGAAAAGCTTTCATATATTTTAAAAAATACATGATTTATAAATAATATCATACATTTCCAAGATTGTAGGCAACACACCTACGCACTTCAGGCGATACACTAACACGTCACAGCACACCATTTGGAAAGCCCTGCAGTACTTGTTGGGTGCCATCCGGCCTGGGAGTCTCATTTTCCGGCATTATCTCATTTCACTTTGGATTGCCTCATCATAGGGTTTTCATTATAAAACACATTCAAAAAGGAGTTTACTGTGCCTCCTCCTGTGTAGTACTAACAAGTATTAGGTACGGCACCACTGCCATTGTCTCTGAGAGAGCCTCCACCAGTGTCACCCTCCATTACTGCTGCTGCCTTGCTACCACCAGCCTGGCCTCTTGCCTCACAAGAGCACCCAATCCCACTGACACAGAAAGGTAACGCCATATCAACATAAAAGAATTTATTTAAGAATTAATTCCCAAAATGTACATTAATGATAGAATGATATCAAACCTGCATATATGTGTTATGTGTATGCATGTAAACAATAACTATAGATTTCTTTTGTCTACTTTCTGAAGCTCTGCCTAGTTAATACCAATAGTTTCAAACTTACACCAATATGTAAAAGAGAAAATTTCTTTTTAGTATAACAAGCAGCACATCAAAGCAGAAATGCTGTGGATTTTTTTATAATTTGCAGAAGCTCATAATTTTCCATAAGCACACATAACTCTGAGTCACTAATTTTCCATCTGACCTACACAAATTGAAATAATTATAAGCCATGTAGCTAAATATTAATTCTGCATTATTAAAACTTCTATTTTTAGCTACAAGCAACTGACTTTAAATTCCTGTCCCACAAATTTACCCTCTTTTGATTTAGAATTTAAATCTTCCCTTCTGGTACAACCTAGAGTAGCAGCAGAATGGCATACTTACCTGAGTACTCAACTTCTATATCTGCCAAAGCCTGTACAGTGTTTTCATAAGTGACTTTATCCATACCAAGCATCCCAACACTGTCATAGACTTGTTTTGTTTTTTTGATAAGTTCCTCAGTTCTTGTTCGAATCTGTTCTGGTGTTAAATCCCATTTCAGAAAGTTTCGGTCTGCTGCACTATAGGAAGCAGCCTTGATAAATGTAGTGATCTCTGTTCCCAGTGTCATTCTGAGTAAAATCCTTGGGCCAACAGCTCTGCAATTAAAAATATCAACAAAGACAAAAAATAAAAATAAAAAATGAAAAGGCAAAAAATACCATCCAACTTGAGCAGAAGAGACAACACAGAAAAAAGCCAAAACATGAGAATGGAAATGATGTGTATCCTTATTATAGATGAAATATTAACAGCATGTGAAAAATTATAGTTTTTGCACATCTAGAAAAATCTGATGAAAAATGAGATATAGGATAATGAAAAAAAGAACGACATGGAACAGGAAATTATGCTCAGAGGAAAATTATGAATGAAAAGCAGGGAAATTCTACTAAAGCAGCAATAAAAGTGCTGGATAAAAGTCAGTTAGGAAAACTAAAAGTGGAGATGTAGCAAGAAAAGTAGCCCTTAAGTAGGAAAATTCTTTCCTATGTATGCTTTTAGCTCTCCCTTGATTTCTGCCATTCTTTCATTTCTGTCTTCTTTCCAAAGTGCTTCTATTCCCAAAATTTTCTGTTTGCAGCAGACAGGGTTCTCTCACATTCTTCTAATTTTCCCTGTATGTAACAAGGAGTAAATAAACTCTGAGGTTCTCATGAGACCGTATCTAATTTCACACTGGATGCTTCAGAAAATTCTGCTAATGAATGAGAGTAGAAGAAATAAAGTTCCATTTAGATTTTCTTATAGCAACTATTTTCAGGAAGATGTAAAGTGAGGCTGAAATTTGATCTCAACACCAAACCAAGAATTCAACTACTGAATGTCAGAAAGATTACATATAAATCAGAAAAAAGTCAAGACAAATAAAAAAGTCAAGACTGCTCTTTTGACAGAGCAGTCACCTGACAATGCAAGAAGTGACAATAATTTTGGCAGCATGCAAAATGATGAGCAGGTGAATCCAACAAGTCTATTTCTGGCAACATAGTTGGCATGTTGGAATGTAGCAAGAGATACATCAAAACAATAACAGCAAAAAGAAACTAAGAATAGTGTTGCAACACTAACATTCACTCCCAATGTATCCATGGAAATTCCACTGGCACTCATGGAGGGAAGGTGGCCGTCACAGTGACAGCAAGTACAATATTAATCTATCTCATATTCCCCCTCCCCAGCCAAAAAAACCCCACAATGCAGAGCAGTAACTGATCTTTGCAGCCACAAATATCACGGCTTTCCTTAGGATAAGAGACTAAATTACATGGTGACAAACAATCTGCAGAAAGTGTTTCCATGGCCCAACAGGCAAGTGGTTCCCATGCAGAACTCACACACAGGCCCCTGCTCATCAAGTAAAGGTGGTAGGGCTCTGTTCTAGTACCAGTGTCCCTGTCAATAATAAAGAAAATACACTTAATAAATAAAAAATGAGAAAAAAGAATCTGGGTATAATCAAATAAACTACGATCAAAATACAATACTGAACAAATACATCAATAATGACAGATACTGAAAGGAAGAGCACTTATATAGAACATACTAGTGTATTTACCCGGTATTGCCCAGGGTTTTTATTTTCCTCTTAAGAACTCACCAAACTGTCTTCTCCATTTCCTGTAACTTTGCTCCGTATTTCCCAATGCAATCTGTATTCAGAGTTATTTACATACACAGTTTGGGTTCCTGAGGGAGTACACTGTTCTCCTCCTTGATGCTAGGTCTCGTGTCCATAGCAACTGACCTATTTCTATACCTGTAAATTTCCCCATGTTCCCCAATCCAATCTTTATTCAGAGTTGTTAATATACAGAGGTTGGGTTCCTCAGGGAATACACTGTCCTCCTCCTTGCTGCTAGGCATCATCTCCATGGCAACCAGTCTATTCCAGTACCTGTAACTTTTCCCCATAGTCCCTTATCCAATCTGTGTTGTCTGGTCATGCTGATGTACTGGCTTTTTCTTTCTTTCTGTTGAATTTGAGCAATGGCTTTATGCTGTTTCTGGAAGTATTTTTTGTTTTGGATTTCAATTTTAAGGTTCCTTACATATGGAACTCATACAATCTACTGTGTGAGGCAAGAAGACCTTGTAACTACAGCCATTTCTGCACTACACTGTTCTACAGTGCTATTATTCCACTTTCAATATCCTGTGGGATTCTGGGGTTTGTAGTTTACTGAGGCTAAAGACCTCTCTGGCAGAGAATTCTTTAATGTCCCTCCTTAAACTACAAATCCCAGGATTTCATAGGACGTTGGAAGCAGAATAATAGCAGTATGACAGTGTAGTAAGGAAACAGGCTATGTTGTGTAAGTCACTTTAATTTTTCTCACATATGCCTCCCAAATGTTTTCTGGCATCCTTATTGATGGTAGGCCTCATTTCCATAGCAACCGGCCTGAGGCCCAAGAGCTCTCCACTGAGAGCTCTAAAGGCCCCTCCCCAAACTGCCAACCCCAAGATTCCATAGAATCTCCACAGCCAGCCAATCAGATGAGATCTTCTCACCTCACTCAGCCAATCATATGAGGTCTTTGCCTGCCTGACACAGACAAACTTTAATTTTTATATACTAGGTATGCAGGGGCAAAGGAGAAGGGTCTCAAAATGACATATACCAAGAACTACTACAGAGGTGAACATACAGTAACAAAAACTCAACGGAACACAATTCTAATCTGCAGAAAACAATGTTTTATTTTGATAATATTCCATCTGATTAGAGGACAGAGGTAGTAGTTCTGCCTAAACTTCTGCAGTTTGTTCAATTTTATTGCTATGTTTTATTGTTTTATACCCTGTAATTTCACTATTTTATAGTCTTCTGCTAACAGTTTAAATTCTTTATTGCCTATTTTTAATTTTTAATTATGCAGAGTTATTGCTTAGTATATGACTGCTTGGATTGCACTGATAGCAGCCAGGAAGCTGCTGCCTGTAAGGTGTGCTGCTGCCCATTAATGTGATGTCTCTGTTCTCCCAGAGAATAACAGACTCTTTGTGCTAACAAAGAACCTTACTGTTGGGTCTGCCTTTTGCCCGGTCATTAACACGACAAAAAGGAGGGAAAGGACCAACTCAACCACAAATACAAGCAGTCATTTAGCAGAGGGGACAGAGTCTCAAGCAGGTGACACTGGTATTTTAACAGAAAAATATATGGAATCTCTTTCCGTGGAAACTCTCTTATCTACTTATACCTTATACCAAACTATTATCAGAGCAGTGTTTGTAAACTGCATGAACACTCTAATATTTTAGTTCTCAATTACAAAAGGCGCTGAGTTCTTTAATAAATTTGGTATCTCTGATCTTGCACAAGTATTTTGAGTCAAGCAGCCTGGATAATCACCCACTGCTCTCTTCCTTGGATTAATCCAATGGCTGTCACCAATACTCCAACCGAAGCTTTAATGCCTGCTCTAACTCTAAAGATTAAAAAAATATTATAACAGGCAGAAAGAGTATTGCCTGATCTTACAAGCTTTCAAATAGTGATAAATGTGTATCAATTCAACTGACAAATTCCTTATTGGAACCGAGTTTCTAGGGCTAATATGAATCCTAAACAAATTTTAAATATCAGATCCTCACATTTGTTCTCTGTTGAACTGCTATTTTCATTTACACAATATATGAGAGTTCTACCTTGCTTCAACAAATCCACTATCCTCAATTTATTAATGAGCAAAAAGACACACTTGCAAGCTTTTGGTATTTTTCCAGCATGGCTCTTGTATATTAGACCACTAATTCCTCTTGAGAAATGCCCAGCTCTTTGTTTCCAACATCACAATAGCCCTACCAAGTTGACTACATTTACAGAATCCATGGCTAAGTCTATGGCACAAATGGATGCTGCTGCTGCAGAAAAAGAACATTTCATTGATAGATCTTCTAAATCATCTTCAGTAGCTCAAAGAGACCAACCTGACAAATTACACCAGCCTAAGACAAAGTTTTCTAAATTGCCAGTCACTGAATTATACCATGCTATTCATCAATCCAGGTTAGAAGTATTTCTGCTATGTGATCATCACATGGATTTAGGATTCAATCAGTATACAGAAATCTCAGAGCTAATAACATTTGGTCACGATATCCCTGAGAAAGTAAACCTTATAGCTCAGGAATACCGTTACTCTTCTGAATTAACACCAGCAACCCATATGGAAACTACAACTTTTCTTCATTCCAATTTGCAATCTGTAGGATTCTGTTCCCCTTTGCCAACATTGATTCTCAGATAGCTCTGATGACCTCTAAAACCAGGGCCCCTGAGAATTGTATATCAGAAGAGATGAAGAGAGTTCTTTGGACCTACTGCCTCAGGAAGATTTCTGTTTAAGGATAAGCTCATGGGACATTGCAAAATGGGCAAATAATAGCATGAATACTTCACTCTGTGAGTATATTTGTTCTTTTGATGTAATATTGTTGCAGGATTTAGGAGTGCTCATCTTCACTTAAATCAGGGAAATAATTACAGTTTGATATTTTCAGTTAAAATAAAGACAAGAGAAATCTAAGAGCAATTTTGGAGTGAATGTGCACAGTATTTCTGCATAAGTGCACATCCTGCACTTGTCCACTCAGAAATAAATTCCATTAAGTTCTGTGAGACTTATTCTCAATTGGATACAGAACTTCAGCCTTATAAATACTTTCTGCCGATGCAGCGTTTTTGCTTGTGCAATTAACCAGTAAACCATTGAGCTAATGAGTAATTAGCCATGCAATTAACTAGTAAAAAAGATTACAGCTCTGCTGCTGTCACCCTGCTGATGCTAATGATCTAACTAAGAGTTTATCCACAGCACGTGACATTAGAAGCAAGCTAGTTAGTCCTGAACAGCTACAATACCAATATGGATTGATACACAGACATTGCTGAAGATACTAACAGCAGCTTCCAGACAACAAGCAACTTGCATTATTTATGCCTCTTGTAGAAATGAAATTTTAATTAAGTGTCAAACTCGAGGGACTCTCTAAATATCTATAAATTCTCCTGTAGGATATCTCTATCAGTCAATCATGTCTCAGATGTCTATCATGCAACAATCTACTGCCACATCCTAAGCAGCGCTATACAAGCTTATGTACATCTAAGCCTAATAAAAAGAATAGATCTTAGCAAGCCTAAATCAGCACAGGAACAGTTTTACTGTCAGATTAGAAAGACATATTTATATAAGTAGTGTCTAAAGACAATCAAGACTTAGACAAAATTTACTGTCTCAGATACACAAGCCAAGAAAAACCTCTGAGTTCTTTTGATAATAACTTCACCACTACACAACATTTATACTTATACATATATTTATCTGTATATGTATATATATGTGTGTGTGTGTTAAAAGAATAATTGCTTTAAAGGACTCCTCAGTGCACTCTAAATACGTCAGGATGTTTTATGAAAACACAGCCAAGTGCATTTCAAGAAATTCACTTCAAAATACACATCACCCAGTCAATTATTTTGCTGCTCTGTTTCTAATGCTGATTTACATGGGATCCTTTTATTAAAAAAACAAAAATAGCCATACCGGTCTATGATAAAATAAAAAACATTATCTACAGTCAGAAATTGCTTTATTAGGATCATCAAGTGAAATGACAAGTGTACAAGCTTTTGAATTCTCCAGAACTCTCCCTGGTTAGGTCCTTAGAAGGTTTTTACATCAGTAGGCAGGGAAAGAAGTCAAGTGCAAACATCTGGCCAGATGTTGCAAAATCAGCACTTACACTCAGTCCCAAAGGGAGACTGGGATTAGTAAACAAGTATTACTAAATAAGAAAGGAGGCCTTATGATATAGATATGCTGCGTATTCCTTCTCCTTTCCCTATATCTGCAACCTCAGGAAAACTTGGGAGAAAGTGATCTCACTGGATAAGCCTTTGTAGCAGGGTTTACTGCTGAAAAAGTATGCCTTAGATCAGATGTTTAAAACTTGATTTCTTTCAAGTGAAACCAGAAACTCAGGGCTATTAGATGATTGGAATAGTCACAGTTGTTCACTGAGCACATCCTACATTATGATGAAGGATGCTCCTACAAAAAATGCATGCCACAGGTTCCCCATGTTTTGCAGCACCCTTCAAATTCTATACAGTGCAGCCTTGGTTTTAAAAAACAGCATTTGAGAAAGAGAGCGAATGCGGCCCATAATTTTTTAAAAAATCCACAACTGGATGGTATTTGTTTTAGGAGCAACCAAAAAAACCAACAATAAGTCAATTCAGAGACTTTGGATTATTACAGTAGGCACTGTTGTTCACTGGACACATCTCACATCATGATACGGGATGCTGCCTACAAAAACTCATATCCCAATTAATGATTTCTCCAGGCAGCTTTCTGAATATTTTGCAGTCCCCTTCCTATCCTATATTGCAGCCTTTAAAAAAAAAAAAATCTGACAAAGACACACAGAGCAATTGCCTTTAATAAAAAACCCTGACTGGGCGATATCTCTTTCAGGGCCAACCTAAATACCACAAAATTGTGCAAATTAACTCAAGATCATTGTGGTATTTTGCACGGTATTGGCTAACAGTGGGTTTTAAAAATTTTCCTCAAGGACCATCCTGTTTGCTTTTCTTCTTTTCCCCTACAGCTATTTCCAAAGGGCCGAAGTGGGTCAGTGATCCTTTCTAAAGCTGCCAACCTCTACGCCTCAGGTTTTCGATTGCAATTTTATTTAATTAAATCCGCCTTAAAAAAATACGGTAGCAACCCTTGCACACAAAGGCCGTTTCCGCACGAGGCTGTTATAGCGCGATGATTCCGCTTTCAACCTCCTCTGGAATCCTGGGGTTTGCAGTTTCGGGAGGGGCCGGCCGGCCCCTCCCGAAACTGCAAACCCCAGGATTCCAGAAGAGGTTGAAAGTGGAATCATCGCGCTATAACAGCCTCGTGCGGAAACGGCCAAAGATTTTAAGGCCACCGTGAGAAGGGGAGGAAAGCTGAGGCCGTCCACTCAGTAAAGGGCGGCGTTTTCAGGTAAAAAAAAAAAAAAGGCACATCCGTGGGGCGGTTTTGCGCACACCTAACCCAGGGAAGGGAGAGAGGGCCTCTGGCCTGGGCGCTTGGACGCCTTTTCTGCAACTGGCGAACAAAAGAAACCGCAATATGCCACTGAGGGGACCTGCGGACCACCTCCCACTGCAGTCCTTCAAATGCCACACTGGGAGAGGAACCCACACAGGCAAAGCCGTTTCCCGCCCAGGTCCCTCCCTCCTCCCCCCCGGCCAGCCTCTTCCGCGCAGGCGAAGGCACCGCTTTCCCTGCACCGAGTACCTGCTCAAACTCCGGCCCACAAAAACGCCCAAGGAGAGCATGGGGGGGAGGCGGGGGAGCGAAAGAGGAGGGCCTCGCCTCGACCGCCTCCACAGCCCGACGGCGGCTCCCAGCCCCTGCCGCCGGAGGCCCACGTGCCCGCTCACGCCCGCCGCCTCGCCGAGGCACTGAGGGAGCAGCGCCGCCTTCCTTCACTTCCGCCGCCTTCCCTCCCGCGCGCGTTCTCGGCGCCGCTCGCGCGCGCGCACAAACCGACGCCGACGCCGCGGGGACGCGCGAGGCGGGCAGCTCGCCAGTCCATCAGCCGGTCGAGGATTGGGAGAAGTTTGCCGCGCTTCGACGCACCGCGCGGGCCGACCGAAGAAGGGAAGGCGCCTCGGGGCGACCGTCGCCAGCCATTGCCCCGACCGCCCCTCCTCCTCCTCCTCGCACGGCCGGTAAGGGTTTTGTCTCGTTGCCTTGCCCTTTGTACGGCCCCAGAGCTTTCTTTCCGCTGCATTGAGAGAGAGAGAGAGAGAGAGAGGTTGGCGGTTGGCGGTTGGCGGTTGGCTGGGTGCTGCCACCCCCACCAACGGCGTCCTTGCTTGGCGTCGGGAACGGAGTGGAGCCCACAGCTGGCCTTGCCCGGTCGGTGGGGCGTTTCGGGAGGGACGGGGCGTAAGGGCCATCCCGGGGCATCTCCTGAGGCAAACACCCGCTTCCTGCGCCTGCCACTGGTCTAGGCCATTTCCGCACTAGGCTGTTATAGCGCGACGATTCCACTTTCAACCTCCTCTGGAATCCTGGGGTTTGCAGTTTCGGGAGGGGCCGGCCGGCCCCTCCCGAAACTGCAAACCCCAGGATTCCAGAGGAGGTTGAAAGTGGAATCGTCGCGCTATAACAGCCTAGTGCGGAAATGGCCCTAGTCAGGGGACCTCGTCCTCTTGCCGAGCCTCGAGAAAGCGGAGATGGAGGGGGGGCGGAGGTCAGGCGGGTCCAGAGGGTGTCCCATTTTCCCTGCGTGGATGAGGCTGGGGAAGCCGGGGTGGACCCTTCCCGCGGGATGCGGTGGAGAAGACGAGGGTGGAGGTCGATGCATTAAGCGCTGCCCGGTTTCCCAGGCGTGTGCTGGTAGCATTTCTCCTCTCTCTGGCCGTTTCTGCACTAGATGGTTCTAGTGTTATTATTCCGCTTTCAACATCCTTTGGAATCCTGGGGTTTGCAGTCAATGGCAGACCCCAGGATTCCATAGGATGTTGGAAGTGGAATGATAGCACCAGAACCCTCTAGTGCAGAAATGGCCTCTGCGTGTGTATATAGATCTGCGTGTAACGTGACCACCCTCCTCTTCTGCGCCTTGATCCCCAAAGCTGTCAACCTGCCAAAGGTTTTCGTGCGCATATGTTCCTAGTGCGCTAGGTGGATAAAGCTCGGAGGGCTGATTTTTCAAAAGCACTCCCAAGGAGTGAAATTTCAAATATAGGGTTGGCTGGTTACATAACCACATCAAGTGTATGGGGAGTATAAAGATACTTCAATCGGGGCATTGTGCGTCCTCCTTCAACCACCAGCGTTTGCCTCAAGTGGGCTGTGCCACCATTAGCGTGTTTGTTATATGACAACACTTGTGCCTCTCTGTTGGCAAGCAGCTCTTTGGATGTTTGTCATCACCCTCAGCACTCTAAACACGTCTAGTGTTTTCAGAGCCACTATGAAGATGTTCAAAGGAGTACTTCTCCAGAGCAAAACTGGAAAAGGTTTGTAAGGAGCAGCTGGAAGCCTATGAAGCTGGACTGAAATACTTTTTAAAAATTATATAATTTCTCACAGAGAAGATGCTGAATGCAGATGAAGCTCTGAGTAAGCAGTGTGTCACTAATCACAAGTTTGCATTGAGGTCACCGTGTTCTGATTTTCATTCCAAAGTGCAGGCCTGTGTGAGGAGACAGTTGTTTTTCCTTGGTTATTTGTGTTAATGAAAAGGCACGTTTTCAAATTACCAGTGTCATGTGTATTCTTTCATTCAACAGCACAGACTCTTTAACATGCTGTTATTTAAGCTATATAGCTCTTTTTAAAGTTTATCCATACAATGGCAGCTGGTGAATGTTGGAGATGATGGGGGTGCTCTTTACTGATTTGTGTCTCAGTTGTGTACACTTTACACAGTGCATTATCACAATCATCATCATCTTGAAGCCTGTTTGGAGCATACACAGTGGCAGAGCTCGGAGTGTGTAGAGGGGGTGGGGCTACGGTGCATGGGGGCAGGGGCAGGGCATGTGGGGCAGGGGCAGGGCATGTGGGGCATGGCCGCAGTTGTGCGGGTGGGGCCAGGGCATGCAGAGGCGGGACTACGAGCCGAGATGCCCTCAAAACATTGCCGCCCAGGATGAAGCGCCCCCCACCTCCTGTTCCTACGCCACTGGGTATACATATGTACTGATGTAGCAGGGCAGCTAAGATTCTTAGAAGAAAATGTACAGAAGGAAGCTCTAGGACAAATTATTTGTTTTTAACAGAATTCCCAAAATAGCAACAACTAGAAATGTTCAAGAAGGGCCTTTCCATTCACAATGACATAAAATTTAAAAGGTGATAGAATGCTGTGGGATACCTTCAATTCCAATTTTATCCCGACGAAAGCCAGTTGAGGACATTAGTCATTTTGCTGTCTTTCATGCTTATTGCACCATCTGCACACCATTTGCAAATTATGACATGATTCACTCATCTCAATTAAACAGTGGTGTGTAGTGGACCAGAGAAGCAAATGAAGAACCCTCATTTGAAATGCAAAAGCTGTTATCAGAGGGTCTCTTTGACACTGATTGCAAATCAGAGATCTTTTGTAAGGTAAAAATAGGTAGAATTTCATTGTTGACAAAACAAGTGGGATAAACACATGTACTTTGTGGAAATCCTTTTTTTTTTTTTAAGCTTAATCTGAAAGCTATATTCTGGATAATCTGGCCAATATCTGTTGGCTTTTGATTGTCATCCAAACACACTTCAAAGTGTTTTGTGCAGAGTGCTTTGCTTTTAAAGTTACATGGAGCTTGGAGCCTGGATACTTCAGAGAATAACAATCAACTTGTAGAGTAGAAGACTGGAATGCTTGGCCTTCCTCACCATTGACTGAGCTGGTTATAGGTGTTGAGACTTGCGGTCCATCAAAATATATAGGGATGCATGCTTCCTGACCTTGCTGTGTACTGCATTCTTCCTCAGTGGGCCTTTTCCAGGTCTTTCGACTCTGTGAAAGTGACGCAGCTGACACTGAGGATGAAGGGTCTTTTTGGTCTCCCACTTCTTGTCTGGAGCCAATCTTAATGTCTTTCAAGAGCTAAGCAAAGACCCTTTTAGTTTTCCAGGCTTTAAACCGCCCATTTATGTTTTCCCTCCTGAAGTTTTTTTTAGCATTGCCTTTTATTTTTTCTGAACTGTCTTATTGATGATTGCTATTTTTTTGAAACAAAGCATGGTGCAGTTCATTAGATATTTTAATTGAAATTAGATATAGACTTATTTTGATTAAATAAAAGAAATATAAATTTCAACATAATCCCAAATGCAACCTAATTTTAAACTAGGGTTGGGCAAACTCTGACCCTCCAGATTTTTTGGATTGCAATTCCCATCAGCCCCTAGGCAGTGCAGTCAGTGGTGGTAGAAGATAGAAGTTTGAGTTCAGTTACATTGGGAGGCCTTGAGTTGCCCAGCCTTGTGTTAGAGTTTCTATGGACCCAAACTGTTAGGTCTGTTTTCTTTCGTGAAGGGGTTTACTGCAATTATTAGCCAATAGTCTCCAATTAGAGTTATTGTTTCCAGGTGCATTCACTTCACAGCCCTGAGATTTTATTCAGCATTAAATTAAGAAGAAAGTGCCATTCAGCTTATGTAGGTTGCCCAGTTTTATCCTTCCTGGCTTCAGGAGATTGTTAAAGGTATTTAGTGGTCCTGTTTCAACCTACTTTATTCCCATCACTTCAGGAGGCCTCAATGCCAGAACCCTTTTTTTCCCTTTTGTGTGGCACAGCTCAGTCATAAAGTTCTGACTTCTGAGCACAAGCAGAGTACCAGTGCCACAGAGTCATAACAGCCTCTGTATTTTGTAGGCAAGGTATCTGCAAAGGGAATCAGACCCCAAGGAAACTGAACTCATTCAAAGAAAGGGTCTGCCTTCTGCCATACGAAACCCAACTCCTAAGAATTCAGCAATGTATTCACACTGCAGCACCTCCTCCTCCCTCCCTGCTCCAGTTCTAGATTACAACCCAATAAAGTCCACAGAGCTTGGGAAATTTATTTCTGGACCACAGCTCCCAGAATCAGACTGCGATTGAGGAATTCCAGAAACTTTCATCTGAAAAAGGAATGTTTCCAAGTTTTGAGCTTCCATGCTTAGTTATGTAATGATGAACACTCACAAATTCAGACAGACAAGATGAGGTACCAGTGCCAAAATCAGCAGGGTCCTGGCAGTGTGGATAACAGAAGACAAGACATCAAATGGAAGCAAAAACCCAGCAATTCACAGAGGGGAGAAAAATCCAGGGATAGAAACTGAAGAATAAAACTAAGAGGATGTGGAAAACAACAAAGTAACTATTCTCAGAATCTGTTCCTCCATATGCAAAGTACCCAAAAGCTAACAGGCGTGGCTTATATGAAGGCACTCATGTTTTTAATTTCAGATTTGACAGTTGTACTGTGTTCTTACACTGAGAGGCAAGTTCTAACAGCGCAGTGTGAAAGGTTAGCTTGAGTTGTCTTCTACTGGAGCAGGGACATAAACAATGGGAAGATACAGGGCTTTTACTCTGGATTCAGGGCAGTTTTCAGGACAGGAATAGCCTTGGTTGCATTGGTTGGATGACCATCCGAAAAGAATGACTGCATCTGGCAAAGGACAGGAAAAGTACAACACTGTTGGTTGTTCTGGGCCTCCTAGCAGTTTTTTATAGATCACACATTGTATTGTTCTGGATTTTCTGGCTTGGTCAGGTTTAATTGGTTCTGTTCTTATCTTATGGATACTTCGTGATACCACCTTGTTCATCCACATGTTGTTTAACATTCAGTAGTTAAATTGCTGGTGGTATGAGCTGCAGATGATATACAACTCTACCTCTGTTTTGTATCAGCTAATCCAAGCGAGGCAGTAGAAATCCTAGGTAGCTGCTAGAGATAATTTATAGATGGATAAAAGAAAGCAGGGTGATTTATTTTATCCAGACAAGACAGAAGTAGTTTGAATAGAGAAACCTGCTGGTCTAGATAAAGAGATGAAGCTAGTATTGGAGAAGTTTGCACTCCCTGTGATGAAGTAAGTCCTTAGCTTGGGAATCAATCTTTCTTCGTGGTTGGGTGGAAGACCAGGGGAAGCAATAATTAAGAGCGCCTTTTACCAACTTTGGTAAACTGACTATGCTGGTAAACAAGGGCTGTGGACCTCAGTTATCTATGTCCTAGTTATAACCAAATTATATTACTGTCCAATGCGCTGTGTGTGGGTTGTCTTTGAAGGTGATTCAGAAACTGTTACAGAAATATTGCTGCTTTTGTCTTTGTTGGTGCTAGATAGTGTTAGGAATTACAGTTTCCCAGGGTGTTAGCACTTTGGGGGAAATTCTATTGAAAGCTAAAACTGTTAGGAATCAGATTTCTTTTAGCAGAACTGCAGAAAAACATGTCCTAATCTCTGTGTGGCTTCCTTGAACCTAGACTGACTTGGAAAGCAAACCAAGGCAGGCAATTTCAGGTTACAAACTTATAAAAGTTTACTAAAAATTTTTACAATTACAGATATATTGGAGAGCCTTGGTCCTAATTAGCTAACAAAAAGATTAGGTAAGATAGTGGCTTCCTTCTTAACTCACTGTCTCCTTGGTGGAGAGGCGAAGCATGGTCAGAGAGGAGGAAGTTGAAGCAAAAAATGGCAAAAGGAGCAAAGGGAGAGAAGCATGGTCTTTTATTTAAGGCCAACGATGCCAGAGTCTGTCACGGGTCATATGGTCTGGTCACTTGGATACCATAGCCATGCTTTAAATAACACAAAGAGCAACACTGAGGCTTTAGTTGAGAAATCAAAAGGCTTTGACTTGCAAAGGGAAAAGAAATGAAGCTAGCTAAGCCCCATATGCCCTAGAACAAGGGAGAGAGGTGAGAGAGTGCCAGACTTTTCCAACAGATAGTTAAATCGTATTAGATCAATTCTATATCAGTTGCACTGTCTTCCAATTCATTTCAGTGTTCAAAGTGCTGGTGTTGACACAGATGAGCAGTTTGGGTTCAAGCTATCTGAAAGAGCCTGTAGGAAACTGCCCAGGCTTGTGGTTCATCTTCAGATGTGTTACTCCCTAAATGGACTTTAATATCAGATTTTAATAGCAGCTATGAGAGGGAGAATTTTCAGTAGGGGCTTCTGTCTTCTGGAATTCTGACCAAATAGGTTCTTGTTTGGCTTTTTCCGTAGCTGATTTTGAGAGGGCCTTAGGAGCAAACCATTTGTCTCTGAAGAGATGAAGAGATTTTTAGCATATTTACTGCTGCTACATCTTTGAACTGTTTTGTACTTTCATTATATTTTACCACATTTTAATTGGCTTATTTTAAAGTTATTACATTTAAGTTTAATCATTTGTTGACAACTTAATTTTACTGTTTTGTATTGTAAATTGCCTTTGGGAAGATTACCGTTCTGAAACGTGACTGAACTATATGTTAAAAATAATTAAAGACATCAAGATGTTGAATAGAACTTCTAGAAGTCTGAGGTGTAGACAAAACACCAAGGTGGGGGGAAGATTTGGTGCTACAAACTCTCCACATTTTCACCTTTCCTATTGAACTCTGAAAGAAGAAAGTCAGTGACAAAATGAGTACAGTGTTCTTTGATTAAATATTGGACTGGAGAGAACCCAGTGGTCCATGATAATCTTTGCTATATTCATAATTACGTGTTCAAGCTTTAGGTGCTTGCAATTAAGTAGCAAGAAAGGTCTCTATTGAAATCCCTTCTCAAGAATTTTTGACATTCACTAGATGCCTTTGGAAGAGGAAGGAATTTTAAGAGTAAAGTTGGGATTCTCTGCATTTTCTGGACACTAATTGGATTGCTTTTCATTTTATGATTCATAGGAGCTTCACAAACATTGAAAATGTCTTCTGTCAAACGCCTTGTATATGCTGTCATCCATTTCTTGCGAGAACAGAGTCAAATGGATACATTTACCTCAGATGAGCAAGAAAGCTTGGAAGGTTTGTGTTGACTGCAAAGCATGATATCTGATGGAAGTGTTGACTGTTAAATGTGTGAAAAGAGAGAGGGAAGTGTTAATGCTATCCATGTTTGTTTGTTTTTTCAGTAACAGCAGTTTTCAAGCTGTTGTTCTTAGGAACCCTGGAGTTCCTTGGATGCTTAACAGCAAGTTCTTATTAGAACATCAGCAACGAGATACACGATTCCCAGAAAGGGAGCTTGTCTGATGTTACCAATTTCTTCCTTCCTATATTCCCTAGGAAAGCTTTGGATTTTTTCACCCCAGGCTACGTTTTCAGTTCATGTGGATCAACAGTGAGGCCAAGCAGGCAGTCTGGGCATGCTTAGTAACCAATAATTCTTCCTTGCAAGTAGGAAGGCCCACTTTCTTGATCCTTAATCTGCAGTGGCATTTTTCTTTCATACTGCATGCTTATACTAAAGGTTCAAGGATGAGAAAAATGAGTTAGATTTGCCTTGTGGTGATAAGGGAAATTTTGCTAGGTATTGCTCCTACTAATTGTGATACTTATAGTGTTTCCCACTTGGGACTTAATGTTGAGAAGAGCTGGTGGCACAATCATGATGCAATGTGGAGCTGGCATTGGCCCAACAATAATCCTGGCCTGTTATACGTACTTCTATGTGTGAAAAGATATTGGCTACCAAGCTGTAGGTAATAGACATTCTGGTCAGGGACAGCCCATGAGATCTGGCTGAAAAGAAAGGAATAAGATGGTATTCACCTACCCCAAATCCATGTTGAGGCTTGGGTGAACACTAAAATCCTTACATCAGCATTAGCAAGAAGGCAGAATTCTCCATTGCATCTGGGGGCAGCAGATTAATTTAGAGGAACCCATATGCCTAACAGCTTTTTCCTTCTACACCTCTTTGCTGTTCACAGCCCTCCACCCCAATGTGTTACCTCTGACATCAGTCTCACTCTTGCCTAATGATAGCACTGGCCCTGTTTCTTGGACTTCTGAATGAGGTGGTATAGGCTTATGTCTGAACTAATTGGCTCACTGCTGTATCTAATAAATTGAAATGAATAGTAACATGTTCTTAAGAAATCATATTGAGTTACTGTCAGTTGGTGTTATAAGGAAGCTCTGAAAGTATGTAGAATTTCTTTTCTATATTTGTTTCTTTTATTGCTAAAATGTCTCCCTTCAATATGTCCCTAAAAGTATGAACATTAGAAATGATTGGATGAAAATTTTTTTCCTCGATTTAGCTTGCAAAGAGGCAAAACTACTTCACTACAGCTTAGTAAATAAAGAGGATTCAGATAGGTATCTTGTCTCAAAAGATTGTATTAAGTATCTCCTATGGAACTGACAGAGCCTTGCCTTTCTGATTTAGTTTTTATGGTTAATCATATAAAACTTCATTGTAATAACTGTTACTTTTCATAGTTCTATTAAAAAAGAGGCTTTATTGAATAATATTAAATTAATTGAAATTACATTGGAAAGTATTTATTACTTTGTGTAATACGTTCTAAGGTTATCAACAAGTGTCAATGAAATTAAAGATGAATTAAGGTGCTCTGAAGAAGGAACAGGACAAACAGCCATATTGTTAGTCCCCATTGTAAAGTACTTTCCAGTGACATACCAATTCAGATTTATGTTTAGCTAGAGGCAAAAAAATTGACTAGTTAAATTTATAAATATTTACTGATAGGTCAGGCTTCTGAAACTAGCTTCATCAGCTGAGGAGCTGGGGAGGTTGACTTGAGAGAAGACAAAGCTTTTTATGTTGTTATTATATGTTGCATTTTGGTGACTCTTTTCAGAGATTTGTCTGCTGACAAGAAATCCTTGATTTCTTATAACTTCACATTCATATCCAGGGCTATCCACCAGAATTAGTTGTACGGTTCTGTCACTCACTTATTCTGATGGTTTTTTTCTGAGTTCTTTTTGTTTAAATTTAAGATTCAGGGTTTTTTGAAACAATAAAGTAACTTAGTCTGTTTTGGGAACTGATTTCATATTAGGTAATAATGCCATGAACAAGTTTATTTTATTCATAAATATTGGTAAATATTTATATTACACAAATACTTCTCTCTCCACAGTGGCAATTCAATGTTTGGAGACAGTCTTTAAAATTAATCTGGAAGATTCCCACCTTGCAGTACCTAAATGCTTGATAGAAATATTTGAAGATTCATGTCATAAGGTAAAACTGAATGTAAAACATATGTCTCTCCAGATAATATAATCGTAACAGGGCATCATTAGTTGTTTTTTTCCAACTTTTTTAGTTCACGAGGAAAGAGAACTAAACTCCTTATAATGTATGTAATGAATTACATTTAAATAAACAGAAGCTATCACACTACTTTCAGTGACCTGGTGTTAACTATTGTATGTCAATTTAGTAAACAGAAATTTTAACAAGACTTTTGTCCATGTGCTCAGATCCTTCCAGTCTCTCTTCTTGGCATGCCTGAATGCAGTGCAAGTTCTCCAGTTACTATAGTTTCCTGCTTTGTCAGAACTAGAAAACTCTGATGACTTCAGAATAAGCTAGGATTTGAAACCATGACTTAAAGTTGGTTTCAGATCCTGGCATGTTCTGAAGCTGATAATCATTATATTATGGTTCATAGAAAATGAGAAACAATTGTGTTTGGAGGCTAATTCATTGCACGTATGCCAAGGAGTGTAGAGTAAGAGATGAATGGTTAAATTATTAATTCATATCAGCTTTTAAAACCAAGAATTGACTGTATCGATATAGCCAGTATCTCAATAAATACCATTGCAGAGGTTTTGGTTATATTTCAATTTGCAGTAAATAAATTTACTAGCAAAAGATGAATAAATACTATAATCAAGTACCCCAATAGGTCTGTTCATAAGTTGTTTGTACCAAATTCATTCCTGAGAAGGGATGCTTAATTTTTATTTTAGTATAAATGTTTCATTTATGGGTGCAGACTTTCTTAGGTTAAGTCATCTTGCTTGCATGCTATTAGGTTAATTTTTAGAATAGCTCTAGTACACAGATGTTCTGTAGCCAGCCTTGAAATGCATGCTGGAATCTGTGCATATATATTTATCAAACAGTTTGACAATATTCAGTGCTTATTTTGGGGTAAAGAAAATTTTGTCCATTAAGAGGCTTAAATAGGTAATAAATGTGATCAGAGCCGACTTACAAGTGATCCAGTCCAGCATGGATCACTGCACTTGCATGCCCAGAGCTGGATGTTTTTCTTTAAAAAATGTATTATTTTAAAAATTGAATGCAGGAAGTATAGTTTTGGAATTGAAGCACTGACTTGAACACTTCAAATTACCATATTGCTTCAATGGATATTTCAGTTTAGACATACCCTTAGAATTAAGGAGATTTGATTTATTTATACTCAGTGATTTCTGCTTCCCTACATTAACATATCCCTGTTCACTGAACAATAGTATGCTGTGGCTACTTTTATATTGGTAATAGAGTTGACTCAATACTAAGATTATTGGAAAGTGAGATTTGCCTTTTCTTTAAACATTCATATAGAGTGAGATACTGCCTCTCTCAGATTCTTTGCCAGAGGATCTTGAAAAAGCGGACCAACTGAAGGATGAAGGTATGTAGCTGGATGGGGAAGCACTGTTCCATTCTTCCATAGTTCTTGTCTGGCCTTGCTGAGATATGGCTTATGAATGATGCATAACCATTCAGGCTGCTAGCCAACCTACTGTAGTGGGAGAATGGTTGGAAGGTGTGTTTAATGTTTTATATTAGAAGATATTAGCATCCTGGCTGCTCTAGAAGAAATCAATGGCTTAGGAAGACTAAATGCACAACATAATCCTACTCTCAAATGCACTTATGAATGAGGATGCAGAGTTTGATCCATTTAGTTTAATAGACTGAAACCTTTTCATCTACTAAAATTGTAGCCACATTTAAGCAACACTAAAATCATAATCACATTTAAGCAACATTTTATAACTGTGCATATATATATGTGTGTGTCAGTGTATGTGAAATAAATATATTATGTTTTTATGTACATACATATGTATATGTGTATAAAATGTAATGTGTATTTAGATAATTCTAATTATGGCCACCCTCTCTTGATAGAGGCATTCTCCCTTTTCTCATTCACCAGAGATATATCTGTTCTAAGATGATAATTTGAAAAAAATATATTGGCTTTACCAAAATATTGAAAATACTCATTTTGGTTCAGGTAATGCTCTTATCTGTATCCAAATGTATGTGTATTTGATTGATTTTCTGTCTAAAGTAGGGACAGGGAACATTTTCAACCTGTGGACTAAATTCTGCTTTAAGAATGGTCGCAGGGGAATTTCATTCCTGCATTGGG
Source organism: Ctenosaura bakeri (assembly GCA_948474755.1). Taxonomy (NCBI): domain Eukaryota; kingdom Metazoa; phylum Chordata; class Lepidosauria; order Squamata; family Iguanidae; genus Ctenosaura; species Ctenosaura bakeri. Next base: position 195,068 of record CAOLHI010001361.1, read on the forward strand.
CAAGGTTAAGATCATGGGCTACAGGCAAGGCAATGCAGACAGGCATGCCAAGCATGGTACAGTTCTGTGCATGTCTTCTCAGAAGGAAGCCCCATCTAAACCACTTCCCAGGATGCAAACTACATTTTATGTTCCTTGTACAGGTTTCCAGACTGCAGAGTAAAGTTCTTGTTCTATGAGAATCTGTATACTCCATATACTCTCGAGAACAGAGCTCTTGTTCTATGCAAACCACCTTGTTCTGTAAAACAGAGTTTGTGTTTGTGCTATACCTTCCTTAGGTTTAAATGGCTTCTTATCTCCAATCTGGGATCACTGATGGAAGATAAGAATAGAAAAAGTTTGCTGCCATATGGGCTGCCCTCTGAGTCATATGCTGTCTTGCAGGCATGGATTTCTCCATCAGCAATCTAATGTCCATGTGATTAATTTAGTAAACATTCTTTAATTGGTTTGTAATCTTATTTGGAAGTAATTTGTATTGGATTTAACTCCCATTTCAGCTCCCATGGGACAGATTATTGCTTATATTTTACATTTTGAAACTGTATTAATGAAGAACATAGATTCATTGTTTTCTTACATGTGTTGCCTCCAGCTTAGTTTATCCCATTTGTTGCTATTTGCTTTAAAGTTGGCTTTAACTTATGGCAACTCCACAAATGAGAGACTTTAATGAGCCCCAGTCATCAATAGCACTGCTTAAATTTTGCAGTCTCAGGGCCATGGCTTCCTTCCAATTTTCTGTAATGTGGTCTTTCTCTTTTCCTATTCACTTCCATTTTTATTGTATCCTTTATTATTCCTGACTTCCTGATATTTGTTTTCTGATTCATTCTGCCAGCAAAGTAAGTTTCATTCATCCTCCTTCATTGCTTTATTTTTCTTCTTGTTCTGTGTGGCCTCTTGCTCTCAAGTTCTGCATCCACTATGACTTTCATGAAAGTGAATTTGGTCACGTAGTTGTCTTCTAACTACTTCAGTAAGATCCCAGTTGCTATTTCATTCATCCATGCTGTGGACCTGTGAAGGAGGCCATAAAACAATTTTGATTTTACAGATGTGGAGACTTAAAACATGGCATCTTTCAGATACAGCCACAATAATCTAGCTGCATTGGTTCACTGATTCCACTCAAATAGTGTCATGATTAAAATGGTAAAACGGATGTCTTGAATTTCTGTAAGCAAAAATTATATCGTTATGCCTCAAACAACATTCCATGGTAAAAGCATGTCTAGTGCCATTTTGTATGCTATACTGTTGAAAATAGCTCCTGTCTGAAAAGATAATTGCAGAGCACAACAGAATCATAAAACCACTTTATAAGAAGCAGTATATAGCACTCTGTTAACATACAAAGATTCCATCTTTTTAATTATCCTCAAACATTCTGTTGTTGCAATTTATTTTAGGTAATAATCACATGAAGGAAGAAAATTATGGTGCTGCTGTAGATTGTTACACTCAGGCTATAGAACTGGATCCAAATAATGCAGTCTATTATTGCAACAGGTAAATAAACTTGAAACATTTTGGGGATTATTTTTTAATAATCCCTGACCTGCTCTCAGTATGTCATCTCATTTTGTAAAATATCACTCCTGACTCTTCTTCTTTGGTCATCTTTTTTCTAGAATCTCACTGTTTGTGCTTGATACTCTTCCCTAAGTGTCTTCCAAACTTACTTGCTTCAATTTAAGTCACGTAGGAATTGATAGAACTTGACTCATGATTAGGATTGTATTGCACATCAGTCTAAATTTTAGGACTTAGTTTGACTGGATTAGCTTGGTAATTGGATGGAAAACCCTTTAGTTGTTGATACAGATATTGTCCACCATATTATTTTTTTTCAGAGCTGCTGCTCAAAGTAAGCTGAATAACCATAGTGAAGCAATAACAGATTGTGAAAGAGCTATAGCAATAGATCCAAAATACAGTAAAGCTTATGGAAGAATGGGGTAAGTAAGCTAATACGTTTGAGTGCCAAATTAAAATACACCAACTCTTAGAACAGGGGTGGGAAAATTGTATTGACACCTGCTATCTCCTATATCTTAATAAATCTGTTGCGGATTGTGCGCCTGTGGTGGATGGGGTCAAAACCGGTGGTCAGTATAACTGAAAGCGAGAGTTGGCACAACTGAATCCTTTCTTGTGTAATTGGATGCTGGGAAAAGGATACAGTAGTTTTGCCTGAGGTGTCAACTGATGACTTGCAGAGAGCTTTTGAAAACAGGCAGAAGCCCACATGAAGGGAGGCTGAAAGCTGCATGGTTGTCCACTTCTTGATTAGATTGGCCCTAAGATAATTGCTGATCTCATAGCAATTGCTTGCACTTCTTTTCTAATACATGAACACTGCAAACTCAATAAAAACAGCCACACAGCAGAGTGAATATTACTGTGAAGTAGCAACCTTTTTTCCCCCTAAATCTATATGGGAGGTCAGATTCTTCATAATTCTCTTAGTTCTGCCACCTACCCCTGTCTTGTGACAATGATGAATGAACTTTTCCACAGTCAGAATTAGTATTAAGATAATAAAAAGGTTGAAAGGCTCTAACCTATTTTCAGAATGAATTTGTAACATCCTTCATAAATTTAGCACAATGCTGAGTTAAAGCAATTAATATTTTAATTGTTTTAATCATTTTGTTTTGCACTTATGAAATTAGTTTTATCCAGAGTATTTCATATATGAGAATTAATACATGTTATATAAATCTAACTTCAGTTTAATCTCTCTTTTGTAACTGGAGAATAAGCAAGAGAGAAAGTACCTCTGGCCAAGAGACAGATTCTTTGCTTGCAGAAGTCACTGTGGCTGTAACATAATGGATTTCAAAAAGCCTATAGCATTTTTTTTCATCTTTCAAGCACTTTTTTATATATACTCTAGAGTCTGTACTATATTATAGTTACATTATATTATACTCCCTAGTAGAATATTAAAAGCTACTTTTTTTGGACTATAACTCTTCTATCAAGAATGTGGTATTTGGGAAACTGTTTTTGCGAAAGTAATTTTTTCATGTTGTGCTCGGTAGCAAGCTTGTACTGAGCATTCATGCTACGGAGGCCCTACGGCCTCAGTTCAGGACCTAAAATGTGCAAAGTGTACAAGGTATTAAGTGTTCTCCCACCTTTTGGGCTGGTGAGGGCATTTAGAATTTTCAGAAAATTCTGTGGATGCTCTCACAAAATGGCTGCCATGGTGGGCATGACAAGTCACAAAATACCAATTTCCCAAAGGTGAATTAGTGAAGCTGTATTATACATGAGCACTGTGTTCAATGAACATAGAAGACTTTGGCAAGATTTTCCTCCTGTTCCGGGAACTGAGTGAGAAAACCATCATAACAAGGAAATTCTGAAGTCACTTCTGCTATCTGTTTTGGTGGCCTAGTTTATGGCCAAAATTTGGGGGTCAGGATTTTTTAAGGTAGCAATAGCAATAGCATTTATTTCTATACCGCTTATCAACTGAGTGTTATCTAAGCGGTTTACAATGTATTTTAGCTAATTGCCCCCAACAAGCTGGGTACTCATTTTACCGACCTGCGGAAGGATGGAAGGCTGAGTCAACCTTGGAGCCTGGCAGGATCGAACTCACAACCTTGTGGTTGCAGTACTAGCATTTAACCACTGCGCCACCAGGGCTTCCAAGTGGCATTTGGGGAAATTTACCAGTTATTTCCCCCAAATTGAAATTTTGGGGATCTCTGAGGATTTAGGGGGATGTGGGAGTTTCAAAAGGGGCTGGTAGGCCACATGGAGTCCCCTGATCACATTTTCTCCTATCTTGGGCTATAAGAAAAGTAACTTGCTTGAAGATCTTGATATGCTGCAGACATGTGGGCTGAGCACCAAAACATAAAACCACTCTTCAAAATTAATAGTTTCTGTTCATCCATTTCATAGAAAGCAAACTGATGAGGCTCAGAGACAAGTACATTGACCAACAAAAGCTGGGTGTAACACAGAGGTAGGGCCTGAACTCCCAATGCCAAATCAGACACCAAAAACCCAGCAAAATACCGGTTTCACAAGTTTTTGTGGAAGCCTGGTTCTTTTGTAACTTCAGAGATCTGTGGAATTGTCATTACAATGAATGAAATAATACATAATTGTTCTTTTAAAAAAACTTTTGGTGCCAGCCTGGGGAAAGGATCTTTTTAATTCTAGAACCTGCTATTCCTCCCATATTCCTTCCAAGTGGGCTGGACTCTTTCCAAGTGGACTGGGGTTCTTTGATGAGTATAGGTTACCATTTACTAAGTGAAAACATAACATAGGATGCATATGACTATATGTAAGCCCATTACTGATAGCACACTAACAAGCAATACTGTAATTGTACAGTTATGTGCTTCCTGAAGGTTTGCAGATGTACAATAAAATTCTTCTGGTGGGATGCAACATTTTGCTGTGTGATTATGACACAGTATAGTAAGCATTTTAGTATGGTGTGTGTCTTATCAAGGAAGGTCTGTGACTCAGTGGTAGTGAATTTGCTGTTGATCCAAAAGGTCTCAGTTTCAATACCTTACATTTTTAGGAAAGACAGAAAAGCCATTCCCAGTCAGTGTGGACAGCTTCCTTATTGCTCATATTTTCATCTCCAGTGAGCAGTATTACTTGACCCAAGAGAATCTTATGGCACCTCAGAGATGAAATAGTTTTATTATGGCATGTGCTTTTATAGATTCCACTCTTTCTTAGAATGTAGACTGTACTGATATTTTCCTTTAAAATGAATGTTAATTAGATCTGAAAATCCAAAAGCAGACTTTGTTAACATTGGCTTCCTTTGTTCATATTAGATTGGCTCTGACTTCAATGAATAAATATCAAGAAGCAATTAACAGTTACCGAAAAGCACTGGATCTTGATCCAGAAAATGATTCCTATAAGTCAAATCTGAAAATAGCTGAGCAGAAATTGAGAGACATGTCCAGTCCTGTAAGTTAGCTTCTAAGTGTTTTTAAACAAATGTTTCTTTTTAGACAGTGCTGCTTTACACATGGTTCATGTGCATATTTTATTTTCAGACTGGAACCGGACTGAGTTTTGATATGGCAAGCTTGATAAACAATCCTGCCTTCATTAGTATGGTAAGGCCATGTGAAGTCTCGTTTTTGTTGTTTTGGTTTCATGTCCCATTTGTCCATTATCTTTTCTTTTCCTAAAAGGCAGTCTTGCCAGCTTCTTATTTCTGTATTAACCTGAGAATGTGACCAATCTCCTTGACATACATGTTCTGTTCTTTCACTGTTGTGAAACACCCTGGTGAATTGCCACTGACACTGTTATTCTGCTGTTATGAATTGTCTTTTCAAGTCTTTGGAATAGATTTCTGTAAAAATAGTTTTGTGGAGGATCACTGGATCCTTTAAAAAGGGATCCCCAAGTTTTCCATAAGACTCTCAGTATCTTAGTTCCATACCATAGTTGTAAGATGTAACTCCAAAATTTGGCCAGAATTTTGGCCTTTAGTCACAGTGCTGTAGAATTTCAGCCTTGATATTTAGTCATAATGCTGCTGGCCATTTCAAGCTTGCCCAGCTAAACATTGGCTGCATTTCAACCTGAAGTATTTGATCTATTTCAGGCAGCAAGTTTAATGCAGAATCCTCAAGTTCAACAACTGTAAGTATTAAGATGAAGTGTCTGCATCAGACCTGGGTAACAAAGCCCTTGGTGTAGCAGAGATAATTAGGCTGTTCTAGGGAACTCCTGAACTTTTGATTTTAACTTCTTAGCTGTGTATCTTTCTTATTTTTAGTGAAAAAACCCTAGAGCTGGAATGTTATTCAGCACTTTCTCTCCAATTAACGAGCAGCAGTCAAAAGATTATCTGGAGTGAAATCTCTTGAACATTTTGTGCTCTGAAGAAAGACAGAGAAGAGACTGAGATCTGATTTTGGACCCTAGAATCAAAGCTGATGATGGGATGTCAAGGACAGTAGCAAAAGACTAATGCATTAAAATGTATTAATAGCTCATCAAAGATTTCTGAAGTGCAAATCCCGTTGTAACAGCTCAAAGTTGTGCAAGAAAACAGATGTGTCTTACAAACTACCAGCTAGTTAATTAGACTTTTATAAGGGGAAATTAACAGCAGATTTTGCTGATTGACAACCTTCCCATTGTAATTAGAGTTATGGCAACTGTTATTTCTACAATTGCCTTTCTTTGTACAATATAGCTGAGGAATTAATAACTTTTCTCAATACTTGCATTTCATTACACCAATGCAATATTTGTTTCTCATAGGATGTCAGGAATGATGACAAATGCTATAGGGGGCCCAGCTGCAGGTGTTGGTGGACTCACTGATCTATCAAGCCTCATACATGCGTAAGTGGTGTGCATAACATTCATGGAAGTGAGGTATTAAGACCAAACATATTATGATTTCTGGCCTTTTCCCTATAACTGTCATCATATCATCATCTAATTTACATGGCATTTCCCACCAATCATTGCCCCCAAAGTGCAATGCCTTCCACTGGTTAAGTTCTCTCGTCTATTATCTAATTGCTGTGTTCCTTCAAATCATTTCCAGCTGATGGTGGCCCTAAAGTGAACCTATCATAGGCTTTTCTTAGTAAGATTTGCTTTTCTGCTCTGAGGCTGAGAGAGTGTGACTTTCCCACAGTCACCCAGTGGGTTTCCATGGCTGAGTGGAATTTGAACCTTGGTCTCCAGCGTCGTAGTCCAAAACTTAGACCAGTATACTGTGCAGAAAATAATATCATTCAACAGCAACATGTTGCAAAAATGTAGCATCAGCCTATCAAAACTGTTTAGCAGCAATTCATTTTAATAGACATTTCAAAATATTTAATTTTGCTACTATATCAAACTTATAAGTAAATATTAACTTAGAAGCTGAAGGATTTTATAGATGTAAAAAATAAATTTGAATTAGCTGCCTCCTGAAAAGTGTCAACCATACTGTAAGTACATAAATGTTGTACTATGAAATAGAAGTACAGATGTGCAGAAGTAGAGTTCCATTAGCCACAGTCAACAGGAGATCAGTGTAATGTCTTCAGAACTTCATCCCGTTTACCCACTTGAATAATATATTGCAAAGAGAATTTTCAAACACTTAATATGCTGTGATGAGCAAATCACTTCTGAAACAGACTGTTCCTTGCTACATTTACCCTATCCTGTTGGCTGCTTATGGTTCCTAGAGCCCCAAAATTAGTGGGCCGGCTGCAGTTGCCTTTCAAAATAATGCTGCTGAAAATCAGCAGTTGAGCAAAACAATTGTTTGTTTCCCCTGTTTGGAAGAGAAGGAACCTATTCTTTTCTCCAGACTTGCAGAGATGTATGATGTGAGAAGGTTGTCTGGTATCCTTTTTCACAAAGAGAGCCACTTACTTAGTGTCAGATTTTGATCTTTTCTGGATTGGTCTAAAGAAGTGTGAGTTCTTCTGATACAGCTCCTATGGGTTTGTTAGTTATAGTTACCTCTGCTGCTGCTCATTCCATTCGGGGCAGAGGCTGTTGATAGAGATTTCTTGGATCTGTAGTAGAGTGTTCTAAAGGTTTTTTTTTTAATGGGTTGTAGTTTGCTGAGGTGGTTCTATAGTTTGAAGAACAATTTTCTCTTCTCTGAATTGTTAAATATTTTTAGGGCATCAGGAATGCACTCTAGCACTATTGTTATATCTCAGAATGAAAAAGAAACCCGCTTGAGTGGGGAAAAAATGTTGCAGGTGCTGCTGGGAATTGCCAAAAAATAGCCCAAGTCAACACAAACATCCTTTGATTATTTTTTTTTAATACTAATGCCACAAACTCCTGACACATTTGCCCTACCTGGAGGAGCCCTTTGGCAGTGTCTGCAGCAGCAGGGAGAACTTTGGCCACCTGTGCTGAATTTCAGTTGGGAGCAGGAGCCTTGTCAATAGTGTGTTCCCTGGCTGGTATTGAGAGAAGCAGGTAATAGACCTGAAGAAGGGAAGGAACCTATATGCCAGTTCCTTGCAGTTCACCAGTCTCTTCTATTTCACTGGTGAAAGATATTTTTCATGTAAATGGTGGCTTTAGTTTAATCACCATTTTATAATCCTGGTCCATGTTATTAGTTCATATGCCATGTTTATGTTGTTTCAGTGAAAAATTAGGTAGGTTGTGAATACTAGATGAACAGTATAAAATTTATTTCCTCAGTGTGAACAATATTTGTCAAGGAGAAACATTCTTCTATTTATTTCAAGGACACAGTAAGAGTTTATTAGTGGCAACCATACTTTTTCAGCAGTTTGTAATAAGTTAGGAGTGGGAATTGTTTGGGTTGTAGTCCTATTCCTTTGCCCCTCTAAAAGCACCTCCAAATGGAAAATTGTGCTTCTGAAAGCCAATTTTAAAGCTCTTTCCTTCCCTTAGTATCTTTTTTTTAACCCAAAATATCTTCTCTCTCCCCAAAATGGGAGTCACTGTTCAATCACTTTCAGTTTCAAAAACATGGGAAGGTATAGCCTGTGGAGATCCAAGGGTATGGTAGAAAATGGAGCGCTTACTGCCCTTTGCCCCACTATGAATTAGGAGAACAATTTCCCTTGAGAAAATAACATATTTCAAACTATTGGGGGAATAGATTTTTTTTTAACTGATTGCTTGTTCTAGCTTTGTATGAGCATTGGGCTGCAGTGCTCTATGCTTTTCCTTTCTTCAACTGTACAAGAGAGCTATCTAATTGTTTTTCTTTGGGGCAAATGGAATGCCTAACATCCAATGCTTGACAAATCTATTTTTTTTAATTATAACACCCAGAATCCCCCAGTCAGGGGAACCATTGGCCATCTTAACCAGATGATTTTAATTATAGTCCAAAAAAGTAACTTTGCCAAGCTTTATGTCATTACCAGTGTTTTATTAGCATTCTGACTTTTTCCAGTTGAACAATGAGTCTCAGCTTTGCTTTCCTGTGCTCTTAGTATTCCACAATAATGTCTTTCCTCCACTTACTGATTTTCTAAAATATGTTCTACACAGGGGACAGCAGTTTGCACAGCAGATCCAGCAGCAAAACCCAGAGCTCATAGAACAACTACGGAACCATGTTCGAAGCAGATCTTTCAGTGGCAGCACCGAAGAGCATTCCTGATTAGTGAGGCATGCATCAGAGTGCTGTTCTGCAAATTCCAAAAGGCATACCGTAGCTAGTAGCAAATATCACCATTGTAAGTCTTCTCAGACATGAGGCAGAAAATCCTTTGTGTGTATTCCTTATTGTCTGTTGAAAACAGATCCATTGCACACAGATCTGAACATATCATGTATGTACATTGATGCCTTTGTAAATGGACTATAAATAGAACTGTTGACTTCCTAAAATATCTATGTAAAAGGGACCATTTTCATATCAATGAGCAACAGCGTGCGATCTTTCATTCTCTTTGAGAGAATGGAGTTTTTGCACCAACACACTGCACTGATAATGATGTTCCAGTATGGTGGCAGTGGAATGGTGAAATAGCACTTAATAAACCATGCAGTCCTGTGTAAAAATTGTATACAACACCTATTCTATAAGGCAGTCTCTTTCAAGCTGGAAGTTGGGTTCCCCCATACGACATTGTGGGAGCAGCGAACAATTTGGCATGTCTAATTGGCAATAAACCTGTAAAATAAAGATCCAAAGTTTGGGTCATTATGTTACCGGAATTGTTGAAAGGAAGGAACAGAATAATGGATCTGATTAGTGGAGTTGTTTCAGGCTGAGGCCATGAAAACATGGATGAGCAAGCAGATGTGAGAGGAGAAAAGAATGGGTCTAGCCATAGGAGCAAGAACCTGAAATCAAGGCAGGATTGATGGATGTATGAGCTAGGCAGATATTGCTAGGTTGGTTTGTTGGTTGATAAGCAGGGGCTACTTATTATGTTTTTAAAAAGGATGCTGTTTCAGTCTTCAAACATCACTCGTGCAAATGCTCCTTGGCCCAGCTGGCAAGGATGATATATAACCTCTTTCTCTACAGTTATTTTATAAACTGGATAGGCACAGCAATGTGTCTGTGTTGTGATGAATGTATTGAGGGGGGGATGTAGAATGGAAATTATGAAAGCCATATTTCAAGACATGTTGATTGTGACGCCTCAGATTAGCTGGCCATGGATGGATGGATAGTGGGAAGGATGCAGTTAGAAGGGCTAGTCAGAAGAGTTGTACAAAAGAGTTCTGAGAGAAAACTGTGTAGACTACAGAACAAGATTGGGTCAGGAACAGCTCTTTAGATATTTAGTATGGAATGGCAACATGTTTTACATTAAGACAGGAGTTTTATACTCATTAAATTATATTAATAGTTGTTATCTGCCTGCTTACACTATCCATGATCGTTGCATATTAGAAACTGTCTTAAGAGTATCAGAGACAGATGAAATTTGGTATGGTATATGTTTATGATGCTGCTGAAGAAATTTAGTAATACATATATCTTGGATGATCTAATGTTAGTATTTTAATATTGCTTTTGAACAGTGTTTCTATTGGATCCTTTCTCCACTATTGCCTTTCTGTCATTCCTTCTTTGCTGTACACTCCTCTGTTGCTGTTTTTTTAAAAGAATATTCTGAATAGAATTTGCTTATATATTTCTGCAGAAAGTATGTGATCATCCAGTCAATGTGATGGTATAATTTGGAAAGTATTTTAATGGTATATATTGAGACACTGCTTCATGGAAGGATATTACAGAATGTCAAAGAGGTGAAAAATCCCAAATGCCTGCTGCAATGCTGTTAAATTTAAGTCTTTCCATCAGCTACTTGCCAAAAAAGCAACAATGATAGGTCTTCATTCTGAATATATCTGTTGCCACTTATGCACCCTTTACAAAATGTTCTCCTCTTGTCTCCAATACCTTTTCATGTCCCATGAGTTTAAGAAGCATTGGGGCATATGTTACCCAATATATGAAGCATGTAATCCAGAAGCAGGGGTTGCTGAAGAAATGGAGTGAGAATAATTAAGTTCAGAATAGAACATTTGCAGTCTAGATGTCAGAATCCAGACTATTCAGATCATTAACAGAATCTGGGTAACTTGACTTTTAAATCTATTATAAATGGCAGTAGCTTTACATTAGTGTTCTGCAGTGATTGGGTAGAATTAGGTGGCTCATTTAACAACTGCCACCGTAGGGATCCCTGCAGCTGCTTGGGCACTGGGAACAGAGACCATCTCCTTCATGGCTACTACCTATAATCAGGTTACTGAGTACTGTATCTATTCAGAGGTCTTGTCTAAACATCCTGGTAAGATGTCTTTAAAACTTAAAACACTGGGCAGTGTTACGACAAAGCACTAGCACTTTTACTTTGTAAGGTGAGGCAGAGTGTTTTCCCAACCAATGTACATTTCAGAAAGCAACACCTTAGGTAGCAACTATTCATTCTCCACTCTAATTCATTCTCAGTATTTCATAGATGATAAATGGATTGGTCTTGTGGTGTTTGGAATAAGTTTAATAAAAGGAATTTTAAAAAACACACATACCCTACAATTTTCTTCCTAAAATTTTCTGTAGTGTTTTCTTCCCGTTCCTTATTTCACAGAGAAATTGACTAAACTGTACTGAGTCACTCTAAATCCAGGGTAATATTAGAGGCTACCATGTGGTAGTAAAATATTTGTACTATGGGTGGATATTTCTGTAATGCCAGAAATAATCTCTGTCCAAAATGCTGAGTAAGAAACAGGTGTATAGCAGAATCCTTGGTTACCTTGAGTTCAGTATGATGGGTCATCTTGTAGGGACTGCAGCTGTGCATGTTTTAGATCTAACACTTAACAAGTTCTGAAGGTTTCCAGAAGTATCAGAAATGGCTTTGGACCAACACTATACAACAGGAATCTAATTTGGTTAAGCCTCCCTGTTGTTCCCAACTTTCTACGCTTCAAAAGGTATGAGCTTTCAAAATGTTGTCTGGATTTTCTGCTCCTTTACTCCCTTTTCAGACTTCAGTAAACTAAGCATGGGTAAAGAACCTTTTTAAGCCTGAGGCAAGTCAATTGTAGCACAAAAGCTGTGAATGAGACCAAAGAGCTACCATATTTCCCTAAAATGCTTCATCAAGAAACGTGTTCAACAACAAATAGGCTGGCCAGCTGTTGTGCAGACTGAGATAATCTACCCTAAACATAAAAATATAAAGGTGGGAGTGGCAAGCAATTTGCCCAACTGTCATCAAGCACCTGCTAGCAGCTGCTACTATCAGATACATCCTGGCCACTTTTGAGAAAGCTTTATATGTTAGTCTACTGCAGTGAAAATAAAGTCTTAAAAAGTATTTATTAGGGCATGGCATAACATTTTGGATACTCGAGTCCAGTTAGGATATCTAGGAATATATTCATTACATTTAGAACAAAATCCCCTGACTTGGAAAAGGCCAGATGATGATGAATAAGAGGACCTTCTTGGTGTTTGCATCCCATTTGGGCAGTCAGGAAGATGCAAGCATTTCCATGTATTTTAGCCTATTTTGTATCTGGGTTTCATTTGTTAACCAACTGATACTCCTTCTTGTTCTGTCACTTTCTTTAATTTGATGCTGTTGATGGTGTTTTCAATTGTAAGCTGTTCAGTCCTTTGCTAAAGCAGGAATGAAAAAGGTAAACAGATGAACCACTGCCCATTAGGAACAATGGCTGTAGGAAACTGGCCTAACGTAACAGTGTCTGAAGAGAGTGTGAAGATGGCAAGCACCAAGAAGGTAGTCAGCAAAACCAAAATACATTTAAGTATTAAAAGAGTCCAATGAGTTTTGAAATAACATAGGCCTATCTATAGTGATCCTTTCTTGTACTGGAATCCTAATTGCTTATGTTTTGATCAATGTATTTTTGCACTGGTTGCAACCTTCTTTTCTAGCAGTATTCAAACCTATCATAGCCAGGGAGAAACATAAAGTAGCAACTGTCTATTTTAACAAAATTAATAAAATTATGGTTTTCAGCAGATTACCTATAAAAACAGAATGCAGGAGCCTTACAGTATAAGGCATAAATATTATTGTAGTTAATGAAACAGTGTGCCACACTGCGAAAAGAAAACTTCATAATCGACTGCAACTATTATATGTAGTGGGCACTTTTTAAAAACAGTTTGAATGTGAAATACTCTGTTTCAAATAACCTTTAAAATGGTATCAAGTAGAAACTCTTGTCTCCTAGCACTGTATAGCCACGTGGCTTGGAGGGATCCCACTTCTGAGAGATTCATCCTGGATCAATCAATACAAAGTATAGAGATACAAGCCAATATTCAACGGAGTGCTAGGAGACATCTGTTGGTGCAATGAAGCTTTCTTCCTCTCCCACCTTCAGTGATCTGTCTTGCACCCAAACCAGGTTTTTGGGGTGCAGAGGGAACTGCATCTGGCAATATGGATTCCCCCCTCCCTTGTTCCTGGCTGCACTGATGGAAACAGTTCTATCAGTGGAATTACTCAATGGATTCTGGCCACAGTGTCTGGGCTGATGTCTGCTGCCCAGAGAAATCCAATGAAGGTTTCAGGGCAGGGCAATTTGAAAAGGTTACTGTTGCATTTTGTAAGCTAGCTGCTAATAAATTATTTGGGGGATTTAGAATTAGTCTGTTGTCTAGCCCACTTTTGGATAATCAGCTTTCGAAAGTTTGCAGTCTGTTATGCAGTTGGCCATTTCAGTACAATGATCCTTTCTTTAGTAACAATTGCTTTTCTACCCATATCAAAGTACAACATTTATGTTACATAAGAGTGGCTACAACACAATAAAAATAAGAGCCATCAATGCTCACAAGATTGCAGAAATAGTGTCCAGTTTTATAGCAAAACAATCCTCACTTAACTCAAATGGAAAGTCTTTCAGCAATTTGTCCCAAGTAAAAGTGGGCAATGGATTTGGATACAGTAATGTTTTCATTTGCCAGGAAGGAAATAGCAGGTAGATTTCCTTTTAGATGAAGGTCCACAGTACTGGTGCTACAATAGAGAAGGCCTCACAATGATAGATTCACATAAGGGAAGGAGACAAACTGAAGTATCTTAACATAAGCAGCATCTAAGACTTTAAAAACATTTATGCACTTAGCTGAATTAATGTATATCTACCAAGGAATAAGAACAATTCAAAGTGAAGGAAGGAATACCCTTTGTGACAAAAATACTTCTTCAAAGAACACATAATGCGTGTGTGGGACTTGCCACTTAACTTAAGAGACTTTAAAGTTACATGAGGCAAATCTATGGAGGTTAACTCCATCATGGCTAGTCGTCATGACAGATTACAGGAATCCCATGCTGAAAGACAGTGTGCCATTCACACTGCTTGGAAAAAGTAGCTTTTTGGACTACAGTTCCCAGAATTCCCACCAGCATGGCAAATATAAATCTTGGGAAGGGAACATCCTTTCAAGACCTGGTTATAAGCTTTCCAAAGATGTCTAGCTGATTATTGCAGGGAACAAGATGCTGGATAGATCTCTGGTCTGAGTACATGATGCTTGCAAGCTTCTCCAGATTCGGCTCTCTCTCTCCACCTTGTTGCTGTGTGCCTTCAAGTCTTTTCCAGCTAACGGGGACCCTATCACGGGGTTCACATGCAATCTCCAATATATTAACAACAAAGTGAATATATACAGGGCTTTGGCCTGAATCCTATTCTTAAATCCCAAGTAGAGTAGATGTTTTGAATTAGTGAGAGTTACCCACATGTTGATTCACCATTCATTCAATGGGTCTACTCCAGTAGGGACTTGTCAATACATTCAGACCTTCGTACTCCTATGTATATAGAATCTGATCTTAAAATGGAGGGCACAGGAGTGGGAATTCAATGGTTATCACATTATTTACTGTTTTTTCAGTCAACATCAGGTTGTTTTCATTGATTTGCACCTTTCTATTGTATACACCTGAAAGATATCTTTTCAGGATTTTATCACGGTACAAGTCATATTGCCAATATCGTAAGATGAGCTGTATAGAAAGACAATACAATTAAGATAGCTGCCTAATTGGCCTAAAGGCTTTATTTCCAAATAGATTAAAATATTTGTGTTTGACTTTCTGTAACTATTTTAAAACATTCTGAAAGATGACAGATTGAATTCCAGAGGAACAGTTAAATAAAGAAATATTCCTTCCCTCCCCGCTTATAGACACACATTCTGGCATATTCATTATGTTGTTATCAAACAGCTGGTTCAAAAATCCTGACGAAATAATATAAGAGTTTTTCTCAGTTTTCTTTTATTTTTGAAGAAACCACACACACTTGTGCAATATCATCATACTCATATGTTCTCTTCAAAAAGGTGTCTGTCAGTCTCAAACCAGAGACACTCTGAAATGGAAGAAAGAAAAGGTCAACACAGATTTGAAGCTAGCCTGAGACAGAATACGCATCCCAATTAAAATGAAAGCCACATATTTAAAGTATATTATTTACATATTAAGGATGGAACTCTTACTTGTAGTCCTTGTATGGAGGACAGCAGTGTAAGTGTCAAGTGGAGGGATGATGTGGGGTGCAGTTTGCCTAGCTGCCTCCCAGACACACCACACCAGTGAATGGAATTAGTGTTGCACATTTCCAAAACCAGGTCCATGGTCCTTTCACTGCTGGATGGAAGAAAATAATTAACATAGATCTCTATTTTACTATAGCAAAGTTCAGTCCAGATCCCTTGCCTCTCCATGCCATCTATTTTTCAAGCCACTCTGGGCAGTGATCATCACACACACAAAAAATTGCATTTGAACGTTCACAACTCTGTGCCTAACGGAATACTTAGCACAACTCATCAGAATGGGTTTTAAAAATTCATTTTTCTTATATCAAGACAGTGGTTGGTATCCTGTTCAGTATTTATGACATCATAAGCTAGATGTACATTCTCTTAAATTTTGGTATTCACATTTATGATTATGGAACCATCACAACAACTGCAAATGCCCCCTAAAACGCACCTTAAAATACATGCAGTCACACTAATCAAAGAAGTTCAGTTACTTGCTCACCGGTTCTGCAAAAGGATGACACATCCAACCCCCAACTGTCAGTGCACAGCAGCAGGAGACTGGATATGTCATCCTTCAGCACCCTGTTTGCTAGTACTACAACTCTTTTGGTTGGTGTGGTTGCCTGGCTTTTAATGTGAGTTTTAGCTGTATTTCCCACACAGGATCTCAGCTACTGTTTTTAAACAATACAAAAATATACATTAAGTTCAATACAACTCTTTCAGGTTAAAGTCCTGAAAGTCAAATATATCAATGCATTTGCCCATCTAATGAAAGAGACATGCATCTTCTGTATCTATCACATGTTACACATTTGATTAGAGTGGATAAGGGCTTCTCTCTCCTCTCCCTGGAATGGGGGAATGAAACGTACCCACTGACATTATTTCTAGAATTCTAAAATCTGCACTTTGGAAGTAAGGGGCTATGTAGACTGAGAAATGTTTATTTTGAACATTTTAAAAAAACAGCTCAACAAAAAAATGCTAGATATTTCCTTGTGCAGCGCATGCTAATGTTAATCCAAAGTGTGGATCTATACAGTATTTTAGTGCATCCAAGAAATTTATTGGGTGAAGTATTCGGGCTGTGTAATCTCTACAAAGTTTTTCCACTTTGACTTTAAATAATAAGCCAGACACAACCCCAGTGTGAAAGCCAAGCGCAGGGAAAACATTAATTTCATTACCTGCAGTTTGTTATTTTACATGTGATATCAAACGGTTCTTCCAGGTTTACTGTGTCTGGTATGGTCTCCAAAGAAAGTCTCACATCTCCATAACCTGGAGCCTGAGAGGATATTAAAAATTTACCATAAAAGATAATACTTGGTAATATGGTGGGATTGTCAGATAAATTTTCAAACTAAATGCATCAGTATGAACTTCATATTTACGCTGAAATACTTGGAGTCTTCATTTGGGTTTAACAAATGGGAGCAACTCCAAATATATTGTTTTAAAGATTCAGAAAGAGGGAACACAATTCTTTGTCATTACAAGGCATTTAGGTCATCAGTCATGATGCATGTGCAGAGTTCATTAGAACAACTGCTTTCTACTGTTCACTTGCACAGCTCCTGGTTGTTTCAATGGGATCACATGCTGCTGATGGACCATACTTAAAGAGTTGCTTAAATCTACATTTCTTACATATAACAAATATGTGAAAATAATATATAACTAATAACATTTTCTACAACATACAGGGAGGGAAACCATGCCTGTATCAGTAGTATGGAATTTCAGTTCACTGTTTAGTTATTACCTTTGAAGGGAATATTCTGAGAAAGACCTACCATTCTTTGCAGTTGACTCGTCTGCAACCTTCCTCTTTCACCCAAATTTGTCTTCCATACTATGTCCAGCTTCCCAATAACAGTGACTCCTTTAATAACTCCAGCTTTCTCTGCAAACTCCTGTTTAGGTTTAAGACAATATAAATACTGCCGTGTATCCATGGGTTGTAAATATGTCCTTGTGCCAAATGTGGAGACACTAGAAAAAGAATAATAATTTTTGGCTTAGCTTATATTTGCAGCTAAAAGTCAGTCAACTGCAGATTTATTTTGCTGTGGTATACTCTGCTTCCAGATCAAAGGTAAATAAGATCGAAACAGTATATATAATACATACTGGTATATGTGTGTATACACACACTGGTGTATATAGAGTTCTTTGAAAATGTAAACACAAAGAGGTTTTCCTCAGATCCTATGACAATGGACAACATCTATAGCCCCATGGAAAGCATCTCTTCTTGGCTTGTGAGTGGAGGTTGAACACATATCCACACACAGGTAGAGACCCAGAAACACTCTTCCCTCCTGCTTCATCTAAGTGCTCAGGGACAAGTAGATTTAAATCTTCACTGCCTGCTCAAATCTTGTGAACACTACAGAAGAAGTGAAAGCGTCTCCTTTCCCCTTGTAAGCTTCACTGAGATAACTCTTTCTATATTGCTCCCCATGGCAGGAAAACTGAAAAATCTGAAGTGGAAGCGCTGTCTCATCCACTATGTTCTGTTGGGAAATGGGAAGAATCATCATCTCAGCAAACCCTGTTTCCCAGCAGGAACCCATCTGGACACCAAATACACTTTGGTGAACTGACAAATACCCAATTCTCCTGGAAAGTTGAAGGTACAAGAATGACTCGCATTTTGTACCCTATTTTTACAAGCGTGTGTGGCAGGGGGGAGTAATCAGATGGATCAAGGTACCAGAGCTAATCTGTACCAGATGGCCCATGGGTTGCTCATGCTTGTCCTAATGCAGGACAAAAGTCCAAAGAACAGATGATTTCTAGAGCAAGAGTACCAAAGAAGGGTACATATATTGAAGTTACACTGAAGACCCAGAATGAACCGGAAGAACATATCCTGTCATCAAGTCATTTCTTGCCAGCCCTATGGATTTTACTCTCTGCAATAAGTGCCAGTGAACGAGAAAGGTACAACAGGGGTGGAAACCACATGGCCATCTATATGTTGTTGGACTGCAAATCCCAGGAGCCCTAAGCAGCACAACTGGTGAGGAATGCTGGAGATACTCCAACAACAGGTGGGTGGCCCCATGACTCCTACCCCTCTTGTAGAGGAATGTGTCTCAAATTACTGTTTCCATTGACACAAGAAGGAAGCCTATTTGAATAGAAGCACCCTTTGTGAATTGATCAATATATTTGAAGGTCGTATGTCCCCTTCCAAATCCTACATAGATATAAGCAATTAGTGCATGTCACCAAATCACTACTCTATGCACACAAAAAAGCCATCATGGTTTGGGATGCAATCAGATCCACACATTACAATACTAGCAGAAATTCAGTCACTGAAAGCAATGTAATCCAGATGCCAGAACAGGCAACTTGATAAGGAATTACATTAAGGGTCCATCATATAGAAGATAAGAAACATAGAAACTATATTCTAGAACAGTAGAATCCATTTTCTATAGCTGCAGATACAACAGCATCATTCTTTTAGGTTGTAGCCAGCATTGTTTGGCTATGCAAATAAGACTCTTACCTGTCCCCAATTTGGCTCACTGTGTTTAATTCAACTACGTTATACATAATAGAAGGTTCCAACGATACCTTCTCCATAAACATTGGGGAGGTTGTGATATTTTGAATCTGAGCTTCCAAAAAGACTTCATCAGTCTGGAAAAGCAGAAAAAACACCTAAGTAAAAAGTAGTCTGAAATATTGGTGCTCCAACATCTTAAGTGTTTGAAAAACATTAAAACCACAAATGTAGTTAGTTTCATGCCTGAAAATCAAAATAACAGTCATTAAATGTGAGAAAGTCTTGATCCCAACAGAGAGCAATAGAAGCAAAAAGGTTAGTCAACTGGAATAGTGCTGAACAATGGATGTGGGATAATTTTGGTATGTTTTCTTATTTTAAGGTAGTGTCTCTGTGGCCTAAGAGGATTTGCAATTTGAGCTCCAAGGGTTCACATCAACTCAGATTTTTACATGAAAAGTAAAGAATGTTTTAGAAAGGTGCAATACACAATATAGACATGCCATGCTAGATGAATGATACATCAGGCTGCATACAGAGAAGATAGATGGTCATTAATAGTAAGGGTTTAAAAAAAATACACACACATGTCAACTGTCACAGAGGCCCAGATGCATGCTATGAGCACTGGTCAGGATTACCTACACACTACAATGGTTCCCCCCCCCCACTAAAATAACTTATGTATTGCCTCTTTTAAAAGCTGCTGTACACAGAGCTTAATACTGCATGACCTCAGCAACATTTTAACTGGCTCAAAAACATCTAGCAACCGACACTGAAGAATGAGTTCAAGAATTCAGTTCAATTACGTTCTAAACTAGGAATGATGGTTCAAGATCTAGCTTTTGAGAAAGTTGTTTCTGTATCTTAAAAAGCGAATAATGCAAATGCAAGCTGTTAGAAGAAAAGATTGACAGAAAGCAACAGTTTGGGCTAGTGGCTACCCTTCACATAGCCCTTCAGATGTCTACTCAAAACGATTCTCACTGACCAAATGAACGCATAGGATTGCAGCCCAAGAATAGTTATTTTCTTTGCTAAGAGAATGCAGAAATATCTTGGCAATACTTTCATGTTTCCTTGTGCATTTCTTTACTTCATACTCTAGAGAACTGAAATTACACCAAGCAGAAAACATGACGTTAAGAAGAATGGGAAGGAATATGCATGTTTAGCATTCTTTACTTAGAAATAAATGATGAAAATTGTTTGAGCTTTCAAATGTTTAGCGGTGGACACTAAGAGTTCAGCACTTTAAAAAAGATCACACTAGTGTACCACAGAGTGCAAACACTCTGCATATTTGGAAATGTAAATTGCATGATGTCTCTTAACAAGGGATACCACATGATTTCTGTAGCAAAGATGCACTATTCAAATGTTTTTGTAAGAGCTTAGCCCTGTAAAGCAGAACAAGGTATCTAGCAATTCAAAGCTGGAATCAAAACCTGCCTATGATCAAAGAGATGCCAGCATGGTAGGGATAAAGAGAAAAACTTTCACATCACACCTTGTAACAAGCATGCAGAGTTCCTATGGAAAGGAAAGGTCAACTAGGAAAAATCATAGTCCTTTGTCTTAGAAGAAAACTTTTTAAAAAGTTACTTTGGAACTGTTTGTTGAGTAGCAATAATAAACTAAAATAAATTTCAGCCTCATAGATTTTATGTGCAGAGGGCCTTCAAAAGAAAAGATATAGGATTCGTTCTGATGTCAATCTACGCCATAGTTCGCTGTTATGAGAACAGCATACAATGAGCTTTTGGCTCAAACACTCCCCTTCCTTCCCTCTATGACTGTAAAAAAGCTTCAGAAGCTTCCATGACTATTTTAGATTAACCACAGCATCCTGTGTTGTCTGAATGCAGAAAAGAGTTAAATTAATCTTTATTATGGTTATTGAAATAAGCCAGCTTCAAACCGTTGTTTGTGGCTTGTTTTCACTAACCATAATTAAGATCAACTAGAGTTAGTATGACATGCTAAATTGTGGTTACTCTAAACAGAAGTGGAAGTTTCCAGTCTCTCTCTCTCTCCTTCCCTGCAGCCACCCTGGAGGAGAGGAGGAGAATGGGAAGAACACAAGTTAGAGGCTCATTCTCATAAAGCTAATCCAACCATATACAAGAACACCAGTGACAACATTTGGCTATCTTATCAAAACACTGAAGAAACCTAAGTTGCTACCATGTCTTCCAGCACCAGGGATTTAAAATGTTGTACTGTTCTGCAACAATATCCCAAAAATCCATTGCTGATGTCTGTTTTCCAAATGTCCCACCAGTACAATTTAAACAGCCACCATTAGGAAAAAATAGAAACGGCTAAATTCAGGAAAGAAAACAAAACCAAGCAGCATAATGAAAAAGCAAGGTAGCTTACAATGAGTCTCAATAACATGATTAGACTGGCGTGCTTCGCAGCAGATTTGCTAGATTACCATGCCACACACCGTAAGATTTCAATTAAAATCACATTGGAATTACATCATTAGAATCATTTTTACATGCATTTAAGAATTTAGAAGCAGAGTTCTAATAAGCATGCATAAGATAAGGCAGTAGGTAGTATGCTCTCTCCTACCATCCAGTGTCTTAATGGGACAGCAGGTAACAGAAACCAAGCCATGACAACATTAAACAAACCTACACACAGACTGGGGTGTACTTCATGCTACCAATTCCACCCACCTAAAAAAGACTCCCATATTCAGGCAATCCAAATATTGCAAAAGTGTGTAAGTTATGTAAATTAAGGAATTTTGCATTCTGGGCTTGATACAAAGAACTACAAGTAGAAGCTAAACAGTGGCTAGTAGATTTAATGTAAAATGATGTGCAAGACTCTTGACCTATTTCTTTTGGCAGGACTTTCTATCTGATAAAAATAAATATAGATATTTTCAAGCTATAACGATTTGGGATGTTATTTCACTTTTTCACAGAACAGGAAGCAAAAGACTGCCAGTTTTCTTCATATTTGGAAGGACACCTCAGCATCCAACCAGAAGCTTCCAATTCCACATTATTTCTTCTGCCATTTTTAGAATTTTGCATAACTCAATCACCCTGCTTAATTGTGGAGTAGGACCAGGATCTATGCAGGAACATGGAACCCTACTACCAAGCATCTGAAATCTCACCTAGATTCCTGACTGGTTTCTGAGATTTCTGAAGGTATTATCCACACATCTGTATACCACTGTAAAGTCTAAAAACCAATTTTTGTTTTGTCTTTTAATAATAAAAGCAGAAATTCTCCGGAAAGTGAGTCACATACTCCCACAGAATGGCAAGATTAATAGGCTTATCCACAGGAAACATCATTTGGTACTCTGTGATCTTCAGAGAAAAGGAATTAAACTGCTTGTCACAATACTTTAATGAAATATTTGTTCAGCAATGACATCTGAAGTAATAAATAGTGTTAAACAGTGGATTGTAAGGAGAGAGCTAAGCCAGTTCAACAGTAGCTTTATTCTCCTTGACAATGTTTCTTTTAAATTTTAGAGGAAGAGAAGAAGCAGAATCAAATATATTTGTGTAGATACAATAAACATTGCTTTTTCATTATGTTTACAAAATAATGTTAGTAACAGGCAGAAAGACAAACAGAAGACAAGCATACATATATATTTATAAATAATAAATAAAATTACCACAGAACTGAGGTCACTCTAATGGGAAAATAAAAAAGAAAAACATTAGAGAAATTAGGGTTAAATGTTAAAGAAAAAAGGAGGACAACTATGTTTCAAATAAAATGCATCTTTTTGCATTTTTTTGCATATTCTAAACAAGACAGCATTAGTAAGAGGGGAATGTGAACTGGCACTAAAAATAAAAAGGACCAATAATAAGAAATCTTATTTCTAAATAAGACTTGTGTCAGCAAATGATATAAATGAGGAAAGAAATTATGTTGGAACAGGAAACACGGTTACCACACATGAACACAATGGTAAATCTGTACATGCTCACAGAATAATTGCTCTATTAGGCTAAGGAGTTCCATATAGGTAAGAAATTAAGTATTGTTCATTTCAGAATTCAATCTTCCATGTAACTTTGTTGTTGTAGAAGGTCTAAACTATGAGAATACAACTTATTCATTCTTTTAATGTCAATTTGCAACCACAAGTTGAAATAATGTGGTAAGTTCCACTGGAAAAAGATTGTTTCTAAATGAACCTTCCCTATTGGCTGGATATGTTAAAAAAATTAGTTTGTTCCTTGATTATCATAATAGCTAATGTATGTGGGGCTCCTTGCCTTGTATTTATTTCAGCACAGTGCTATTAAATATGACCCAGCAGAGTCAGAAATTCAAAGCATGACAAATCAGGTCACTGACATGAGAAGCTGAGTTCTCTCTTTTTTGTCTCTGGATTCCTCAATAGTAGGGGTGCAACTTTTTGTTTCTTGACATTGGTTCTGTACTATAATTCAACAGGTTCAACTTTCCTAGTATGTAGGTACAGCAATGGAAAACCTATTCCTGCCACATAGCTGTCATTAAATTTATAAGAAAAATAGCAATCGTACTCTAGAACCATTTTGTCTACCACTATCCTATTTAAACAGACTAATTTAAAAGTAATCATTTCCTATTTTATTGCTGAAAGTATGTCAGCCTTTTGGAGTAAATGCTGAACAGATGCATTAGATGAAATTAAACAGATAATGCAGAAATGCTTTTAAAAAATTGACTATAGCAAAATATACAGCCACACCTTTCCCAAATGATGATGGCAATGACAAATGGACAGATTAAAGAGTCAACAAGATAGCAAAACATATATATATATATATATATATATATATATATATATATATATTATACCTACCTATTTCCCTTATACTTACCTATTTCCCTCACCCTCACCCAGAGAAGAGGTCAAGACAATTATTTTCTCTCAAAAGCTACAATACTTTGCATACTGGCATACAGAAGTTTAATGCCAGAATCAACATTCCCTTGTCAGTTTTTTATGTGATCTCTATGTTTCTCAGCTTTAACTTGCTTTGAGAATACACTTTAAGTACATTTGCTGTTTTATAACAATTCTTCAAGCTTTAATGTAATGTCTCTTCTTAGTGTTCTGACTTTCATGGCTATTCTAACAACTAATAAAAGGTTCAATTGTTCAAACTACCAACAACTGGAAAGAATATTTAATGCATAAAAAATTTAACAAACATGAAAAGGAAAATTTTAAAAACACTTAGCAAGAAGAAAAAAATGAAGTGGGTTTCTTAATACTGCAAGCAGGATATTAAACACACAGAAAGTCCTAATTAAGAACCACTATTCTATTCCTACGGTAACATATTTTTATTGAATATCTATTTATTTACATTATTATATCTTAAGCATTAAATTAGATGTTCTGCACTTACCTCAGCATTGTAGAATTTAGTTTTTACATCTAGTGGTTTGAGGACCTGTTTTAAAAAAAAGAATAAACACTAAAGATTTAACAGATCCTTCCATCAGTACTAAGTACTACTTTCTTTTCCCTCTCTTAGCTTCTAAGTATTAAACAAAAATCAGTTTGCATCACTTCAAATTAAACCAATGCAATCTGTGTTAAAAACACAAGCATCTGAATTTACTGAAAAGCTAAATCCTCCCCAACCTCCCTTTCCCCCCATGGCTAGTGACTGTTCAGGTTATGTTTAAACCCAAAAAGAGTTTAGAGGCAGAATGCAAATGCCTTTTGCACAAGAGAGGCATTCTTACTGGAGAGAAAGCATCTTGCACACTGACTTTGTCAATCTGCTTAAAACAATTATGCATTTCTGAGCAAGCAGTTTTCACTTCTATGAGTTCTTATCAAGAGGTGTAAACATATATCTCTTAGAAAGCAAGGCAAAGCTGCTTTTCTGGCTTCTGCTATTAGAAGCAAGTCAGCCAGTGGCATATCAGCTGTAAGCAATTATACCAGCAATTGTTGTCCCAGCTTTCTAATTAAAAGAGTGCAGCTCTAACATCTTCACTTAAACAGAGCCCATGCATGTCAAGTATCAGATATGACACCCAAGAAACAGATTAGAATAAAATGTTTTCATTCGCACAAGAATCTTGAGAACATGAAAGCTATAAGTAGAGCTTATTCTTGTTATAGGTCTAAACTCAGTAAGATGCGGCAGTGTCTTGAGGATCAGGGGACAATGTTAAGAAATGCATTTGAACTTTTGAGTAATTGTCATTATTTTCAGTTACATTATATCACCTATAAATAATTTTACATACTGACCACTAACACAGTAATGCTGGTGGAAACTACATTTGCCAGATGCACTTGCACTACCCCCATATATGATGCTATCTTTCTGGCTGGGTTTCTACACTTTTAACAGATAACCAACAGGCAGAAATTCAGCCTCCCTCATCACTGCAGTTCACGTCTGGGAAATATCACTTGTTCATTTTTTGTCTCTTGTATAGTTATTGAAGGCACACAAGCCCTACCAAAAGAGAATGAGCTCTCAGTGACCCTTATGGTACCCTATTACTTTGCCCATATCCTTCTTGGGGCTTTGGTATCACTATTCTTTAATGTCTACACTAAAAGTAGCATTTTAGTTTTTACAGTATTTGCAGAAGCTTTAAACCCTTCTTGTGATTTTTTTTTTCTAAATTAAATTCAACAGTCCAGGCCTCTATAACTTTTCCCATTTCTATTTTATTTATATATTTCCAAAACTCATACCCTGCTTTTCAGTTCCGTTGCGCGATCCAGTGGTTTGAGCATTGGATTATGGCTCTGGAGACCAGGGTTTGATTCCCTGCTTGGCAATGGAAACCCACTGAGTGACCTTGGGCACATCACACACTCTCAGCCCCAGAAAACCCTGTGATAGATTTGCCTTAGAATTGCTGTAAGTTGGAAATGACTTGAAGGCACACAACAACAGCTTTAACCAATGGTTTGTAACAGAATAAAACTGCAGCGGAGAGATCTGAAGTTCCTAACATGCCCTCCAGACCTTGGCTTATCTTGGCTTTTGAAATTTGCCAGGGCAGGCTTTCTGTTCAAAATCCCGTTTCAATAACCCTGACAAAAGTAGTAGAATCCCAATTTAAAATTATACTCATTTTAAACAACTTTTACCCTGCTTCTATATTGTTTTTGAAAAAGGAATTAAAGCATATGGTGCGTTTTCAAGTCCAAGCAATTTTGGATGACACTGTTTGGATTCACTGCAGACTAGCTTCACTTTGTGATAAAAACTGCTTAGGTCTCCCTGGTGGATCACCTGTGCCAAGGAATAGATGCAGACAGTAGTATAATACTGCTGATTCTCCCAAACCTCACAACAACTTCTGAAATCATCTGCCATGTTATCTTTCTATGCCAACCATCCTCAACACAGTGCCCTCCAGACATTTTGGACTTAAACTACCATCATACCCAGATAGCACAATCATTAGAAATAAATATTGGGCACGTTAGTTCAAAAGGCACAAGGTTGGAAAACGCTACTGTAGATCACTCAATAAGACGCAGGCACATGATGACTTCAGTTCTTTCTGGAGGAATGTTGTGGATTTGTGCTCTACTTAATGATTTTTAGTGTGAACAGCTAGGTGGGGTCAGACAGACACTGGGCTAAACTGTCATTCCATAGACACCCATCTTTATCTTTCATGTTCAGTTCTATTTCCAGAGAGGTGGTAAAACCTTCAAATGAATATCTGGAACCATCTTTGGGTCAGGGCAAACAAGCTGAAGCTTAATCAATACAAGCTGGAATTACTGTTGGCTGGAAAGCTGCCAGCCTGTATAGATGCTTCTAATTTGTTGTGGACTGGGTTTCATTCCCTCTGAAAAGTCATATACAAAAGACGGGGGAATCTCCTATCAGTGGATGCACAAGTGGCGTCAGGGCACAGGAATGCTTTATAGCAGCTTAGGCTGACTTGCCAGCTGCAGTCTCATCCAGAAAGCAAGCCTGGCTTCAGTTACACACATCATGGTTACAGCTGCTACAGAGTAGCACTACAAAGTGTGCTCTGTTTAGAAGTATATTGAAAGATGATTTGGAAACTTCAACTGAGACAGAATGTAGTAAAAAAGATGCTTGTAGAAGACAAGTATTCTGATCAAACTAGATAAAATTAAATAAACTGTTGATTACAATGTTCCATACTCTGATTTTGGTCTTGCCAGCAAGAGCATCCCCTGAGTTCAGCTCATGGATGTTCCCTCAGAAAAAGAAGTGGGTGATGACCTTCCTAAGTTCCTGCTTTCTCTTGTAGTCTCTTCAGCCCTTGCAAATTGGCCCCCGATGGTTGGGGGAATCATCTGGAACGGTGGGGGGTGAGGGTAAATTAAAAAGAAAAAATGTCTTCCTCCTCCTTCCACAAGCAGAATCTTCTGTTAGGTCTCAGCTGCAACTATAACCTGAAAGCATCCTTCCATGCATGGATGTGTAGGTAGTATCCAGGCCAGTGTATTTGCTTAGCACCATATATTCTTTCTTCTACGTCATCTCAGCAATACTTTGAAATGACCAGGGCAAGAAAATCTAACATGAAAGACTACCTGAAAATGAGTTAAACAGGAGTGTTTCAGTATTTTTTATGTTAGGTTTGTCTACATTTATTCATTTCAAGGCAGTGCTGAGAAGAAGCATGAGAAAGAACAAACGTTTTAACTAGGCATTCATGAACAGAAGGAGCCTTTTGTCCAGGAATGGGACTGAGATATAGCTGAGGGTACAGCTGGTAGAAGACAGGAGGACAATTTTAGCAGATACGTCCATTTTCCTGTGAGCAAAGCTACAAGCATTAGATAGGCAGGGGGAAATGAGAGAATAAGGGAGACAGTTGATGTCAAATATTGTCCATGTCCAGCCTTGTCGTCCCAATACCTGGAATTTGAAGAACTTTCTGAAGTACATCTTCTCACCAGTCTGTGTGGTGTAACTTACTGCACACACTAAGCTGAAAGACAGAAATGATTCAATGTGTTTTAGCAATTTTCCAGTCTTGCTTAGGTTCTCAGGTGACAGGGAGGGTAGACAAGGACTAACACATACAGATTCGCAGTACATCTCCTTTGGAGCTCTGAATACATTTGGTAAAATGTCTACAAAGTGGGTAGATCAAATGAAGTATTAAGTGGACTGGAAAAGTGTCTCACATATGTGTGCCTATTTCCTTTACTTCATGGTGAATAACATCATCGATGCAACAGTCTTGTTTGAGTTCTGCCACTGCAGCACTAGAGGCCGAAAGGTTTAAACGTTGTGAACTTGTCTGTAGATCAGCCTTGGAATTAAGAACAGAAGCAGAACAAATTGTTCAGTAAAAGAGTGGCTGTATTTAGAAAATATCTGTCAAAAGAAATGGTGTTTCAGCAGTGTCTGATAGATTTTTTAAGAAGTCTTATATGTTAAAATAGTTCTAACCCACCCTTTATCCATGGATTTTAGAGCAGAGAGTTTTCAATATCAAGAATCTGACATTAAAACCATAAAAATCAGTCAAAACCACTATGAAACCAACATAGGTAAATCATAAAGCCAAGCTATAGTTAGTAAGACCTACAGGTAAATGCTAGGGTAAGTGCCATCATCACAATTCACAGATTAAAAAAAATACTCAGAGATTGACTTGATCAGGTTATACAGCTCACTTATAATATGTAACTTTTGTTTTCCTCATCTGGTACCTCATTGGTTGGAGCACAATATCTCCCCACTACAGTTCTTATAATATCAAGCACTTACGAAATCAAGTTAACACATACTCAACTCCAGAACCAGACATTCATAACTGCATGTAGTAGATGCAACAGGCACAACCAAAACAGATGCTAGTTGCAATCACTACTACAACATCCAGCTGTGAGCTTAAATTATTAATATGGCTCTCTTCTGATTTTATGTTCTATTTTTTTCTAATGCAACCATTTAAAACTTGGGCATAATCCACCGTGAAGATTTGCTGGACAAGCACTGCTGAAACTTTAGTTCTCTTGTACAAATAACAGAAGTGCAGAAAAAAAACTGCTTTCAGTTCTTTCCTTAAAAGCATCCAGCAAACAGATAAAGTTTGCCTTTACTGCTTCTCAAGTTATTACTTTTAATATTTAAAGCTGCATTGAAAATGGCTAGCTGAAAACAGAGAAAAATGGCAAGTCATCTTACATGCACTTTAAACTACTATATAAAATCAAACATACCTTTACCAAAATGTCTTTTACCACTTGGTGACTGTCATTATGTACACTAATGTAGCTGGAAAATGTCTCTCCTAAAAATATATTTCTGTTCAATGGATTGGAAAAGAGAGAAAGACTATTACTAAAACTATTGATTTTGATCATGCATACATTTCCGAAATCTATTGCCCACTTTAAACAATGGAATACACATCTGTTACAGCGCCCTGAAATATGATTGTTTGTTTGTTTGCTTGATTGATTTAATGTATAGCCTTCTGGGACTCAAGAGGGGTTGCAAGATTAAACACACCTGTCAGTTTCCTAGCATAAATGATACTGCAGGCAGTGCCTTGGTATTTGAAAAACTGAATCTGAGAATCAACTTGTGATCTCAGTATTCAACAGAGCCTCTAGCCACAGCAGAAGGCTGAACACCAAAAGAAAAGAAATTATTACATTAACAAAAACAGGATATCTGTATGCACGTGACAGTACTGTGTATGTTTTTAAATGGGAGATTAAACAAATCCATAGAAGATGAGGCCCATAATGGCTACAGTGATGATAGCATTATGCTACCTACAGGTTTAAAGACAGGACGTCTCTGACTTCCAATTGCAAGGGAAAATACCACAAGAATACCATCATCCTCATTTCCTGATTGTGGCCTTCCCAGAGACATCTGGCTGGTCAATATGCGAAACAGGATTATAAAAGATGAGCTCTTGTATGACACAGCAGAACTCTTTATGTTTAATTCAGCCACCCAAATCCACCCCAAGACTCAATACCATGCCTGTAAGTTAATGTTATGGTTCTGACAGTTTGTAAACATCTAAGTCAATCTGAGCATCTGACTATTTAGTCCAAAAATAGAAGCCATAATATATGACTTCCAATCCCACATTTTACAACTACAGTATAGTATATGGGTGTGTGTTATGTTCCTTCAAGTTGCCTGTCAACATATGGCAAAGTCATAAATTTTTTAGGCAAAGAATACTCAGAAGTAGCTTTGTCAGTTCCTTTCTCTGAAATATAGCCTACAGCACCTGAAATTCATTAGTGGTCTCCCATTCAAGTACTAACCAGGGCCAACTCTGCTTATCTTCCAAGATCAGATAGGATCTGATGCCCTCAGGGCAGTGGTTGTTGACCTCTTTTTTACCAGTGACCCCTTGTAAATATAATTTGTTGCCAGGGTCCCCCAAGACTTAATTCAAGATTTAAATATTTAAATTCAAATATTAGTTTAAAGTTGCTCATCAACTCCTCATTCTTATCCCTTTTTCTTTCAGTAGGCAATGCAAAGGAAAGGAGGCTTGTTAACTGTCTGTAACGTAGCATGCTGAGATCCTTCAAGTGCCAGGAGAGTAGAATAAATGGGAATTTCCTAAAGGGAGGTTATGTATGGAAAGCAAGACTAAAGAAAAAAAATATTTTGCCCTTGCCCCCAATTCAGTGCCTGGAAAGTAAGCATCTCAGGGAAAGTGCAAAAGAAATGCTGTTTCCCCCCGAAGGAGCATCGACAAATTAGAGGGTAGGTGCATCTTTTAAAAGCATATACCCTATCTACTCTCTTGGTGCTTCTTTAGAGGGAAATGGCATTTCTTTCACGCTTTCCCCCAAAGGAGCACTGAGACCCTTGCCATTTTGCTTCCAAGCAGCCACAAGAGAAAGGGGAGTTCCTTCTATTCTTGCAGCTGCTTGGAAATAAAGCTCTACTGTGCTGCCTAGCCCTGGGCTCCAACAGTGTTGCCAGACTTACCACACAAAGCATGGGCTGGGCTTCTTCCCTTGTTATAGGGGCTCCCCTCTTGCCTTCCTGCCTTCTGGGCTCTCTGGCACACTCATGCAGTAGCACCCAGAGCCTCCAGGGCAGGATGAGATGCCCACCAGAGCATCATCATTACTGCCACCGGAGCCTTTGAGGAATCCAGGACATGTTGCATCAACCGGCCACAACTGGCCCGGACATTTTTTAGTCCCTCAAATCTGGGATTTTCCTCATTTTCTGGGATGAATAGCAATGCTATGTGGATCCCCTGAGAGGGTTCTGCAGACCCAGGGGTCTGTGGACCCCAGGTTACAAATCATTGTTTTAGGGAATTTAAGATCCCTTGAATATTACTTTTGATTGCAAAGAAAAGTCAAATCAAATCAAAACAAAAACCCATACAGATCAGGAGGCAAAAATTCAGTTAATGAAAAACCTATAAAAAAAGAAAACTAAAACCAAAAACAACAGGACAATGAGTATGGGTTAAGGCTATGCTATGTATACTTACTAGAATAGGGTTCCACCAAAATAATTTGGGGCTTGGAAAATTAGGGTGGTGTTGCACAGGATTTAGGATCATAAAATCATTTTCTCTATAGATCTAAAATCTGTACGAAATTCTTACCCAAAATTCTGAGGCAAAGTCAGCATTTCTCCAAGCATTAACGTTTCTGCTCCTTTTACTGTGGAAGGATCATCTTTCATTAATTGATTAAATAGATCTCCTGTAATAATAGAAAGCTATGTGTCAAGTCAATTGTAGTTGATTTGATCAATTGATTCAAAATTTTAATGTGATTTAAGTGCCAGCTAGATTAGGTACTTAATACAGTTATAATTTTTGTATTGTTCAATAACATTCTTCATATCCCTAGCCAAGGTCAGGATTCATTTTCAAATGTTAACTTCTTTTTAAAAAGTGACATGTCTCTAGAAAGGAAATGGACCAGACCTTCTAAGTACTAACATCAAAACATAGTTTACCTGGCAAATCTCTCTCTTCACAGGTCACAGGGATATTGGTGAACAAAGTAGGCTTGGTCAACCTCATTACTGTGAATTTAGAAAGCAAGTTCAATATTAGCATCATAAGCATCATTTAACTTCACAAATCACAAGGTCTGTTCAAACACTACTTTGGTTCTGGAATTCTAACCAGCCAAGACAGAGAAGCCATCTCTGACATACACACTATCTTCTATTCCTACCACAGAGGAGAGAAGCTAAAAAGTAAAACGGGACATCTTGTGTTCACTTGAACTTGGGATCTTTATCAGGCTGCAAGATAGTCACCACCAGAGCTTAGAAGAGCCATTTTGATGGACTACAGCTTCAAGGATCCTTCAACATAGCAGTAGGACCATGAGCTCAGAGTGGCAGTTGTAACATCTAAGCTCCTTAGGCCTTACCTACAGAGGCCTTGCTGGCTGGGCAATTCTGGAAACTATAGTCCAAAAAGTAACTATTCTAAGTTCTGGCTCCCACTATCAGCTATGAAGACAGAAAGGAATTACAAACAATATTCAAATAGAAAATGCATGAATCAGAAGACCTGCAAGACTTTTCATACTGGCCATCTCTTTGATCCTAAGCATATTTTAAACATTTTGTCCCATGAAAAATTCATATAGCAGGTGTTTGTTCATGCAGATAGGACAAAATATGTATAATCTGAAACAGATACCAGACTGTTAAATTTTAAAGTTTGGGGTGATAATTCAGAATGCTAATAAATATGGGGCTAACGCTAATTCAACATTAATTTTACCTAGAATAAACCCATTGAAAAGACTTGGACTTCAGCTGTTACTAAAATTCAATTCATTTCAATGGGCCTAGTCTAAATAGGATTAATGCTGGATTGAGAAAATAATATTTATAACCCCTGTGGTTCCTGTGCATCCATATTTTTGAAAGCATCTAAGATATCCACTGGAACCCCGCCAAACATTACTGCCAACTTCTCCACCCAATTTCAAACATACATACAGTCAGACTGGACAGCAAACCTTGGTTGACCTGCCAAACTTCAATTCATTTCCTATCCAAATATTCCTTAAGAACATCTTCAAGATAGGAAACGACCAAGAAGCTGAGGGAAGCCATGTGAAAAATATTTTTTTTAAGGCTTCCAAACTTTGGCTAGGTGGACTTTGATGGAATGGTTCAAACCCTGTTTACATTAACATTCGTAAAAGCAATTTCATTCCACTGAAGGAAATTGATCCAGCTAAGTTTTCAGGATTGTGTACAGAAGATTGATCTTAAAATATTTGATTTTAGTTTTCTATTAGAAGGCCTTATGAGATACAGATACCTGTCAGACATTTTCCTTTAGCTCTTCCTAAGTTTGACATTTTCCAGAGGTAATTTTTGTGTGAAGGTATTTTATTACAGACACAAATATGTTGTACATAGTAATAGCACAATTGTAAATCTTACTCTTTACAATTGTAAATCTTACTCTTTACCACCTTAATTTTCTTGGATATCTGCTCCACTGACTTCAATAGAACTTGTTTCTAAAACGTAATGTTCTGATGATGCATATCATATAAACCATGGTTGAGGAAAATGTGGCTCTCTAAATATTGTTGGACTAAAATTCCCAGAGTTCCTCCCAGTTGGCTATACTTGTCAGAAATAGAAGTTCTGTCCATCAGTAACCTGAGGATCACATGGTACCCCTCTTGTTCTGAATAAATTTAATGACTTTAGTGCATATAATAGTAGATGTGTTGACAGAAAATTCTATCCATGATCATCCTATTCTGCCTAGCTCTGACTCAAGTTATGAACTATAACAAGGATCAAATGTACACCAATCAACCAAATAGGAAATGAAAAACTATCCGTATGATGGACCTCATGTAACCAAAATTGAGAAACTACTTTTCTAGTTCAATCTGTCTTGTCTTTTATTATTCAATAATTTCGGACAAATCATTGCAAACACAAAAAAGCTAACGCCTGAGAAGTACAGTGAACCCTCTGTATGCACGAGCTCTGGATCTACATATTCTAGCTATTGGCATGCACATTGATACATTTAATAATATGGGACGTGAGCATTCACATTTTTTGCCATTCATGAGGGATCCTGGAACAGAACCCCCACAGATATGGAGAGTCCACTGTAAAATGTTAATTATTCTTCAATATGGTATTATTCTTATAAAAGACATCTACTTAAGGAGTTAACAAATCACAATTCAGTCTTGTAGAGGTTAATTTATTTGAGAGAATATCGCCAACTTTCACTGAATTCATATATTTCAACAAATTCTCATAACAGGTTCTACAGCTTAGTTTACAGATACTGCTAGATGATGGACAGGAATTTTCATGTGAGCAAAGAATGCTCTAAGAGGTACTCTTAATGGTCAATAAAATAATTTTTTTATATTTCTGGTAAAACAGAACAAGAAATGCTTACAGCTAACTAATTAGGTGCTTTTCATTAATGATTTTAAGAACTTGCTTTTCATAAATGTGTACCTAAAACAGTATTTCACACAAATCCTATTGTTGTCTATAGTTACAAGCTATGTATGAGTCCATATTTGTGAACAAACAAATTCATTTTTCCTCTAAGATTTAAATTTTCTCTAAGGTTATTGACAATGTATTCACAGTACAGTATGTCACAGAAAACCAAAATATGGCCCTTAAATCTCTCAACTCTAGCATTACAAGATGGCAATTCACTGTGTTTGATCATCTTGTTAAGCTTAGTCCAAATGTCTTCCAGTGTCTGATTATTTAAAGTGTATGGTTCAATTTTCAATTGTGCTCTATAGAACACATGCAGCTTTAATTTTTCTAAAGTTTCC
Source organism: Ctenosaura bakeri (assembly GCA_948474755.1). Lineage (NCBI taxonomy): Eukaryota > Metazoa > Chordata > Lepidosauria > Squamata > Iguanidae > Ctenosaura > Ctenosaura bakeri. The sequence goes on from CAOLHI010001361.1 coordinate 229,931, forward strand.
TGCAGATCTCTAGATAAAGGAAGAATCTTGTCTTTAAGCTTAGAGTTTGCAACAGACACACTCCAAGATCTCCTGAGGTTCTGTTTGCCAGTTGTCAACTGTTTTCCCAACTTGCTTGATTCAGTACTTCCATGTTCATCTTGTAAACTCGGTACCGCTTTTACATCAGGATGAAATTCCTTAAGCCTTTCTGTACAGTCATAATGCGGGGAGCCACAAACAGTTTCTCGGATGGCATGATGTTGTTTCAGTTGTTCTGCTTCTTCAACAGAGATAACTGGAGGATTTGTTTTAGGCTTAACAGGGAGTTTGCACAAGTCACTTGGAAACCATGGTATGAAGCTTGGCAGTTGCCGAACAGGAAATTCTTTCAGTGCCTCTTCTGCAATTTTTTGCAGTAGTTCAGGGTCCCTTTGCCATGTTCGATAGTGCAGAACCACATCCATGCTTGTACAGTAAGAGTCCACATCTTCTAATTGTCTTGGAGCTTCACCACTAATACGGCTTATCACTTAAAAGAATCTTATGCTGTCTGCTGGCTAGATCAGGACCTAGAGCAGAAGTATCGCAAGTAAGAAGACACACTAGTAGTTTTATCATCAAATTTACCATTACAGACCCAGCTTTTGCTAAACAAGGACAAATGTAACAAATGTGCCCAAAATATATGCTATTACAAAATATGTCAGACTAGTGCTCTGTCAATGTTACTGCTTTTTCCTTTTAACAAAAAAACTGGTTTGCTACCAGGTCTAATTCAAGCCAGAGTACCATAAAAGTACTAAGGGGAGGTTTTCCCAATTGAAAAGAGCAAGAGTTACAGCACCAATTTTTGTTGAAATGCTTCTGTGACAGCTGAACCACACATTATATTAAACTCTGCTCATTTATTGAATTATCTTTGCTGTAATATAAATGGCAGCTACAGAAAAGCACTATCAGGATTAGAGATGTAATAGTTCTATTAAAAATGGGGATTTTTGGAATAAATTGAAAAGATACAATATTAGCTCCCTTTAACCCCCTTAAGGACTGAAAGTCACTTTATTACTTTGGAAACATATATACAACTTGGTTTGGTATTTAAAAAGGGGGCTGGCAAAGCCTGCAGATGGCCCTGGGCCATTTCTGTGGCCACCAGCCCCCAAGATGTAAAAAAAAAAAAAAGCCCCCAGAATGCCCCCAAATGGCTGCTGGGGGTTTGGAGCTCTACTGTAGTGAAAAAAACATTTTGTGAAATTTTTCCAATTTTTTTTTTGGTCATCAAATATCCTCTAGGGATGGTGGGGGCATTTCCATCAAGTTTTGTTGGGGAGTGTGCTGGACCCATTCAGACTCAGAAACAGGAAGCAAAGTGACTTCTGCTCATTTCCTGTTGTGAAAAAGGTCTTGCATGGGCCTAAACTGGCCTGGAAAGGCCCCCAAACAAGGTGGAAAGGCCCTCATGCTCCTTAGAGAGTGTTTGGGGTCACCTGGGGCAATTTTTTTTCAGATGTGGGTGTTGTGGCGAAGAGCAGCCCTCAAAGGTCTTCTGGGGGACAAATGTGGCCTCCAGCCTTCCACAGTTGCCCACACCGATATAAAAGGTGTCATGTTTGTTACATTAAGTTTCATCAAAATATAAGTACAAACTGAATTTACTTCTTCAAAAAAATTTGGGTTACAATTGGAGCAACAAGGTTGGAGCAACAAGGTCTGGAACTGTAAGGAACTCCTGAAGTATTAGGAACCCCTTTGCTTTTGACAGTTTGAGGACCTGGAAATAAATTCCAACAAAACTATGAGTACCCAGCTTGTTGGGGGCATGTATAGAAATGTTTCGAAATACATACTATTTGTAAGTTGTTCACCGCCTCGATCCATATGGAGAGGCGGGATACAAATAAATAATAATAATAATAATAGATACCATCAACATCAGAAAACCCCAAAATAGTCCTCCCTAGTGCCAAGAACACATAAAGCATATACTCTCTTATAAAGAAATGAGAAAAAGGAAAACAAGATCAAGAACTGCAGTGATATGAGATATGGTACATAGTTGTAACTGAAGGTTTACTTATTTCCATACAAAGAAGTGAGAAAAAATTTACCTGCTGCATAGTTTTGGAAACAATGAGGAATATATAAACACCTTTCTTAAATATTTTATTCTTTATTCTAAAAAAGGATTCCATAATCCATTTTTCTATTTTTGAGAAATAAGTTTTAAAAATACCACCCCTCAATCAACTTTTCCCATTTTAATCCAGACCATCACATCTCTGATCGGGAATATGACAGTGGGACGGACTAGATCCACGATAAAAATTCTCTCTTAGCTGCAGTTTGCCACAGGGGATAAACTGCCATCTATCAACATATGGCCTTTGCTTAGGAATCCTGAGAGAGAAGAATAGGGGTATAAGAATAATGATATGAGAAAAAATAACTCACAGAAAAGGAGATTGGTATACTGGAAATGCCATTATAACCATTCTATGTCTCACATGTTAAATAATTTTCCTGTACTACTGACAGAGTCACGGCAGGAGGGGTGGGGGGATACACCTGCCTTATGCCACATCTCATTGCAGTGCAGATTATTTTGCTCCTGTAATAAGAAAGCTAAAAAAGAACTCTTAAAGGTGGTGCCCCTGAAACAAAGGCCAAGGTTTTATATCCTCAGATGTAACTATGATGATGGAGCTCTGTCACTGTAGTTATATCTCCATCTGCTGATGACACCCCTCAAACTCTACCTTTTCAGCATGGCAGTGCCTCAAATGAAGGGCTGCCAAGGAGCTGCAGATTTGGGTACTGGAAAATGATGTCTGCAGCCATTGAGAAGGTCCCATCTTGCATCACCACCAGCAGTCCCTGCGAAGGTGGTAGGACTGAGAGAAGGACCTCTGTTGAAGATCTCAGTACACAGGCATGCTCATATAGCCAGCACAGTCAGTCAGATAGCCTTGGCCTTAGCCGTACATGCTTTTGTAGGTTATAAACAGCACTTGGAATTATGCCCCTAGAAACAGACAGGTACAGGAAAAATGCAGGGACTAGATGGATTAAAAATTGGATTTATAGTCACTTTTTCATACTCATGTCCCTGCAAGTTTCTACCATAATTCTGCTAGTACTACAGGAGCCTTGTTTTGCTATAAGAACTTAATACAACTACTGTTCTCAATCTAGAAACCAGACCAGCATAGAAAAAAAAATCAATCTCAACACGGTAAAAAGAGCTTAATAATGCACCCTTGCTTGCTCAGGTTGAACATACTGAGCAGCCACCAAGCAATTATTCATTCTGGTCACACATGCTTTCTCAGGAGCAAGACTCACTAAGTTCAATGTGGTTTACTTTCAAGTCAGTAAATGATGTAGAATTGCCTTTTTCAAATCCTCCAATGTTATTTACAAAATCATATGCTTTGCTCATGGACCGGACAGTAATGTGCCTCTGCTGCAAATGCAGAAATACACATTGCTATGAAGCGTTTATCAATTTGCCTGAAGAAATGATGATGATCCGACCCCACCAGGTTCATAGCCTCTTCTTCCTGCTCAAACAAATACTTCAAAGGTTTTTCTTACCACCGTACTGATTATAATAAATTGGAGGAAAACAGAAGACATCACAGGCATTCCAACCCTGGCTTCTGTGCTTAACAACTCCACCACTCATCTCTACACATCCTCCTCAAATTTTCCACTATATTCATTTTTTTATAACTCTGTTCCTTTCAATTAGGTCTAGCTTCCATCTAAGCAGAGTTGGTACTGAACACAAAGCACTATATTTGTAGCAGAGGAAGACACACAACAGATCCTATGGGAAAGGTGGCGGGAAGGAGGAAACTAGCTGCGTTACATTTCTGGAAAGCAGCTATTATTCCAACGATAGCTGGTAGTGCAGTTATTAAGAAAGGACATAAATTTCATTGTATGGTTAAGGAAATCCCTCTTTATCAGGTAATAATAAGCCTCAAAGGGGGACCTTTTTTCAGGGCATAATAGTGGAAATGAAGATAGAGATTCCTTATTTCAAAATTATCAGGAGCGATGGTACTGTACACAACAAACATTTTTATTGTTGTGTGCTGTCATACTGGAATGGGATTTCCAGCGTTATTAATTTTAGCTGTGTTATTAATTTTAGCTGCCACCACCCACTGAATTCTGAATAAAGTGAACAGCACAGTGGGACTCTGCTCAGTAATTGTCAATCCCTAAGCTTAAGGACCTTCCCTTCCCCCACCCTCTGGGTGAAGAATTTCTATCTAGCGTTTAGCGTGGGGATGGAGAGGAAACAGAGGTTTTACAGAAAGTATTTATTCAAGGCATGCAAACAAACATGGCAATCATACACATGAGAGGCTCCTCCCTCCCAGGTACGCTTAGTTACAAGGAGTTACAAAACAGATATAAAACACAGGTACATTCTTTAGATCAGCCAGCCTCCAAAATAATAAAAAGCCTAACGCGGCTAACTACCTTATTCTAGTACTCACAGATGTTCACAGGCTTAGATGTTCTAAGAGGAATGAAGCCAAGAGGCGAGGCCAGGGGGCCTACAGCCTTCAACTGGCACAGAACCCATCTCCAGGAGGTACCTTTGTTGTTGTCTCTTCGTTATCCCTTTGTTATCTCCCTCTCGCATGGCCTTCCAAGAAGTTTTATAACAAGATGCTCACCTCTTTCCTTTTTGATTGGTCAATTCTCACCCTGTGACCTGTGATGTTGACCCACAATAAAATGTAATCTAATCCCAACACCTCATTAACCCTTGGTTTACCTGAAGAGGGAAGTATCCCCCTTTAGCTAAGTCTAGATAATGGGAAGGCCCCATTATCACATGTGCCTTCATGTTGTTTCTGACTTCTGGACCCTTAGGTGAACCTATCATGGAATTTTCTTGGCAAGACTTGCTCAGAGGGGTTTGCCTTTGCCTTCCTCTGAAGCTGAGAGAGTGTGACTTGCCCCAGGTTACTAGTGGGTTTCCACAGCTCAGTAAGAATCCAGACCTCAGTTGCCACAGTCACAGTCCAAAATTCAGACCAATACCCTACTCTGGCTCTGCACAACAAAGTTCAGAATTATTTGTCGGCTACTAACATCTAAAAATTATCTACTAACATCTGAAAATTATCCCCAACAGTTCAAAACTGGGCAAATACAAGATCAGCCGACAATTTAACATTTCAAACAGATTTTACAGCATTGAAAGAGTTCTCTTACAGAAAACTTTACATAAAAGCCACAGAACACCACTGGTTGCAGGCCAGTAATATGTTTGAACGGGTTCTTCAGTTTGGGAGAGATACAGAAACTATCCAGCAGCCACACATAACGACTTGCACAATTGAAGCTGGTTCTAGTTCACAATTCATGATCCAAAAAGTGCAAGGAGAAAAAATGTCTTTGCATGCCTCTGCCTCTCAAAATAAGCTCAAATCTCCCAAACCACGCAAATTTGCCATCAGGAAGTAATTCCCTAACGCAGCTACTAATGTAATTGCAACCCAGAGTTTCAGTTTAATCCAACACGCTTTAAACACAAGTTACTGTACCTTCAGGTCAACCTATTTGGAGCAAGGACTCTGCAGCCCAGAACCACATAACTGCAGCTCTTTACTGTTGCTGGCCTGGGAGCACATCGCATAGGGAAGCATCTTGACCGAGCCCTGTACAAACCTTCAAGCCAAAAACAAAGTCTCTTGTTTACATTCCTCCATTCTGGGTGAGTCACTAGAGTCCATTTTCCAGCCTTGTACTGCGCGAGACGCCGAAAGGCGGCCACAGAAGAGACACCCTTCCCAGTAAACACAAGTTCAGAAGCCTCCCAATTTTTTGGGAAAGCCACTCCCTCATTCTTTAGCTTCCTGAAAAAAAGGGCAAGAATCTTGAGGGAAAGGAGACGCGCACCCTGCCCCTCCCCCCCCGGGCCCCAAGAGGGCTGGCTTTATCCCCAAGGCCTTCAGGCATCCATCACACGGCCGCACCACAGCTGGAGGAAGAAAGGGACCGGGTCAGGCAGAGGGAAGATGTCGCGGAAGTGGAGGCTCGTCATACCTTTCAAGGCCAGGAGATGCTCCTGTTTGGGTTGGGTGACATCCATCGCCTCAGCCTCACCACTCCGGGGCTTGTTTCCTCAAAAAAGCACGGACTAAACGCCTCCAGTTCGGGCACAAAGACTCCCCTCACTCCCTCAAAAGAACGAGACGACTTCTCACCGCCTTTGGCCCGCTACCTCCTCGGCGTTTCTCGCTATACGAGTCAGCCTCAGAATTGCTTTTGGAAACTACAGTTCCCAGAATTCCCCTCACGCAGGCCTTTCGAGCGTCCTGAGGGGTTTCCGTATCTCGCTAGCTCTGACCTCCGAAGGAACAAACTGCGTTCCTCTTTAGTCACTGCCTCGCTCCCCACCCCCCACCTTTTTAAAAAAGAAATCATTCCCAGGATAAAGCTGCCATCGTAGTGCATGATGGTAATTGTAGTTTTTCGCGAGATTAAGCGTTGTTATTATGGTGCCGCATGGCATGCTGGGAAGGGAAGGGGAAGGCGACGAAAAGGCAGGCATGCGCACTGCAGTAGAAAGGCCTCAGACAACCATAGAAATATGAAAACATAGACGAAGTAGCCGTGTTGGCCATACAGCAAAACACAACATCTAAAGTCCGCAAAACATGAATGCTTTTATTGAGCCAACCCAAAATGCACCAAATATATCAAGCTCCACTGGCTTCGTCAGCAAAAGGGGTTAAGTGTCACCGACTGCTCTTTTTTTGACGTTTCTGACGTCCGCGGCCCTCACGACGGCTCTCATTGGTGTGACGTCAGCGCGCCGTCCCGTCCCGTCCTCCCTCCGCCGTCTCCAGAGGGACTTACGCGATGGGCGGAGAAAGTGCGGGGGGTGGGTGGGGGAGGCCGCCGCTTCGAGGGCTTTATCCTTCCCTTTCCAAGATGGCGGCGCTAAGTGTAAACAAGGTCGGGGCTGGCGCGGGGGCAGATGCCGGGAGCAGGCAGAGCCGGAGTCCAGGCGGCCCGGTGGTGAAGGTAAGAAGGAGGAGGAGGAGCGAGGTTGGTCGGGGTTTCCAAGGCACGGCGGCGGAAATCCTTCCTCGCTCGCTGCCTTTGGGGGTGAGGCAGGTTACGGGTCTCCTGGAAGGGCTGGTCAATAGAAGAAAACATCCGGGGCCGTCAAATTAGTCTAATTCGGGTCCCTATTTCTGTGGTGTTTACTAAAGCGTTTTGTGCCTTCCGTGAGCAGAGTCCAGTGGACTGTGGCCCAGCATAAGAGATTATCCTGGTGTGGTCCACCTGACCTACTGTCTGTATTTCGCTTTCCCCAGTCCAGCTGTGGCCATTTCCACACTAGACGGTTACAGCGCTATGATTCCACTTTCAACATCCTATGGAATCCTGGGGTTTGCAGTTTGAGGAGGGGCCGACTGGCTTATGTTAGATACAGCGTATAATATTATGTGCTGCTCTTTCGCTAGATTTTTTGCTTGTTTGTGGTATTTGTTGCTAAATGGGTGAGTGGGACGAAGATGGGGGGTGAGATGTATTACTGTGCTTTGGTAGAGCGCATTGGTAGGCAGAAATTAAGTCGGAGGACCTTTTTCGGACATGAGAATGCCTTGGTGACAGAACAGATTATCTTTTAAGTTCTGCCTGTCCTGCTGCTTCCAGAACAATGTTTCACCTGTCATACAGTTTCCAGCCTGTCATAGAGCTTCCAGAACATGGGAGAAGTAATGCGACTCTAGGCATGAGTAAGTTGAATCACAAAACTCAGGAAGAGGGGCAAGCAGTGGTTCTTAACGTTTTCTTAACCAGGGACCCCTTGTTGCTGGGGTTGCCAAAGACTTAACTCAAAATTTTGATATTTACATATCGAACATTTGTTTTAATATTCAAATATTAACTTGTTAGGCTTTTGGAAACTGGGATTCAAATCCCTCCTCAGACACTGGGTGACCTTGGGCAAGTCACATTCTCTCAGCCTCAGAGGAAGGCAAAGGCAAACCCTCTCTGAACAAATCTTCCCCAAAAAATCCAGTTCACCATAGGGTTGCCATAAGTCACAAGTGACCTGAAGACCATCGTGCTCTACCCTCTGAAAACTGACTATTGGTGACCCTTATGCAACTCTATCATGAGAGTTTTCTGGCAAGATTTGTTGCCTTTGCCTTCCTCTGAGGCTGTGAGAATGTGACTTGCATGAGGTTGCTGAGTGGAGATTCAAACCCTGGTTTCCAGAGTCATAGTTTGGGCATGAGGGAGCAGTTTGGGTGTGCACAAACACCTGCTGCCATGTCTCTTTCATCAGAGTGTGTGTGCACCAGCAGGAGGTGTGTGCACTTGCCCAAACTGCTCCCTCATTTGCAAATGAGGGAGCAGTTTGGGCTCACACACACCCCTACTACAGTGTACTTTACATCAGGGACATGGCAGTGGGAGGGATGCAGGCTTTTGAAATGCTCCCTTGTTTGCAGTTTTGGGACCTGCCTGCCACCATGTCCCTTGGTGCCTACACCCCCTGCTGCCATATCCCTGACAAAAGAGTCACAGAAGCAGGCGTGTGCTCGTGCCCAAACTCTTCTCTCATTTGCAAATGAGGGAGCAGTTTCAGCACCTGCACACACTCATGCTGTTTCTTTTTTGCTGGTGGTGGTGGTGGTATCCAACAGCAGGGCTTTGCAGACCCCCAGGTGTCTCTGGACCCCAGGTTAAGAACAGGAATAGCATATGTATTTCTATACCACTTATCAGCTAAGTGCTCTCTAAGCCAGGGCTTTCCAAATGATGTGTCATGACACGTTAGTGTGTCACCTGAAATGTGTAGGTGTGTCACTTCCCTGGGCCAAGAATGACCCCTTCCCACCTGAGCCTTGAAATGTATGTTATTATTTATAAATCATATATTTTTAAAAATATAAATGAAAGATTTTCATGACATGTTGTGTCCTCATACATTTTGTTATTACAATTTATGTATATGCCCATATCTCTTATAAGGGGTTAGTTTAACCTCTGGTTTGCTAGTAAAACTGAATTAGTGTGTCACAAAATGATGTATGTCTAAAAACTGTGTCACCAGCATGAAAAATTTGGAAAGCTCTGCTCTAAGCAGTTTACAATGTGTTAGCTAATTGCCCCCACAAGCTGGGTACTCATTTTATGAACTGCAGAAAGATGGAAAGCTGAGTCAACCTGGAGCCCAGCAGGCTCGAACTCACAACCTTGTGGCTGCAGTACCAGCATGTAACCACTGCACCAACAGAGGTCCAGTCAAGAACCACTGGAGACAACAATAGTACTAAACTGAATATGTTTGTACAGTTTGAATCTGTTTTAAACATAATGATGTTCAGTTTAAATACCTGTGAAAAGCGTGAATCTTTATTTAAAGGCTTGATTTCAGGATCATTTCTCTAGAGATTTTTCACCTACTTAGAGGTGAAAGCATGCTGAGACTAAATCTTCAGTCATTTACTTACCTGGAAGTAAATCCCGTTGAAAATAGTAATTGTGCCACTGATCATATGCATGTAGGATTGTACTAGACAGTTATTTAGGAAACACTCACATTAGACCAGTTAATAAAGACACACTTTGATATGCCTTAGGTTGTTAATTACAGCCTAAATCTATTTGTTAGTCATGGTAGAATGAATGGTGTTTACATAAGTGTTGATTTACCATCCTGAAATTGATTCAGAACGCCTAATCTGCCAGGGACTAACAATTGGATTTGGATTTACATTTTTCATGATACATTGATTAGTAAGTGGTTAGATTGTAGAGTGAATGTGTTGGCCTAAGAAAGTTTTAATTTGACCCTCAGTCTACCTGTAATCATGTTTCTTGGACAGATATTATGTAGACCTTTTTAGCAGTGAAAATTGGACATGCAGGCATACTTCAGTTAACAAACCCTCTGAGAATGAAACTTCTTTTTACAAAGTATTTCCAGTCCACCTTGAAGCCCATGCTGGTAGAAAAGTAGGGTATAAATAAATGCCCAACCAGCCCCTCCTTTCTTCCTCTGTTTAGCTGGAAGATTTTTAGCAGCATTGGGAGAATAGTGAAGGAGGGCGGAAGAAACAGACTTTCAATGTAGGGTTGCAGCAGTGTATCTACAGTAAAAAAATTGCAATGAAAATGTGGGAAAAGTGAGATTCTGTTTTATCCTATCATACTGTAGTTGTGCACACTTGTCTACAGCAAGCAAGGTAAACAGTAGTTGTCTCTATCTTTTGCTGAACGTGCATGAGCAGCACAACAGAGTGAAAATGGGAAAGCTGATTAGTCTGCCTCATTGCATGTATATTTAAGTGTCTGACCATCAAAATGGAAATCATAACAAAAGTGGACACTGGTGAAAGAAAGTCATGCACTTTGGAATAACCTTTCAAGTGTCCGTAGAAGGTTCAAGTATGTTTTGCTATTTATAAAAGGTTTATCTGAGCTGGTTAATGTGGATATTGTTAGTTCTGAATAAAAAGTTTGCAGAAACATGTTGAACTGCTCTCTTCTTTTGTGGTATAGGAACCTATTCCTATTCCTTCTTTCTTATTTCTACCTCTGGTACCAAGTTTTCTGTTAAAGAAGTAATGACCAGGAACACATCTATTTTGTTAACTGAGGCATGCTGTATTCTTTTATAACTTTTAGGTTCTAGAATGTGGAGTCTGTGAAGATGTATTCTCATTGCAAGGAGACAAAGTTCCTAGACTGCTTCTGTGTGGCCATACTGTCTGTCATGACTGTCTCACTCGACTTCCTCTCCATGGCAGAGCAGTTCGATGTCCTTTTGATCGACAGGTTACTGAATTAGGTAAGAAACTAAAATGGTAATAACATTGAGTTTGAAATGATAATAACGATGTGACACTAAGATTCTGAAATTTAATAGATGCAGACATAATTAGGTTTTATTTTTTTCTTTATAGGGGTCATTGTTTACTGTATCTATCAACTTGATAAGTAGACAGATTTTTATTTAAATTATATTTGAATATTGTGATCGAGTTCATTACACTGAGGCAAACTAACTTTTAGAAACAAATGCACAATGGTTGCACGATAACTCAGAAGTTTGGGTTGTGCCATTCAATAATAGTAGCCTTTCAGTGTCCTAAAAAGGGAAAGATTACTACAAAGGTTGTGGAAAACTTTAGAGATGGCCACTGCGGTCTCATCCAGCTCTGTGGTTCTATGATTCTATTATTCTGTTTGCAACAGTGGGGATTATCTGACATCTGTGGCATTGAATGCATTGGCAAATATTCTTAAGTAAAATATCTTTTAAGTGTGAGCTGGAAGAACATCTGACTTTTTGGAAGTGTAGATGAATAGGCATTAAAGATAAAACTAGGATCTAAAAGTCATTGAGTACAGCAAGGAGTTCTTCTCCTTCATCAGGTTAACTAGCCACTAAAAGTTTGTCTCTTCAATCATGTATCATAATTCACTCATTCTCAACTATTTCAACTGTATATTTCCTAAATATTTTTCTAGTCTTGTAAAGAATCTACAATGAACATGTAGCCAATTGCTCATGATAATGCAATATCACCGCTGGCAAAGTAAGCTAAGTAAAGAGAAGGTGTGATACAAGGTTGTGTTTCTGATGACAAGGGATCTTTATTATATTTTTAGCAATGTCATTCCTCTATTTGGAACTACAGACAGTAAAAAAGGGGACAAATTCACAGTCTTAATTTGAATATTGGAGAAATGAAGCAGACTTCAGACAATAAATTTCAGGAAATAAAATTTCAGACAATACAAGAGCATAAATATGTACAAATACTATTGCTTTGGTTTTAGTGAAAAGAGAAATCAAAAAGTTCATGGGTAAGGTAGATGTTGATGAACACTTTGGTGGAAATTCATTCCATAATTTTTTAGTGGTCTTTTCACTTGTATATATCACCCTTCCAAGTGCATGGTTTTGAACCAGGCTTTGGCAACTTCTGCTGCTGATTATTCATTTCTGACAGCATCTCTGAGAGATCTTCATCGTGTGGATGCACAAGATACTTTCTATATCAAAGTATTTTTTCAATACGTGGTTTCCAACAATCATATCGTGGCTTTTAAAAAGCTGCAGTGTGCAGCTTTCAGGCACAACCACTTCACTCCTCCTTCTTGGTGTGCAGAACTCAAGGTTCCTAATTCAGACAAAACAGAAAATAATGCTTAATTAGATACCTCCTGGTTTGATGATGAGCATGCTGGGTGTGCTAGAAATGTGTGGATTTTCTTGGAAAACTTTTAACTGGAAAGTTTTCCAGTGTCCCAAATAAGACTTTGATCTCATGGTATGTTGATTTTCCTTGTAAATAGTAAATTTTTTGATGTCCCAACGTATGTTTTCCTACGTATGTTTTCTCTCAAATATTTGATCAAGGAAAAAATTGAAGACACATAATGTAGTTTAGATATTATGTTAAAATAAATTAAAAGTTTTATGTGAGAATTATTATTATTAGGATACTTGTCTTTAACTTTTTGTAACATGTACTTCCCTTACATAATTTATTTAAATTTAAGGGGAAAGGCATTGAGAACTCTTGTCATACTAATTTTAGCACACCCAGTGAACTGTTTGTGATGACTGTTTCTGTGAGAGGTTAACTCTCTTCTGTTGAAGTTGTTGAGGCAAATGTACTTTGACTGTCACTATTGTTCACTGTTGCCAGTGCAAAACGCAGCAGGCCAGCTGCTCACCAGAACATCATGCAGAAACTGTGTAATACCAGTTTTAAAAGAATATCACTGGCTGTCAATAGAGAATTTTTTGGCCTTATCATAAGTCTACTACGTGTGGTAAAAAGCTCCTACATGTACTAATTGTGCTTCCTAATTAAGCTTTTGAGAGGATGATTTTTTTTCAAGAAATGAAAAAGGTTCTGCAGAAAAATTAATTGCGAGAAATTTTTTTGGGTTTTCCAGATTGGGTCTGGTAAAAAGATTTTTGCATGTCTCGGCTTATGTGATCATACAGGCCAGGCCAATGTTGCAGGAATTGGATTGCTTTTGTTATCTGGCATCAAGCATCACTCTGATATTCTTAATGGTTTTGGTTTTACAGACCATCTTCCACAGAATGTATTATTTTGCATCCTAACCTGATACTCATATATATGTGTGTGTGCTTTAGGTGTGTATGTATTAGGAGATATGCCAGACTGAAAAATAGTAACTTGATTAGCAAGTATGAATCTCTTCCAGGAGATTAGGCAGGAAATGTTTATTTTTGTTTATCCTTAGTCATTTATCCATATAGGTATGTGTGTGGAAATGGGTTACTAATTTACCCCCAAACCTGCGGTACATAAATTCATAGGGATGAGATTCAAAAAGTGGGGCCAAAAGGCTAAATTATGTGAAAGAAAGCAGTTTGGTAGAGTATGAATGAAAATGTATACAAGATTGATGATGGATATTATTTACTCCCCACTTTCATCCTATGTTGAGTAGTGCTTCCCCATACTTTTGTTTGAGATAATGGTAGCTTCAACTTTGGGGTTTGGGTCTTTTTTCTTCACCAGAAGCACTGTTCTCGATTTCTTTTCTTGCTGAAAGTGAAGCATGTGATCTGGCTCTGATGTCGTCAGTCACCAGGGAATCAAAGAGGAACATTTGTTTAATTACGGACTGGTGTGCTGAAATCAATAGGCTTAGTATTCAGTCTAGGATTGACTGCATAATGCTGTCTTGTTTCTGATCTGCACAGTTGCTGCTATTAAAGTTTGATGCCTTTTCTGAATGGAGGCTGCCAAACAGTGTGTTTGAAATTTAGTAAGTGTTACTGATTTCCTGGCATATTTTTGAAATCCTATAATCTTGCAGATGTGGCCTCTATGGTAGAAGTATGCATTGATGTGAGTAGTCTCACGATGAATATTGAACAGCTACTGCATTTGCTGAAATAAATTCATAAAGGCTTAATCAATATTGACATTTGTTTTGTAGTATGATACTGGAGACATTATAATAAAAAAATGCAGAAAAGATAACTGTCCCTGATGTATTTATCCAAGCCTTTGAAATATATGCATATGTTAATCAGAACTTAAAGTCAAGAGAATTTTTTTTTGCTGTATCCATTGTGCAATACAATCAGACAAAAGCAACATATTTAATGGGTGGTTAAAAATGAGTACAATCAGCCAAAGGTCAGCATCTTTTGCCCCATTGATATCTTTCTTATGTCCAATAAGAGTTCCAAACTTTGTGTAGTATGTTCAAAAGATCAGATCTAAAAAAACTATGGGCAAAAAGAGAAAATGCATTAAATTTTTGTGCAAATTAAGAGAAGACTCCTCACAGTGCTTTCTCACAGGATAATGTTATGTAATAACATGTGATAATGTTCTCCGTGAGACGCATGTTTGTACATGATGCCTGATTACTTCTGGTGCAGTTGGGAACAGCTAAGTGAACTGAAGACATTATTAGACATAAACTGTGGACTATTATCTTACTGGAATTATTTGCACATCGCAATAAGCAAGAAAATGAGCCAGCTGTACTAGTGCGTGCTGCTTGGTTGCTCCTGCTTGACTCCTCCTTCAGTGAAGAGAAGCTAAACAAAGTGTGGCCCTCCCATGCATGCTTGGTCAGTATGATGCACAGATCAGGATCTCTGCTTTTTACGTTGATTGTAAACCCTGGAAACACAGCCCAAGGCAAAAGCTGGATAATGTCTATGTTTTAAAGTTGTTCTTTAAGAGATCTGTAATCAAAAGCATTTATCTTTTTGCTTAAAAAGGAGAATATTGTTGGATAATTAGAATATAGTTTGGTAAACTATTGTACTACTGTTGAAACATTTATCAACTTCTGTTTCAATAAAGAATATTAATGACTATTTTTTACTAACGCATTGAGAAGTTTGAGGTAATGGGTCCAGAATTACATTAACAAAGCCCAAGCATTTGAGCTCATATGGGAGTCTCTTCTTAGTGTTTTATGATCTGTTTATTAGTTCAGGCTGAATACTTTTGAACAACAGAGCGAAATGAAAGTCAAGTACATGACAATTCACCATGGGTAAAAATTACATGTATTAAAATCATATGTTTATAATACAATCCTAAGCATGTCTGCTGGGAAGTGAGTCTAATTAAATTCTCTCCAAGGAGAGTGAGCAAAGAAGGATTGTAGCCAGTTTAGAACATAAGAATGTCTGCTGTTTTGTATTTACCCACAATTGATTCACCAGTGGGGGAATATCCAGATCAGTGACACCAGAAAAGATACTCATACAGTCTTACAGTATGCCAGTATTCTCACTGTGGACTTAGAACAATAACTTCTTGGCTTCTGTCACTGAAACAGATGAAGATGGAGAACTCCCTGGAAAGATGCTGGTTGGGGCATCATTGTATCATAGTAAGGGTTTTTATCATTTTTTGGGCAAGTAAATTTAAACGGAAAGTTGCAGGTGTGACATAGTCACAAACTGTGAGACAGCAAAGTAGTATTTGATGAAGAGAGAGAATTAATAGGAAAAAAATCAGTCTTTAATTTTTGCACATATGATGTTATAGCTTTATTGCTGTTGCTACATTGACAAATAGTTCTGGGACGGTCAGACCGGCATAAAGCATCTCTCATTGACTGTCTGTCCAGATATTGAGGTACATGATTTTCATTTATGCTACCATTCATTGTTGAAATAATTTTTTTTTTAAAAAAAATGTTTGGACCTTTCCTTTGGATTTGAGAAAATGTCAATTGAAAAGGAATGCTAAAATCCTGTCTATTTCAAACCAGTTTAGGACACCCTGCACACATCCCTCATTCAACAAAGCGTCTGAAAAAGAAATTTTTTGCAAAGTCTTTTTATGCCTTCTAGCACTCCCTTTCCTCCTCATCCTCCGTTTAGCTAGAAGACGGGGTTTTTTTTTAGCAACTGACATTGGAAGGATGCTGAAGAAGGGCTGGAGGAACCCAACACCAAAAGTCTGGGTTTCAGTGTTAGGTTCCAACGGTGTATCTCAAGTAAACAATGCAGTCAAGCTTGAGATGGGAAAGAATGGGATTCTGCTGTAGTCCGTATAACAGTAGCTATGTGTGGCCACTTACAAGATGCAAAGTAGATAGGTAGTTCCAGAATTACTTGCTCAGCCTAATTGACCAGCAAAACAGAGAGAAAAGTGAAGGGGAGATAAAACTGCTTCACCAGCTACTCCAGCATGTTGGAAAAAAGCGTAACTCTGTAAGTTTGGCCACCAAAATGGAAGTAATAAGAAAACTGAATGCTGTTGAAAGAAAAAAGCATTCCTAGATGCATTTTGAAAGAAACTTTCAAGTAGCTGGTTCAAAATGTTTGCTTACTTATGCAGGGCTTACCTGAGTTGTTTCATTTCACATGTACATATAGTAAGTTTGCTGAAACATGCTGAGATACTTTTTTTTTCCTGTAGTGTAGGAATCTGTCTCTATTCTTTCCATGTTAATCCTTTGTTACTAAATTTTCTGTTAAAGAAGTAATGCCCAGGAACACATCTACTCTGTTAACTGAACTATACCTGTATATGATAAAGCAGGATTTGATGCACAAGTATCCTTTCTGGATGTGGCTTCTGCATAAAGCTCCCTCTACTGCCTCTCCATACCCTCTAGACATGGATTCAGAGGTGTAGGATTGTGCATGTAACCGTGAAGCAAATAATCAGATGGAGCGGGGGGGAAGACAGCTTCAGTGTACATACCCTCTTCGCACCATAGCTGATGGGTATTAACAGAAGCTAACAGTATAGACCAGTTTCACTTTAAGAAAATCCTTGCATGTAGTTGTATAGAGGACTTTCAAATCTTTAGTTAGAATTTTTCCTCTTTTGAAATGAATCTGCTTTCATTTATGTGATTTTAAAAGTGTAAGCTTGACTAGATCATGTCTTCAGAAATTATTTTCAATATCAAAAGAGGATTCATAGAAATATAAGTATTAATCATTACCTTTGCAGCTTGCATTATTTCCAGTGAAACTTAATAATTTTTTTTTATCTGAATAGTCAACATTATGCTATCAAGTAACTGATTTTGCAACATCCTGTGATTTTAGAAGCAGCTTGCCCTGTAATCTGGAAGAAAGGGATTCTTTTCAAAAGTGTAGATCCAGTTCTGTTCTGTCTGTGTCAGGAACTATTTCTTTTCATACTAATCTGTTTATCTAATACTCTATTACTGTAATTTAAGTGTTATATAATTTGTTATATTGTTGTTTTAAAACAGAACTTTGATCATTTTGCAGTTCTTTCTTTGTTCCTTTTGCTGCCCTACTGTTGAAATTTTGCCTTTGAAGTCTTCAGAAGTGTTTTCTTCATATATTGCTCTACAATGTTCTGTATATTTTGGTGTGCAAAAATTCTTTAAAATTCAAGTATTCATAAATTTACACACTGTCCATACAAGGAAAGTTTCTACACTATTTAGAGTGGTCTAAGACGTTGCTCTGTATTATTTCAGCACTTGTAGTCAGTGTAAATATTTTTTCTATATATTTAAAGAACTGATTCATGCAGTTTTAAAAAATCAAGAATAGAATCAATGTATCATTTAAAACTGAAGAATAATTAGTGCACAAATAATAAATAGACTGTAGGATTAGGAGGACAAAATGCTATAAAGTAGCAAATGATTGTAAAATTCAGTTAATAATGAATATGAATGAATCTGGTACTGACTTGAATTCCTTTGTTGAAATTGCTGATTTCATTCTTTACCCCTCCCTCAAAACAGGAGACTCTGGAGTGTGGGGTTTGAAAAAAAACTTTGCTCTATTGGAACTCCTGGAGCGACTGCAAAATGGACTTGGTGGTCAGTATGGAACAACTGAAGAAGCTATTGGCCTTTCTGGAGAGGTACTGATGTAGTAACTTAGTATTTGGTTGTTATTTGGTTATTTTCAGTATAGTTTTGGCTTACCTTGAGGTTTGTTTGTATGTTGTTGGTATTCTTCTGTGGTTTCCCTTCTCAGTTACCTTAGATAAATGTTTGGTTTAAGTGTTTCATCATTATACCTTTTTCCATTGTTAATGGATCATCATAATTCTGCCCTAAGAGAAAAAAAGTTCATAAATACAAAGTGATACAGAGCTGTCAGGACTTCAGATTGTAGGAGTGTCCAGAAAGGTCACATTTTGCATGGAAGAGCATTGAAATATTTCCCGTACACAGAACTGAACATTGTTATGTTAGAACAACCTTCTGATATGCTCACCTAACATGACTAGGGAACTTCTGACATAAGGAAGCTTTCAGATTTAATGATCTTCTGCTTTCAGTCCGAAGTGGGAATAGTTCAGAAAGTGGAGTTTGCCTTCATGTTTCTAGACATGAAATCTGATGTTAAATTTAGAATAGTCTGTTAATATTCTGCTTTGGTCAATCCCCACCTGGAATACTGAGTCTAGTTCTGGGTACCACAGTTCAAGAAGGATATTGACAAGCTGGAACATGTCCAGAGGAGGGCAACCAAAATGATAGAAGGCCTGGAAACCATGCCCTTTCAGGAGTCACATGGGGAGCTGGGTTTGTTTAGCCTGGAGAAGAGAAGGTTAAGAAGCAGCTTGATAGTTATGTTCAAATATTTGATGGGATGTCATATGGAAGATGGAGCAAACCTGTGTTATGCTGCTTCAGAGACTAGGACATAGAGCAATGGCTTTGAACTTCAGGAAAAGAGATTCAATCTAAATATTAAGAAGAACTTTCTGATGGTAAGAGCAGTTTGACTGTGGAATATGCTGCCTTGGAGTGTGACAGTTTCTTTCTTTTGAGGTTTTTAAACAGAGGCTGGATAACCATCTGTTGGAATTGCTTTGATGGTGTGTATTTCTGCATGGCAGGGGGCTGGACTTGATGGCCCTTGTGGTCTCTTCCAACTCTATGATTCTGTGAATAGGAAGTGTATGGTAGTATTTTAGAGCAGATACCTGCACTATTTATATTTCATAGATTGGAATAGCTTTGAGATCCTGATCTATAGAAATAGTAATCTTTCACAACCATTACTACGATCAGTTTGGATTGAATGTTTAGTAAAGGATTGAATGCTTCGTGAATTTTGGATTGAATGGCATTCTCTGATGAGTATCAAATCTATACAGTGGAATTTCAAATGTGATGATATATTGTGTGTTTTAATATAAATATATTGATAAATTATCTGAGTTGTAATATATGGGATAAAATGAATTCGCATACAATCTCCAATATTAGAGACCTAAATTGCCTCTTTGATACTTTATGTGTCTTTCACTGTTCTAGCTGGTTTTCTGCTTGTGGTCATTTCTAGGCCAGAGAGTTTGGCCATTATCACCAATGCTTTGATAATCTTTTGATTGGATTATTGCCATGGTTTTTGTAAGAGTCTACCCTTGAAGACATTTTGGAAGTTTGAGTTATTATCAAAGGCTATAACCTGCAGTGTAACTGAAAGAGACTAGATTAAACAATAGTCCTGTAAGGTAGACTGTTAAAACTCCTTTGATTTGGTTTGGACCAAGAGATTCCAGACGTTACAGGAGAGCACTTAATTCCAAGGCAAAAAGGAATAAAAACTATGCACCATCTGTTCTTAGAGTCCAAAGCTATAAGCTAATAACCAGTATTCAGCAGCAATAAGAGAAGCAGTTAGGTGCTAGATTCAGAAGCAGAGGCTTGCATGCGTTAACAAACTCACATGCTGTAAGAAACTGTTTATTTACAAAGATATAAGGAAAGCTGACTACAAGATACAGAGAAGCTGTTTGAGAAAATAAGCAGAATATGAAACAAGTTAACTAGCCTATCTTGAAACAAGTACCAACAGCCAGATCTTTAGCTAAAGTAACAAGACAAAGAACACAGTGGGGTTGTGAGGATGAGAACAAAGGGACTGAACCCATTTTGTAGTAGAAGAATCCATCAATAGCTTAGGTGAACGAATTAACTAGTCAATGCCCAGACAGTGGCATATATGCTAGTTCTTGCTAAACTCAAGATAAATTCTTATTTTATCTAATCAACAGGCCTCTGAATAACCTTTAGAGCTGAAAACAAGAGATAGCACAAGTACTTTGAGAATATTACCTATCATATCACTCCATCGTGGTCCTTCTTTTTCCCTCAAGGGCACAAGGTTCTTCTCAAAGGAAAGGGTTTTGGTAGCATTTGTGCCCTTATTAAGGATGGTCTTCTCCTTGAGTTTTTCTGGGTGCCAGCACTGCTAATGGGTCCCATTCAAAAAATTATTTTTTTCAGCATTTTAATAGCCTCTGCTTGAGCTGAGGAAGTTTAATCTGTGTTAAGGGTTTCTTATGATGTGTGGGTGTGGGAGGGGTACAATGTCCCAGCAATGCAGAGTGGTTTAAAAATGGTTTTAATAAGTAAATAGAAATGGAAAGGTGAACAGTGACAATAGTATTGAGGAATCACTTTTATCAGGTATAGAAGGTGCAGCTGTGTGTAGAACTATTGTACAGCAGGCCCTAGTTGTCCACTGGGGTTTGGTTTCAG
Organism: Ctenosaura bakeri; assembly: GCA_948474755.1. Lineage (NCBI taxonomy): Eukaryota > Metazoa > Chordata > Lepidosauria > Squamata > Iguanidae > Ctenosaura > Ctenosaura bakeri. Next base: position 250,445 of record CAOLHI010001361.1, read on the forward strand.
GACCTCCCATAAATACCAGAATCCATGGATGCTCAAGTCCCATTATGTATAGTGGTATATTAAATGACATTTCTTATATAAAATGGCAAAATCAAAGTTTCATAGAATCATAGAAATATAGAGTTGGAAGAGATCACATGGGCAATCCAGTCCAACCCCCTGCCATGCAGGATCACCCTCAAAGCACTCCCAACAGATGGCCATCCAGCCTCTGCTTAAAAACCTCCAAAGACGTAGGCTCCACTACACTCTGAGGCAGCCTATTCCACTGCTGGACAGCCCTGACTGTCAGGAAGTTCTTCCTGAGGTTCAGGTGGAATCTTCTTTTCTGCAGCTTGAATCCATTGCTCCTTGTCGTGGTCTCTGGAGCAGCAGAAAACAAGCCCTCTCCCTCCTCTATATGGCATCTCTTCAAATATTTAAACATGGCTATCATGTCCTCACTTAACCTTCTCTTCTGGAGACTAAACATACCCAGCTCTCTAAGTCTATCCTCATAGGACTTGGCTCCAGGCCCCTCACCATTTTGGTCGCCCTCCTCTAGACTTGCTCCAGCTTGACCATGTCCTTCTTGAATTGGGGTGCCCAGAACTGGACACAGTATTCAAGATGAGGTCTAACCAAAGCAGAGCAGAGTGGTACCAGTACCTCCCTCAATCTAGACACCATACTCCTATTGATGCAGCCAAGAATTGCATTTGCTTTCTTGGCTGCCACATCACACTGCTGACTCATGTTCAGCTTGTGGTCTGTTAAGACTCCTAGATCCCTTTCACACGTACTGCTATGCAGCCACGTGTCCCCCATCCTATATTTCTGTATTCCATTTTTTCTACCTAAGTGTAGGACCTTACACTTCTCTCTGTTGAATTTCATTTTGTTAGCCTTGGCCCAGCTCTCCAATCTATCCAGGTCATTCTGAATGTTGATCCTGTCCTCTGGCGTATTAGCAACCCCTCCCAATTTGGTGTCATCTGCAGATTTGATGAGCATGCCCTCTATTCCTTCATCCAAGTCGTTGATAAAGATATTGAACAGCACTGGGCCCAGGACAGAACCCTGTGGCACCCCACTAGTCACTTCTCTCCAGGATGAAAAGCAGCCATTCGTGATTACCCTTTGGGTTTGGTCAGTCAACCAATTACAAATCCAACTAACAGTAGCCCTGTCCAGCTTGCATTTTACTAGCTTCTTTGCAAGAATGTCATGGGGAACTTTGTCAAAGGCCTTACTGAAATCGAGATATGCTGCATCCACAGCATTCCCTTCATCTATCAAGCTAGTAACTCTATCATAAAAAGAGGTAAGATTAGTCAGCCATGACTTATTTTTGAGAAATCCATGTTGACTTCTCATGATTACCACGTTGCTTTCTAAGTGATTAGAAACAGCTTGATGATCTGCTCCAGGATCTTTCTGGGTACTGATGTCAGGCTGACTGGGCGATAATTATTTGGGTCCTCTTTTTTTTTCCCTTCTTGAAGATGGGGACAACATTTGCCCTCTTCCAGTCTGCTGGAACTTCTCCTGTCCTCCAAGATTTCTCAAAGATTAAAATCAAAGTTTATTTTTTGGATTTTTTTGGGGAGGAGGGAGAATATTTTTAAGCCATAGTTGGCTGAATCCATGGATGCAGAATCCATGGAAATCGAGGGCCAAATGTATCTAGCTAGATTAATTTGTCTCTCTAAACTGGTTAAAGGTAATAAAAGTTATGTTGGACTTCTTCAGACAGGAGCATTCATCGATGCATAATGTGTCCAGTAATGATATGAAGGACAGAAACTCATCATGTGACACTTCTTTTCAACCATTTAATTTTGTTACCAGTTTGTATCCAGGTTGACTCTAAAATGCTGCTTATTACCTTGAAAGCCTTAAATAATCCAGAATTGGGTTATGCAAAATTCCACTTTTAGCTGTAGGATTCTACCTGTATACCCAAGTCCTAGTTCATAATCAGAGGCATTTACCTAGCAGTTAGAACAGCAAGATTAGACAGTACAAAGGGAAAGACTTTTTATGGATTGTTTGGTTTTTGCCACTAACTAATATAAATCAAAGTTCCAATCAAAATACTATCAAAGAAATGGAAGAAAAAGATGGAAAGAAGAAGAAGAAAATGGAAAACAGCACATCAATAAAACTAAGTAGGGCTCTGACCCCCTGAGGCATTACTGAAATGAAAATAAAAATAAAAAAGAGAAAAAAAAATATTATTCTACCATTACAGATCCAGTTAAATGTAATCATCCTAAGATTACTAATAACTATGACCATAGATTATAACATCATTAGATTTCTTATTGTTAAAAAAAACCCATAAATTGTTTCTAGTCTTTCAAAAAATCTTCAATTGACTTATCATTCAAAACCCACATGAATTTGTCAATTTACGTTGATTCAGTAACAATCCATTCTTCTGTTGTTCTTACTTAAGTGTGTATCAAGTTTGAGCAAACAATATTCTTGCTACTGTTGTCATGTATTGAAGAAGTCATCCATATGTATTGATCAAGTAATCCATATTTCTTTATCCATAATGCCCAACGAAATCATTTCTGATAATATTACAAAATCTACCTTGAATATTTTTTGGATTAATACATAAATCTTAGGATTTTTTTCACCTTCTTACAGGGGCAAAAGACTTTCTCAATTGTGACCTCTCACTGATAGAACTTACTTTCTGCAGCTTTTCACTTCACATATTCAGTGCTGATACTTTAAGCTGTTTTTATTTAAAATTACATCTTATGAGCAGGGAAGCAGTTCTAAGCAACTTTACATTTCAGGCAATTTCCCTCATAGTGTTGTTTTTCAGTGTTTTTATATGTTTGTGTTCCAAGTGTTTTATCATTTGTATTGTGAAGATAATGTCATTGAAGAGCAGGTTATAAGTTTATTGGATAAAATTGTATGTGTGTTTCTTTTCTTTTAGTGCATCATTCGCTGTGATGAAGATGACACTCATCTTGCTTCCGTATACTGCACTGTGTGTGCCACTCACCTATGTGCAGAATGTTCCCAGCTTACACATTCTACAAAGACGTTAGCAAAACACAGACGTGTGCCGCTTGCTGATAAACCTCACGAGAAAACAATGTGCTCTCAACACCAAGTGCATGCCATTGAGTTTGTATGCTTGGAAGAAGGTTGTCAAGCCAGTCCCCTTATGTGTTGCGTCTGCAAAGAATACGGAAAGCACCAAGGTCATAAAGTAGGTTTTCTGTGTTCTTTTTTTTCTTCTTTCTTTTTGCTTTGGTGTTAATGCACAGCTAACTGAAAGGGGATACCTTTCTTTTTCCGTGCTCATTTTAGTAATTGCTTGACTATATTTTGCTCCTTTTCCTGCTCTTCATATCAGTGCTTCTTAACTTATATGCTGTTGAGCATTGACAAGATGTTTTTCCAGTGTGCCAAGTACCAGTACCATCTTTGCGCCCATTGACCACACCTCTTTCTTTATTTCATGGAAACTTGCCACAGACTACCAGCTTGCAGTAACTCACAGATAAGCACCAGTCCACAGACCACCATTTTGAGCAGCGCTGCTTTAGATTGCTACTATAATAATTTCATTGGCTTAAATCAGGGGTAGAAATAATGTGGCCTTCCAGATGTAGTTGCACTGAAACTCTGAATGTTTCTCACTATTTAGTATGCTGGCTAGGGCTGTGGTGAGTGACAGTTCTGTCTGGAGGGATGTGTGATTCCCACGTTGGAATAAATCCAGTTGTTGGTCCCATCTAGAATACACTTGTTGAATCAGTGGAATTACATGAATGTTGATTTACCAAGTCTGTTGATTCTTTGAGTATACTTTAATTGGGATTAACAACTGGATTTAGACCATTAGCTGTATGAAAACCATTCTCCTGCAGTCTCATGGGTAGCATTGCTACCCATGAATCTGAAACAGCATGCAAAAGTTGTTTTTCTTTTTAAAAAATCTGTAATGGTTCAGAAGAAGCCACTCTGTATCTATTTCTGAATTTTTTCAAACATCTGTAAAATATCAATGATAATATGTAATTTCTCATAGTATAGATATGAAATAAAGGTTTATTATTTATATTTATGCCCTGCCTTTCCACACTAGGTATTCCATTAAGAGAGTAAAAACGTAACTCTGTTCTGTCTCATAAATGTATGCAGACAGAGAGGTACAGATGCCAAGAACTTTAGGAAAGGATTTCACACATACTTTTAATGTTTTCCCTTTAGCACAGTGTTTTGGAACCAGAAGCAAACCAGATACGTGCTTCCATTTTAGACATGGCTCACTGTATAAGAACTTTCACAGAAGAAATCTCAGATTACTCCCGAAAATTAGTTGGAATAGTTCAACAAATAGAAGGAGGAGAGCAGATAATTGAAGATGGCATTGGAATGGCCCATACTGAACATGTAAGCAATCTGGTATTTTTCTCACTCGGCAAATGTCTTTATTATATAACTGCAGTATATTTTTCACCCTTTTAAAGCAACAGCATGGTAGTATCTTGGGACTACTTTTCTGTGGTGGTGAAATTGCATCCTTCTGTGAGGTAAAAAGCTATATGGATGCTAGCATTGCCATTGCTAGTGTCTCCCAGGTCAGATGGAATTTTGCTGAGGAGTCAGATGAACTGTGCAAAATACCTGTAGGCCAGCAGGAGTAGTGTATGTTTTTTTGGCGGAGAGAGGGTAACTGGTGAAGGATCTTTGTAACAGTTGCAGTGGCATTTTGGGTGACTCTTTTTTTTTTTTTTTTTTGGTACTGCAAAGAAGATGGCAATGGTAAACCACTCCTGAATGCCTTTTACCTCAAAAACTTTGTAGTGATGAAACAGTCCAAAATGAAGAAAGAAAGAAATATTGCTGGAAGATGAACCTTAAAGGTTTCAAGTAAGACTCTCAAACAGCTTCTGAGAAAGAGCAGAGGACAAGTGGAAGTAATGATGCAGTTGGACTCAAGCCAAAAGGATGTTCAGCTGCTGACATGTTCAGATATAAAAGGGAAGGCCAAAGCTGTACAACCTCTTTTATAGGAAAATGGAATGATAGGATCATAAATCAAGGAAAACTAGAAATCATAAAACAGAAGATGAAATGCATAAACATAGCAGTACTTGGAATAAGTGAGCCAAAGCAGACAGGAGTGGGACTTTTCAGATCATGTTACATAGAGTTTAGTCTGGAAATGATAACCTAAGGACCAACAGAGTGGCATTAACAGTAAGGTGAGATGTAGCAAAAGCAGTCAGGGGATATCATGCAAAGTCTGACTGAATAATAACATTAAGACTTTTTGGAAAACATTTACACTGAGCCCTCCACTTTTGCAGGGATTTGGTGCACAGGACCCTTGTGAAAGTAGAAAAAAACATAAACAAAAATAAAAATCACAAATGCTATTTTTTTTAATCTGAGAACACTTCTCTAGAAATATCTAGGTCTTCCATCATGATCCTGTGCTCAACTTCTGGTGAAAGTGGGGCATAGAGTCATGGGGGACCCAGCAGTGCCTAGAGAAGTGTTCTGTCTAGGAATCTCTAGGTCTTCCAGTGCAACTTTGTCTGCTTCTGATGGAAGGAGACCATAGAATCATGCTGGAAGACCTAGAGATTCCTAGGGAGGACATTATTTTCTGTGGGAGGGGCAGAGCAAGAATTTCTTAACAAAATAACCCACCACTGCTGAGCCTGTGGAAGTAGAGGGCTCACTGGATAACCATAATCCAAGTTTTTGCTCCCATTCCAGAGGCAGAAGAGGAAGAAACTCAAAGATTCTGTGTGAGTGACAAGGAGGAAATCGATCACACAAAAAAACAGGATATTCTGATAGTCATAGGCAGTTGGAATGCAAAAGTAGGAAACAGAATGTTTGGTAAAAAAAACACTGCAGAAGACTTTGGCCTAGCATCAAGAAACAAAATTATGTAAGTCACTCTCTTGTTTTATGTGGCCAACAGCACGTTCCATTTCAGACACATTATTCAGGCAGCCAAAGACATTACTGAATACATGGATATCACAGGATGTCCAGTTTGTTGTTGCTGTGTGCCTTCAAATTGCTTCCAACTTAGGGCAGTCCTAAAACAAACCAATCAAGGGGTTTTCCTGGCAGGATTGCTTTTTCAGAGGACAGTTTGCCATCGGCTTACTCTGAGGTTCAGAGAGTATGACTTGCCCAAGGTCACCCAGTAGGTTTCCATGAACAAGTGGATTTTTAACCCTGGTCATTTGGTGTCCCAGTCCAGCAGTCAGACCACTACACCAGACTGACTCTTAATGGCCAATACAGAAATCAAATAGCCTACATATTTGGAAGCAGACGATGTAGAAGCTCCATTGTCTCTACAGAAACAAGCTCTGGAGCAGCTTGTGGCACAGACCATGAACTGACAATATAAAAAATTAGGATAGAGCTAAAATAGTACAGTACACTACTCTGAAGAACATCTCTATAGAATGTAAAGGCTGTATAAAGAATATATTTCACTACTGAGCCTAATCTATAGGGAATGAGAAGGGCTCTGACTGAACAAGGAATATTGTCAGGGAAGAATACAAACAAGCAAACAAAAAAGCCCTGTCTGTACCCAAAGAGAAAGAAAAGCCACAGTGGATGACTGATGAAACTCATTAGAGTTTTAAGGAAAAATGAAACGCAAGAGTGAAGAGTGATAGAAACAGGGTCAGTATCCTGAATGCAGTTGTTCAGCAACTTGTATGTTAGAGATAAAGAGAACCATTATAATCATCACTGTAAAGGAATAGAAAAAGTTAGCAAAGAAGATAAAACAAAAGACCTTTCCTACAATATCTGAGAAAATAAAGGGAAATTTAAACCAAGAGTAAGGATGATGTATCCAATTAGTTTCCAGGCAGGGTGCAAATGTTGGTTGTTATCTTTAAAGCCCTATGTGGTTTGGATCCAGGTTACCTACAGAATCCCCTTCTGTATGGTCTGCCTCATATACTAAGGTCATCTGGGGAACATATACTCCAGTCAAACAAAACTAGATTGACAATTGTTGCACAGAGAAATGTTCTTTGGCCACCCTTAGATTGCGGAAGAGATTTGTCAGGTGGATATCCTGTTGGCATTTAAAACATCAGTAAAGACCAGTCTCTCCTGGCAGGCCTGTTCAGATTATTTTTAATTTATGAAGTTAAAATATTTCTTGATTGACTTTAATATGTATTTGTTTTATATGTTCCTTTAACTGGTGCTATGTGTTTAATATGTTGTTGTTCACCAATATATAAGGAGGGATGAGTGAGAAGAACTGATGGTGATGATGGTAGTAGTAGTAGTAGTAGTAATGATGGTGATGGTGGTAAGAGACAAACAAGGGTCAGGATAATTTTTAAAAAAAATAATGGGAGCAATATTTTGAGTAACTGTATAAAAAAGACAAAAGGATGGCAGATTCCTTCAAGGAAGAACATTTGAAAGTGAAGATTTTAGGAACTTAAAAGTGAAAGCTGTTTTCAAAGCACTAGGGACAAATAAATTGCCTGGAACATGACATACCATTGTTGCAGTTTGAGATGGAATTAATCCAAATACTAACAAAACTGTGTTAACAAATGAGGGGAAAAGCAGTGGCCCTCAGACTGATAATGCTTCATATACATTCCCATCCCCTTGGACTGTATGAGCCATCAATTATTGCATTGATCTCCTGCGCAAGCAAAGTGGTGCTCAAGATTTTACAAGGAAGACTTTCACCATGTAGAGAGTGAGAAATGCCAGATATCCTAGCTGAGTTCAGAAAAGAAAGAAGCATAAGAGGCCATATTACAAACATCCTTTGATTAATGGAGTGCACCGAAGAATTTCAGCAGAAAATCAATCTGTGCGTTTATAGATCATAGGAAAGCCTTTGATTGTGTGTGTCATATGATATTGTGGTTTGCTGTAAAAGAAATGGTTGCACTGCAACAGTTGAATGATCTAACAAACAATGTACACTCAGGATAAGTGGCCACGTATTATTGCAAATATATGCAGATCACCAAAGAACTTAAAAAGAGAAATTATGGATCACTTAAAAATAAATGGATGTTCCACAATATTTGTCTGTTCCAATGTGTAACCTATATTCTGGATAAGAGGCCACTATCAGGGCAGAGAATCAAGATGGTTTTCCATGATCAAGGGGGTCGCACAAAGCTGTATTTTATCCTGTCTGTTTATTTTATATGCAAAACATATCATATGAAAAGTGGAAGGAAAAGAAAGGAAAGAGGTGTGTTAATTGGTCAAGAAGAACAACTTAAGATATTCAAATGACACAGTATTACTTGCAGAAATTAGAAAATACTTGGAATGATTACTGCTGAAATAGCTACAGTGAAAATAAAAATAATGATCACAGAAGATTTACATAACTTTAGAGTGGGTTCTGACAACATCAAAACAGTTACAGATTTTCTGTACCTCAGCTCAGTCATAAATCAAAATGGAAACTAATTTAGAAATCAAAAGAAGACAAAGATTTAGAAGGGCTATGAAAGAACTAGATAAGATTCTCAAGTGGAAAAGTTAAATGTCATCAAATACCAAAGTCAGAATTACCGATGGCATACTATTTCTGACTTCTAATATGGTTGTAAAAGGTGGATGGTGAAGAAAGTTGCAATGGAGAAGATCAACTTCTTGGTAATATGGTGCTGGAGGAAAATTCTGCTGATATCATGGACTGCCAAAAAGATGTTATGAATAGGTCCTAGAGCAAATCAAGCCTGAGCTCTTCCTAGAATCCCAAGGTGACTGTACAGCAGCGGTTATACTTTGGATGTATTATAAGATGACATGACTGACTGGAAAAGATAATAATGCTGAATAAAATGGAAGCAGTAGGAGAAAATGACTACATTATTGATGGATTGAATCACTCAGGGAAGCCATTGCCCTGAGTTTGCAAGACTGAGTGGGACGGTTGATCACCAATTATCAAGCCGCTTGTTCGTGGTGTTGCCATAAGATGAAGCCACCTTAACAGCAAATACCAACAACAGATGTGCTACATTGTCAAGTATGAAGTGGAGTATTGAAAATTTTTGAGGTCACCTCTCATAAATAAATGGATATCAGCAGAGGCACAAGATGTTCTACAAAGAAAAGACAAAGACAAAGCCTCTGCTGTTAACCCTTTAGTGCAGTGGTTCTCAACCTGGGGGTCGGGACCTCTTTGGGGGTCAAACGACCATTTCACAGGGGTCGCCGCTTCTCAATCCTGCCCCCCTTTTAAAAGAAGGTGGCCTCACAGCCAATGGGAGCAGTGCTTCTGAGACCCCTGCGCTGGGAGGAGGGGAGAGGAGGCATGCTGGGCGTTTCCCCGTCTTTCCCTGCCTGGTGGGAAAGCACTGGAGCCGGAGGTGTGGAGAGCAGGAGGAGAGAGCTGGAGCCTGAATGTTAAGGCAGAGGTGAGGACACCGAGAGGAGAGAGCTGGAGCCGGAGCATTAAGGCGGAGGTGAGGAGAGGAGACCTGCAAACCCCAGGATTCCATAGGATGGTGAAAGTGGAATAATAGCGCTATAACAGTCTAGTGCAGAAATAGCTAGGATGACTTTCTCCTCTCACTTTTGATGTGCGTAGACCCTTGGCGCTTGCCACACGCATGTGTTGTGTTCTTCGCCCTGACTGTCTTGCATTCCTCGCTTTTTGTGTGTCCAGCGTCCGCACTCCCTTTAAGGGAGGGAGGGAGGGAGGGAGGGAATGAAACAAAACTCGTCTGCTTATGCCACCACCATCTTTCCTCTCTCCCTGTCCTTTCCTCCCCGTGCCTTGTGTAAAATGTGGGCTGTTTTGGCATTGCCTTTGAGAGTGACTGGCTTTTTGAACTGTGGAAACCCATCATTCAGAACTAGAACTACTGCCTTAATTCTGGCAATGATGGCATTACCAGTTTTTAGGCATTAGAAGTCTATCCAGAGCAGTGATTTAGGGCAGTGTTTCCAATCTATTTGATGTTGGAACTAACTGACTAACTAATAAATAAATAAATAAATAAATATTAACGAAAATGATTTTATGGTTGGGGGTCACCACAACATGAGGAACTGTATTAAGGGGTCGCGGCATTAGGAAGGTTGAGAACCACTGCTTTAGTGATAAACAGCATTTTGCAGAGTTGTTTTGTGAAAGAAAGAAGACATTAAGGATATGTAGAAAGAACAGAGAATTTAGTCTGAAGAAAGTAGAAAGATGATAGCTTTTAAAAAGTGATATGTGATATGGAGAGCTGCTTTTACCATGAAGCCCAAGGCGTTCATGAGATTTATAATTTTTCTCCTTAGATAGCATACCATGCAGTGTGTTGGGCTGCTTTTTAAGAAATGCAAATCCAAGCTTCATCCGTGCATGTAAAACTAGTTATTTAGTTCTTTGGAAAGCAGTGTATTTGTGTGGATTTATTATTATATTCTATTTCTCCAGATGCTCTTTCTGGCTGATTTGACAAGGAGACTAACTTTTTGTGTGTGTGCAAGAATGGCAATGCTGGTTGCTTAAGATTTGCCGTGGAGGCATCTCAAGTATCAGAGACTCAGTTAATATATGTATTCTATTTCTTAGTTATTTGGCTATAGGGTATTTTAATGATTAGGCACAGCATTTGTTTTTTACATAGTCATTTTGTGACCCATAATTCTGTGCTATTTTAATTATTATTTATAGATCTGAAAGTAGTTTCAGTTATCTTATCAGTTCCTTTTCTGTAAACAATATATTAATATGTGTAGTGTATTCATATATAGTCTTTGATGAAATGTGTGGTAGGAGAAAGACAAGGGAGTGAGGAAGAGGAACAAAAAGAGTTTAAATTGAGTTTAAATTTAAATAGCACAAACTGAGAGAACTCCTTCCTACTTTTCATTCTATAATTACCAAAATTTTATTAAAAGAATAAGTAATACTGGGAAACCCGACAGTGTTCAGATTAGTTCCAGCAGTGAATCTACAGTATATAGTGTGGATCATCTTTCTTCTTCCAGCTGATTCAGAATCAGGAGTTAGCACAGTATAAGAGATTTAAGAGAAATCATGAAATTTGAGAATAGGTTCTTTTTGTCCAATTTTAATGTTCGAAATGTACTACCTTTTCTTTTAGTTTTCTCCACAACAAAGCAGGCTAATAACTTTTTAAAAGTGAAAACTGTTATCTATTGAGAAAAATGATATATTTGAACCAGCCTATAGAAAATATGTTTGCTCACCAAAGAGAATAAAGTTAGAATCTAATCTACTGCATGGAAGATAAGAGGTATATAGAAGCTTAATGGCTTGTCTCCTTATTTCCTAACCACCCAGGTTCCAGGAACTGCAGAAAATGCTCGTTCATGTGTCCGAGCCTATTTTTCTGATCTTCATGAGACCCTCTGCCGCCAAGAAGAAATGGCACTTAGTGTGGTTGATGCCCATGTACGAGAAAAATTGATCTGGCTTAGGCAGCAACAGGAAGATATGACTATACTGTTGTCACAAGTTTCAACAGCTTGTCTTCATTGTGAAAAGACTTTGCAACAAGTAGGGAAACCTTAATATTGAAATTCATGTGAATCTTGGGTTATTGCTTTCATGTTGCCAGTACTAGATAGCTGGGGAACTGTATATCTTGATCATTGTGTAGTTTATGTGTGGATTGTAAAACTCTCTTGAGTATACAGACTCTTGAGGCAGAAATGAACATTGGGTCACAAGATATCTGAGTCAAAAGTTGAGTCCAAACTAAACATTGATGTCAGACAGTGGTTCTTTTTTAGTAAAATATTTGGAAGCCACATGTCTGAAAAATAACAGATAACACAGAAATGTTTGTATAAACCCTTTAGGATTAACTTTAATCATTAAAACAAAACTTTTCAGCTTCCATGTTGTGTCCAGAGTGAAGGGGTGGGGAAGAAGTAAACGGCAACACTGATTTTGTAACTGGCACTACTTTTTAATCCTGACATAGTACCATCTCTGTTGAAGCTGTTGTGAACTGGTCAAATTCTGTTTTCAGTAATGAGAAGGAATTCACTTATGTTTTTTCAGCTGAATAGAACAGCAGCTTTCCTGTCATAATTACTGTATAGTAATGCTTTGTTTTCCTTAGCTGTTGTGAACAGCATACATTCTTATCTTGTGTTTCTGTACTATTTATGTATTATTGAACAGTCAAATTTGTTACAGCTACAACAGAATTTTAAATCTGCTTGAGTCAAAGCTCCTTTTTAATATTGCTTTTGAATATAACTGTTGTAGAAGATGTCTCTGAGTGTAAGCTACTGCTTTGATGAGTTTTTAAAAGGAAAACAAGTGATGCTGTGTTAATCTCTCTATTTTTTGTTTTTTTGTTTAGGATGACTGTAGAGTTGTATTGGCTAAACTAGAAATTACAAGACTTCTAGAAACTCTACAAAAGCAGCAGCAACAATTTACAGAGCTTGCAGACCATATACAACTTGATGCTAGCATTCCAGTTACTTTTACAAAGGTACAATCTTGTAATATTTTGGATACCTCATGATTCTGAGTGTGAATCCATTTAGGAAAGATCTTAATGTATTTTCTGTCTCTTTGCCCTAAATATATGTATATATATACTATATACACATATGTATATATACAAACTATATACACACTATTTTGAGGCTGGCTTTTAAATTTGGGGAGTTTCCAAAGCAATTTGCAACATGATAGACCTGTTTGGTTGATGTGAACACTCTGCTCTATATGTACAAGGAATTCAGTGGTTCATGATCTGTAGCGAAAGTATAATCTGATTCTTTTCAGATTCTTTTGTTCATTGAGTGTAACATCTTTAAAACATTAAGTTTTATGATTTATGTGGCTGAGAGAAACTCTTCCTTCTAATATTCCTTCCAAAGTAGTAGAGGAGAACATTCAGCCCTGGGCTTAAGCTGGCCCCAGAGTTCTCCATCCACCCTGCCAAATGTTGTGAGAAAGCCCTTGACCCAGCCAGATGCACTACAGTTCTCAGAGATTCCCCTACATGCCTCTGATATTTCCAGGTGGGAAGGCTAGAGATGTGTGGAAAGATCTGCTTTTGTTTGTGATCGCTGTTTGGGTGTTTGCTCCTCTCCTCCCACTACCAGTGTCTCTCATTCTGCTAATTTAAGAAAGTCAGCAGCGTGTAGGAAATCCCCACTGTCACTCAAAACAAAGCATGGTTGCATGAATGAGCCTGCAGGTAATACCTGTGTTGAGGACCAGCTTTATCACATGTGATCTCCTGAATCAAGGCACCAACTGCTTTGGAGCCAGTACCTGTATCAGGAGCCTATCTTCACCACACCACTCCTGATGTGAGACCTATGACCATGTGCCTTCATGCTTCAGTCCCAGGGAGCCAGTTTTTCCCACTCATTTGGGTATGGTGCAGAGCAAGTGAAGCTTCCCTGCTAGGAAAAACCTGCTTTGGGATTTTAGAGGCTCCTGAGGCAAGCATCACATGCAGGAACAATCCTACAACTGGTGCTTCAGGTGAGGAGGCTTTACCCACTCTGCACCTTCCTCTAATGAAGTAGTTTTCAAAGAATTATCCGTATTAGTCTCTTGCAGCACTAAAAGGAGAGGAGGGATGCAGAAGGATCCAAATTTCTATCCCCAAAGGCTCATGTGAAAATAAAAACCAGTTAATCTTAAAGGTGCTGCCGCATTTCTTTTTCTATTTTTAACTCTTCCCCCTTCCCATCCTTCTTCCTCTATTGAAAAAGACAAATAGTGGGCAAGATGGACTTCCCTGGACTGACAGTGTGAAGAGGCATGGTCATTCCTTCTGGCATTATGTAGCTGACAGAGGACTTGCTATGAAAAAATAAAACTTCCATCCCCAAACCTTTCCTCATCCTTATTGTAAACTTTCCCCAAATGGAACGAAGCGCAGTGGGCCCTCCACATTCACAGGTTTGACTTTCATGAATTTGATTATTTGGGAGTTTCTTCAACCGCTGCCCCCGCCCCACGTCAGGTGCATCTTTCTGGCGGAACCTTCCGTCTCAATGGCTCTGATCAGACAGTGCAGCCCTTTGAAAACCTACCTCTGCTGCTCCTCTACCAGATGCTGCCTTGCCAGCTAAGGATGGTTCACAGCCCAATCTCTTACCACCACAAACCCTCTCCCAGTGCCTGCCCTCAGCCAAGGAAGGAGATGGGTGAGAGGGAGAGAGAGAGAGAGAGTACAGGGCCAGTATGCCAACCAACCCCTTTCTCTCTCTTTCCCTGACCTGGTTGGACCCAGGATGCTTGTTTCCCCCAGTGCCCCATCTCTGTTCCCACAGACACCCAGTTTTTGCAGTTGGCAGTTTTTCAACTTTTTTGGGAGACCTGTGCCCCAACCCTTGCAAATGTGGAAAGTTGAATGTATATTTTTGCTGTGAACCTCCATGATTCAAAATAGCTTTCTAAATATCTTTAGTTAACTTGCTAATGAAATACTGTGTTGCATGGATTTGCATGAATTTGACACTGGATGCCATGTAGAGGAGGGAGTGGGCTTTTCTGCTGCTCCAGAGACCAGGACAAGGAGCAATGGATTCAAGCTGCAGAAAAGACGATTCCACCTGAACCTCAGGAAGAACTTCCTGACAGTCAGGGCTGTCCGGCAGTGGAATATGCTGCCTTGGAATTTAGTAGAGTCTCCTTCTTTGGAGGTTTTTAAGCAGAGGCTGGATGGCCAGCTGTCAGGAGTGCTTTGAGGGTGTTCCTGCATAGCAGGGGGTTGGGCTGGATGGCCCCTGTGGTCTCTTCCAACTCTACATTTCTATGATTCTATGACTGTTGACATATTTGTTAGTTCTATAATAGGTGCTTGGATCCAGGGTCTTCATTCTGCAGATGGAGTAGCTTCTTCTGTTTGCATAAGATGTTGATCCAGTGCAGCATTTCCACTAGCTGGGGCAGGGGAAGGGAACTTTTCTTCACCTGGGTGGGGGAGGCATTGTTGGTCTTGGGTAACTATCCAGAACAGTAGAAGTCACAGCATGAGAGGACTGAACAGAGAGAGGGAATCACTAAAGATAATCTCCATTCAGAAGTTGTTTTTGCCACTGTTCAACAGAAGCATTATTTAAAATAAAACTTTGATACCATAATTAAGATGCAGTATAAGAGATTTTAAAAGTCCAAACATTCCTATGCATGAAATAGGGATTGCCAGACTTACTCTTCTAACTCAATATACTGCAGTGGAGGCCATTGTAGAAACTGTCTTAACATCTGATTGTTTTGGCAGCTTAAATTTGAAAGTACACAAATCCAGAATGGTGCACAACTTTCTTTCATCTAGCATTTTCTTATCTTGCCAGTTCATGAAACTTAAAATGAGAAATACAAACCATGTTTCACAGTAAAGTTTTCCTTTGCTACAGCACCTGAGAGTTTTTGGAAAAGAAAAGTACAATGTCAAGGCTCTCTTTTAAAAAAATCTTTCCTGTCTTCTGCAGGATAACAGGGTACACATTGGGCCAAAAATGGAGATCCGGGTTGTAACTCTTGGATTAGACGGAGCAGGCAAAACAACTATTTTGTTTAAGCTAAAGCAAGATGAATTTATGCAACCTATTCCAACCATAGGTAAGTAACAGCAGTTGCAGAAAGTATGAATTTAAGGTATATAGACTTTTTGTTGGGAGTGTGTGATTAAATGCCTGTTCCCTTCTCAGGTTTTAATGTTGAAACTGTTGAATATAAAAACCTGAAGTTCACTATTTGGGATGTTGGTGGTAAACACAAGCTAAGGCCTTTATGGAAACACTATTACCTCAATACACAAGGTAAGAGTGCAGCAATTTTCAGTTAATGAATTTGATAAAACACAATATAAATTTAATAATTTTGGGTAAAATTATGGTGAAAAGGAGAGAATGTTTGCTAGGTTTCTGATTCAGCTTGGAATCACAAGCATATATTACACTGAAACATATGTTCTCTGGTAATCCTTGGGTATTGCATTTCAAGAGGAAAATTTGCTGTTGTGAAGGGTTTTTGTTTGTTTGCTTGATTTTTCTCTGAGTTTGCATTGAGTTATAGTGGGATTAGTTCATTGCCATTATAAATAAACTTGAAACATTGGTTTGAATCCAGAGTTGCTATTCTGTAAAGAAACCTCCTTCCATTTATGGAGGTCTCTGGTCCCTGGTGCCATCTCGCAAGCAGTTATGGAGTGGCCTTTGATTTTCACAACAGCTGTATGAGGGTTACAAGAGGGAAGGAATTAATTAAAAACTACCTTGCCTCCGCAGTTTTCTGTCTCTGGGATCATCCCATTCAAAGAGTTATGCTCTGCACAACCCTGGATCCACTCCATCTTTTTGTAATTTCATGCTGTATATTTACTTGCTAGTGTATTGCTTAATTCTACTTCCTGCCAATGCCAGTTAAGAAGTCTGTATTATACAATTTATCTTTGCAAAGAAAATGGTTTAATTATTATTTTGTGGAAAAATTGTTGTTGCTGTTTGATGTGCTTTCAAGAAGCTTCCAACTTATGACCCTATCATAGGATTCTGTTGGCAAGATTTAGTCAGAGGAAGTTTGCCTTTGCCTTCCTCTAAGGCTGAGAGAGTGTGACTTACCCATGGTCATCCATGGGTTTTCATGGCTGATCAGGATTCAGGCCTTCATACTAAAATTGCTATTAATAATTAATAACAATAGTAATTAATAATCAGTGTATGAAAGGGGTGATGGACTGGTTAAAAATATAAATTTATGAGATGATAAAGCAGAAAAATTCTTTGTGTAAAAATGAAAGATAAGGCATAATTCAACTGGGGAATATAAATATGGAAGTGGGGGGGTTGGATATATCCTTAATAGTGGTGTATATCCAGCTATTTTATGTGTGTGAAATATTAATATGAATTTCTTAAAAAAAATAATCAGTGTGTGAAAAGTAAGCAAATTCTGAGCAGACCTCCTAGATTTAACACCATTTATTCAGAGGAAGGAACTGGCAAAACAACCTTTGAGCATTCCTTGGTTAAGGAAACCCTGTGAAAATTCATGTAGTTGCCATTAAGTCAACAAGTGACTTGAAGATGTGTGCACACACCCCCATTTAATCCATAGAACAAAGGGATAGGCAGCTTTTCCTTGCCCCCCTCCCTTTTGAAACATAGAATCATAGAAATGTAGAGCTGGAAGAGACCACACGAACCACCCAGTCCAACCCCCTGCCATGCAGGAACACCCTCAAAGCACTCCCGACAGAGAACATGGAACGCTTCAGTTTATTTGAACATGAATATGTAAACAAAATGTAACTCTGTAAGTGTTCTCTTTCTATAGCGGTGGTGTTTGTTATTGATAGCAGCCACAGAGACAGGGTCAGCGAGGCACACAGTGAACTTGCCAAACTGTTAACAGAGAAGGAGTTGCGAGATGCACTGTTGCTGATCTTTGCCAATAAGCAGGTATTGTGGTTCATTCTTGCTCTCTTCCCTCCTCTCCCTGTTTTGCTTTATTTTGCTAGTGTGAAATAGGAGGAGACAAAAGCTATCTTTAGAACAAGTTGGTTTATTGACTTATTTGGTAAAAATAAGGCTGCTCATTTTGTATCACTGATGTTGTAGTCTGTAGAATTTTAGTGAAGGTTGGGTCCCCATTTCCGGGCGGGGCTATTTGTGGACTAGGTAAGGGTGGATGCAATGTCACATGCAAGTCACAGTTCTGTCTCTTTTCAGTGCAGCTGATTCTTTCTTCAGATCAGCTTTAGATCAATCGTCTTGATTGTCAATCAGCTTTAGATCATTCAGAAAGTAGCATGTGGGAGAAGAAATATTTGGGCAGACCAGAAGGAGAACTTTTTTCTTTTGATCCATTTATTGAATACAAACAAAGCATGTCTCCATAGATTATATAGTGTTTCTGAGGTTCCCAACTGTGTTGATGAAGGACAGGCAACTTATGGTTTTCCGGATGATGTTGGACTACAGAGCCCATCAGCCTTGGCCAGCATAACCAGTTGGGAGGAATGATGGGAATTGCACTTCAACAACACCTGGAGGCCCATAACTTACTTGCTAGTGGTGTGAAGCTGCTGCTAAGCTGCACCGTACATGAGTCCAGTTTTAGTTGCTAACTGACAAGGCTCTTGGCTTCCGCAACACCCAGGTTTATACTTTCACCAAGCAGTCCCTCTGTATACTAAATTTCCCATGTAGGATTTTAGGCAGCTGTTTCTGCATTTGCCACTGGGACATGAGGCAGGAGCCTTAGCTGGGAGGTGAGATGGAAGTGAGCTAATAGTGAGTCCATTTAAGGGCCTACAGGGAATTGGTTAGCCCAATTGAATTTCTGATAATGCTGCCATGCCCATTGGTACATGGGAGCAGTTCTGGAAACTGCTCTAGCTGTTAGCATCTATTGTTCTTCTTCGTGGTCTCTGTGCCTTCATACACTAGGAGCTTTAGCGCCTGCGCGGTAGCGTTCGGAAACTTCTAGAGCTTGTTCGCTTGGCGGGAACCCCTCCCCCACGCCGGTACTGCGCATGCTCCTCCCGCCGAGCAACGGTCTCTCCTCAGTTCTTTCTCGTCCGCCGCCGCGTACGGAAGGTTCTTTAGTTTGTTCCTCTCACGTCGTGCTTGGCTTGCTTTTTTTCACGGTTTTTCGGACTGTCTTTGACCTCTCTTTCGGACTCCCCCTTCGGTTTTTCGTCTTTTGGATTTTGGAGTTTGGCGTTTCTTCGTCTTATGTCCGCGCTCTTTAAGAAGTGCGTGTCCTGCGGCCGCAAGGTTGCCCTCAACGACGGCCATAAGGAGTGTCTCTTCTGTTTGGGCGAGTCCCACAACATCCGGACTTGCCCAATTTGCAGGGATTTTACTCCCCAAACTCTTCGCAACCGCTCCGCGAGACTCAAATCTTATTGTTGGGAACAGTCTCTGCGGGCGATAGACGAAACCTCCACTTCCAAGATGGCCGACAAGAAGACGACCACGCCATCGACGGTATCGGCGGCTGCCGTTCCGTCCACCTCGTCGGTATCGGGCTCGGTACCGGCGAAAACGCCGATCTCGGCGTTACCGAGGATCCCGAAGCTGTCGGCGGCTGCCAAGTCAGCGAAAGGATCCTCGACGGCGAGGAAGGCTGAGGCTCCCCTTACGGAGACGCCTGCAAAAAAGCGCCCTGCTCCGGACGGAGGCAAGGGCAAGGAGAAGGAGAAGAAGAAGAAGAAGAAGGAAAAGAAGCGCTCCCCGGCTGGGGACGCTCAACCTCCTACTCCTCCTCCTACTCAGCAGCCTTCCAAAGGGCGAGGCGAGTCCGTCGACCTCTCGGAGGATGAGATCGAGGACGTTCCCCAACAGCGCCCGGACTCGCCTGTGGCAGACCCTCCAACCCTGGTGGAGGAGCGCCACCGCCCTCTTAGCCGTCGCAGGTCGGCCGACCTGCAGCAGAGAGAGCCCTCTGCTTCTCCGGAGCGGCGTTCGACCTCCTTCAGGTCCCGGTCCCGCTCTTCCGAGCGTCCGGTGGCCTCGCCGCCTCCGAGGGAGACAAGAGAGGAACAACCTCGCTCGTCTGCCTCCAGATACACCTCGGCGTCCTACGTGGCCAGGTACGCGAGGGAATCTGAATGGAGAGAGCGCCCGGCCTCCTATCGGTCGCATTCGCCATCGTACCGGGATCGGTACCATCGTGGCCCGAGTCGCTGGGAGACCTTCCGGAGGTCCCGGTCACCTCGTCGACAGCGCGAATCGCGCTCGCCTAGAGGGGACGAGGCTCGGTACCGTCGACGCCGAAGCCGATCTCCGTCGGACCGCCGCTCCTTCAGCCGCTCTCCCTCCCCTCGATATCATAGGGCGAGGGAGCCTTCACCACGGTATCGGGCGATATCGCCACCTCCTAGGGTCACGGCAACGGGACGCGCCCTCAGAGTCGGTGGTGACTGAGCGGGCTACGACGACGTGGGCCTCCAAATTCCCCGGTCACCACCAAGAGGGTGAAGTCAGTGGTCAGCCATCCCAGGGGGGCGTGTGCTCCACCGCCCCGGCTGCGGAGAAGCCTAGGAAGGCAACCCTCCCCCTGAAGGAGCCGGAGAGCGAGGGGCAGGGACTCACCGAGCTCGGAGTCGTACGATCGAGTGCGGAGTCTGAGGTGTCTGAGGCGGCCCCCCGGGAGTCCCTCCGTTGGGTTTCGGGGACCCGATCCCAGATTCTGCTCCGAGGACGTCCACCAGTTCTCTGCGATGCTGCCCCCGCATGGCCACTACCCTCGGCCTTAAGATCGCCGATGCGGAGCCGGAGGATGACGATCCAGCCTTCTCCTTTTTCAGGAGAAGCGCCCTTTCCACGGCCCCGCTGCCTCTCCTGCCCCGGGTATCCAGACTGGTGAAGGCCGCCTGGGATAACCGGCCTCGGCTAGCCGATACCGCAGCGGTTAAACACCTCTACAGGGTGCAGAAGGATAACGCCGGTTTTTTTTAATCACCCTGCACCGAACTCTTTGTCGAGTCCGCGCAGACGAAGGGCTGGCGGGCAACACACCACCCCGCCGGACAAAGGGGGGGCGGGAATTTGGACGCCTACGCAAGGAGGTTCTTCAGCTGCAGCTGCCTCCTTGCAGTGGCTTCCCCTCCTTCCTCGCGGCATACCTGAAGAAAGTGCTCGATCGCCTGCAACCAGCGAGGGAAACGGTCCCGGAGGACATCCGCCAAGCCTCCTCCGTGATCTTCAATGAGGCTATCTCCATCGCTCGGCACCAGATGGCCCCCCCCGGCACCAGTGGAGATCGCCTCCCGGGTCATGGCGGGATCCGTCGGCCTCCGCCGCCATGCTTGGCTTCGACCGGCCGACATCCAGGGGGACACCAGAAGGAGGTTTGAAGATCCCCCCTTCGACGGTGAAGGCCTTTCAATTCGTCCACAGACGAAGTTTTGGACAATCTCGTCAAGGCGAACTGCCGAAAAAAAATCGGGCTGCAGCCGGCCACGCAGACCCGCAGGGCCTCCACCTCCGCCCATCCTGGCGACGATCTTCCACCTCGTCGTTCCAGCTTTCGGCCCAGTCTGGACAGTCAAGACCGTCCTCCGGCTCATCGGCCAGACGCACGATTGGGCGGCGCCCGCCTTCGTCGAAGAAGTCCTCCTCCGAGACAAAGTCTCGGTTTTACGTGCCTGGCAGGACCCACCAATACCCACTCTTGGCCTCCATAGCGCTCGGAGACCGACCGACTCTCGCTCGACACCTGCGGAGTGGCAGTATGTCACTACGGACTCTTGGGTGCTTTCCATCGTCCGTCTTGGCTACGCCATCGAGTTTCTCGATATTCCTCCTCGGGGCTTTACTCTCCACGCCGTCGAGTCCGGCCCTCCTGGAAGAGACCCAATCCCTCCTCCAGAAAGGGGCGATGGGCAGCTCCCGCAAGGGGCCCAAGACCACCGGCTTTTTCCCAGGTTTTCACGGTCCGAAAGCCGAGGGTACCCTCCGGCCGATCCTAGACCTAGAGGGGTGAACTACTACATCCGCCCCAAAAGGTTCAAGATGGTCACGATACCGTCGATCCTCCCTTCCTACATCGAGGGGACTGGTTCGCCTCCATCGATCTCCGAGACGCATACTTCCATATCGCCATTCGCCCGCAGCACAGACGGTACCTCCGTTTCGCAGTCGACGACACCTGTTCCATCAAGGTTCCGTTCGGACTCTCGACTGCCCCAAGGGTCTTCACCAAGTGCATGGCCCCGGTGGTATCCTACCTGCGGACGAAGGGCGCTTCCGTCTTCCCCTACCTCGACGATTGGCTGTTGGTGGCGTCCTAAACGAGATTTTCCACGACGTCCACATGACGTTGTCACTCCTGACCCCCCTTTCTACGGTGAATCCGAAGAAGTCCCACCTCGACCCGGGCAGGTTTGGACTTCATCGGGGCGACGCTCGACTCGACCTCCGCCAGGGCGTCCTCCAAGTTCGACACAAACCTTGATCCGGGCCCCCGCTCACGCTCGTACGGCCCCGACGTTATCTGCGAGAAGCGTCCAGCAGCTCTTGGGCTACATGGCTGCGACGACCGCTGTGACATATCTCGCCAGGCTGAGAGCAAGACCTCTTCAACACTGGTTCGTCCGCATATTCGACCCCCTGCGAGACAAACGACACTCCGACTGCAGCTGCCGGGAGACGTCCGCTCATCCCTCCGATGGTGGCAGTCGCGACGCAATCTCATGTGGGATTTTTTCCAACAGCCGACACCGAAGGTGAGGGTAAGCCGACGCCTCCCTGTATGGATGGGGTGCCCACTGCGGCGATCTAGATCCGCGACAGATGGACCGACGACGAGACCGCCCCCATATCAACGCGCTGGGCTGCCGCCGTCTGGAAAAAGGGGGCGGGGCGCACGGTCCTGATTCTGACGGACAACCCACCGCCGTCTGCTACATCAAAAGACAAGGTGGGACTATTCCACGACCCTGCTCGACATCGCGCTCGACCTGTGGGAATGGTCATCGCCTGCACACGCATCCCGTGGGGCACCTGGCCGGGCGGGAACACCACGGCAGACGCCCTCAGCAGGGACACCTCATCCCATCACGAATGGTCTCTCTCCGGAGAGGCGTTAGCTGTTCGGGACCGTGGGGGGAACCATCGATCGACCTCTTCGCGACCAGGGAAAACGCGAAGTTCGCCGATTTGTTCCAGAGCGGGCCACGATCGTGCCTCCATGGGGGCCTTTTTCCCTTTCCCGTGGACCGGGGAACTCCTTACGCGTTCCCCCCGTTCCCGCTGCTCGGCCGGACGATATCGAAGATCCTCGCCGACCGACCGCGCGATCCTGGTAGCCCCGTACTGGCCGAGGCAACATTGGTTTGCACCCCTGCTACAAGCCGCGCGAGACAACCTGCTCCGGTTGCCACCGACACCGGACCTGTCTCCCACTCCGGCGGCCGAGTCCTCCATCCGGACCTGCCACGCCTGGCCCTCCATGCCTGGAGGATTGCACAACGATCCCGTGCTTGGTACCGTCCTCGTCGCGGCCAGGAAGGAATCCACCCGTCGCAACTAAATACAAAAAGGGGACCTTTCCCACCTTTGCTAACGGGGGGTGAGCCGGTTGCCCGCGGGGCTCTCGACCGTCCTGCACTTCCTCCTGCACCTCCGGGAACAGGGGCCCGGGGTTTTCCCTCCTGAAGGTGTATCTCTCCGCGATCGTGGAACCCAAACCCCCACGATCTGCTCCTCGGCCTTCTTTAGGAACGATACCGTTAAGCGGTTCCCGAAAGGACTTCATCATCTCTACCCGCCGGTATCCGCCCCTCCGCCGTGGTCCCTCTCGCTGGTGCTCTCGCAGCTGACGAAGCCGCCCCTTTGAGCCGATGGCGACCTGGATGACAGGCTCCTGACAATGAAAACTGCCTTCCTGGTGGCGGTGACCTCGCGAGGCGAGCGGTGAGATCACAGCTCTTCGTTCCGATGAGCCCTTCACGGTCTTCCACAGGGACAAGGTGGTCCTGAGACCTGACATCTCGTTCCTGCCAAAGGTGGTGTCCAGTTTCCATCTCAACCAGGACATCATCCTGCCTGCCTTCTTCCCGAACCCGACGACACCGTTGGAGCGGTCCCTCCACTCCCCGGACGTGCGTCGGGCATTGGCTTTCTACAAGGACAGGACTGCTTCCTTCCGACAGACGCCGCATCTCTTTGTTTGCTATGGGCGCGTCGGAGGGGCCTAAAAGTGTCCACCCCGCGCTTCTCCAAGTGGGTGGTGAGGACTATTGAACTGGCGTATAGCTCGCGAGGAAGCCTCCGCCATCCTGCTTCGAGCCCACTCCACCAGAGCTGTGGCTACTTCTGCGGCCCTCCTGCGAGGAGTTGACCTGCATGAACTCTGCCGTGTGGGGCCTTTGGGCCCAACCATCGACCTTCGTGCGCCACTACAGGCTCGACTGCCGGTCGCGCGAGATCCCGGTTTGGACGTGAGGGGTTGGCTTCCGTGCTGTAGGACCTGACCCGCCGTCCGACCGGGGGCTCACAGTCTCCTAGTGTATGAAGGCACAAACCAGAGAAGAAGAACAGGTTGCTTACCTGTAACTGTGGTTCTTGAGTGGTCATCTGTGCCATCTACACACCCGCCCTTCCTCCCCTCTTTTTCAGGTCCCCGTAGGTTCTACGGCGGACGACAGAACTGAGGAGAGACCGTTCCGGGGGGGGGAGTGCGCAGTACCGGCGTGGGGGAGGGGTTCCCCCCAAGCGAACAAGCTCTAGAAGTTTCCGAACGCTACCGCGCAGGCGCTAAACTCCTAGTGTATGATGGCACAGATGACCACTCGAAGAACCACAGTTACAGGTAAGCAACCTGTTCCTTCCCACCTTCCAGCGGCAACTGATCTGATCTGACCAGTTGTATAGGATGTACATTGTTAGAAGCAGGATCCTTGCCTCTGTACCATTCCTTTCTGCTCTGAGCTATATTGAATAAAATTATGGTCTGCCTCTTCTCCAATTCACTTTCCATTGCTCCTTCCCTTCCCTTAGCCAGCACCACTCCTTCAAAGCCCTTCAAGCCCTTCAAATATAATACATTCACACTCAAATTATCTTTTTTGTTTACATTTAATAAATATGTCACTTTTTTTTTCCAGGATGTAGCAGGAGCACTTTCCGTAGAAGAAATCACAGAACTGCTGAGTCTTCACAAACTCTGCTGTGGTCGTAGCTGGTACATTCAAGGTTGTGATGCCCGAAGTGGCATGGGACTGTATGAAGGACTGGACTGGCTCTCGAGACACCTGGTAGCTGCAGGTGTACTGGATGTGGCTTAAGACCCTACTGGGAGACACTAAACTTGAAGATCTGTTAATTTATTTGTGTGACTTGAGTAGTCAAAGATAAACTCATCATCTGTTTTTCTTACAGAAAACAACTAACAGTTTTGCTGGAATGCTTATTGGAGTGTAGTAAAGTGAGTGTGTAATTCCTATAAATTATGGTAACCAAGTGACATAGTGGATTTGCGGGAAAGGTGCCTTGATCCTTCTAAAGAAATGAAATATAAAATGTCTTTAGCTTCCCTACTAAACAAATTATTCCATTGTTAAGACTAGTGTTTTCAGGAATTGGCATTTATTTGACCTCATTCTTTCAGAACTGAGTTTGTTGCATTTGCTTCAGATTGGATTTGAACTGAGGTACATGCAAACAGACTTGTGAATGCGGTCTTCCCTTTCCTCCTCCTCCCCATGGCACATGGCAAATCTCTCTCCAGAAAATACTACACAGGGGTTAGAGGACTGTATGAACATAATGAGGTGCATTGCAGCAAAGATGTCTGAAAATTGAGTGGAAACACTTTCCATGAACAGAGCCTGCTGACTATGGAAGCCAGATCATGGGTCCAACACTGCGTTTCTCAGATCTGAAATGCACACTTCTTCCACTGTTCACAGTGCCAGCATTTGTCAAAAGATGTGCAAGTGTAGCATGGACTGACCTGTCCAACCTCTTTTTTTTTTTTTTGGCTTTACAACTTTGCTTCTTTTAAAAACAAACTCAAGTATTTATCTTGAGCAGATCATAGCACTGGTTTTGGGTTGGAGTATGATCCTCCCTCCTTTTTCTCTGAGAGGTTCTCCTCCTCTCCTGTGCTTTCACTTAATTACATGTTTTTACATATTTCTTAGGTGAAGGTACCCATTAGTTTTCCTGTTTACATATTAGAAAAAAAATGTTATACTCATTTAGAGACTCAGTTATTCTTTTGCACCATGTCATTACGTAGTATCTATGAATGATACTACTTTTAAAAATTATGTTGATAAGATACACACTTTTTCCTGTTCCATGTAATAACATTTTAGGAACAGAAATTTAAAGCAGCCACATAGTCAACATTCTGAAAAAAAGAAGTTGATATTTAGTAAAATATTTTATATGTTCAAGAAACAACACCTAAGTTAGAAAACCTGCTGTGAATTATTTCTTTTGGCTAATATGTTTTATTTAAGGGGTTATGGTTGGAATGCCTGAACAAATATATTGTATACCTTCAGTTAGCATGCTACCATAATTGGTCTGGTGAATTCTTAGTTGCATAAAATCTTTTTTTTTCTTCTTTGTTGTTGTACTTCTTGTGGTGTTATAATTATCAGAAGCAGTATTGGCTGAGTTTAGTAGTAAAATCTTGTTTGATAAGAGTGCTTAACCAAAAAAAAAACAACCCAGTGCATTTCCTGTAAAGCTTTACTTGTGACATGATGGACACAGGCTTTGTTGGTGAGAAGGCAGCAGGTGGGAGTGGCTATAATTCAGAGAGAAAAATTGTACCTCATGTTGCAGCTGTTAAGAGGATAGTGATGTGACAGTAGGGGACTTGTACAAAATTAAGCCAGAGAATTAAAACTGAAAAGCTCTTCTGTAAGAGGAAGCAGGTGGCCTTTGGTAGGGAAAATGGCAGCAGAGCAAGGTGGATTGGTGAAGATGATTTTTGAATACTGGAGCCATGCAGGTTGTGGTTTATTTCAGATTGCCCCATTGATCTTCTTCCCCTTATCTGTTTGGATATGAATTTGAGATCACAAGCTTCTTGTGCCCCTTTTTGCCTTATCACCATTTCTTTTTTCACTTGTCTCAACAATTCTGTATCAGAACTGGGTTACCTTTTCAGCTCTTGAAGCTGTTCTCTACTGACTTTCTTTGGAGTTCCAAATACCGCCATTTTTCCATTGAAGCTGCTGAAACCAACTTCCAATGACCACCTTAAGATTTTGCAGTCTTTCATCACTTCTGTTTCTTCTTCTTCCATTTGGAAGTTCTTAAAAGAAGGAAAATCCACTGCCTTGCAGAAAAACCAGCAGTAACACAGAAGTCAAAGTTTCTCTTGATGTTGTAAGTCGTAGGCCTTTGCTGGTGGCCAGTCAGATCTCCTCCAATTTGAGTAGATGGTTGAAAGGGCAAACTTCCCAAGTCACCCTAAATGTGTCTTAATGGAAATCTCCAGCAGTGACATTTGGTTGCTGTTAAGAATGAAAATTGTCTTAAATCCACAATTTTTATGGTTTTTATAAAGATGCATTGTATGCAGTTTCTGAAATCCTTCCCTTCTCCTTCTGACACGTCGTGAAGTGACCTGAATGCCCTACAATGTGCCTTGTGGTCAACCATTCATTTGATGGCACATTGCATTTCCCTTTCTCCCATCAAACTAATCAATCATGTTTTATTTTCAGTAGCTCATGATGGAAAATAATGAAAAAATCTTGGACATCTGGACAATTTTTCTTGCGCTTACTTCATAACAGAAGCCCAATTTCTTTGTGTCACGTTGGTTTGTTTTTACTCCTGCTTAAATATTGAATGAGCTTTGACTTCAAATTGCAGGTGTCTCTCTTTGGCTATAAACTCACAGTCAGTAGTTCTGCGCATTTTTTCCTATGTTAGATAGTGTGTTAATGTATACCTTGACAGTAAAAATGCATCTTGTTAACTTTGTAGTTCAGCACTGGCTTAGCTGTTCTAATACCTTGTATTTTTGCAGGTCAACATAACATCTAATCTAGTCAACATACTCTGGTTTCTTTTCATATAGTATAAATCTCTTTTTGACCTAATTAATAATGACATGAAGACACCAGTTGTTTGCACTTGTACTCAGTGCTTTTAGGACAAATTCTGTTCTGTACTGTAAGATAATCTTATACGAGTCTGCTAATGTAGAGATTATGCAGAACTGTTTAATGCTGTTTGCTTTTTGAAGAGGATCCTAATATTTCATCTCAGAAAGAAGGCAGTCTGTGGTTGAGCAAAAGCTCAGAGTTCAGATCCTGTCTTTACTGTGCTGTTCTTAGTTCTTCTGCACTTGAGGCTGTAAGTGATTGATGACGGGCATGAGACAGGAAAACTATATTACTTGTGCTATCTTAAGGGACAGCAACTGTGTGTGAAGGCAAATTCTCTTTCTTAGTAATATAGTGTTCCTTGCAAAAGATCCTCTCATTTGATCTTGGTTTTTAACCATTCTCTCTCCTTCAGTGTCATTACATAGCCTTATCAAGCCAGCAGTGTTAAAGACAGAAAACAGTGTAATAGAAAGGCAGTCCTTAAGCTACAGAGAAAAAAAACTACACACAGCCACTACAACCACTAGTCCTGGGTGTGGGTGGGTGCCGAGAAGCAATGCCCGATCATGTGGAACATACCCATGCCCGTACAACTCTGGATAGCCATGACTACCAGCCTAATTATTTGTACAGTAGTTGGCAGCCTTCTTGTGCCAAATTTTGCCTTTGTTGATTGCTAATTTATCTTTCTTACAATTATGATGATCATGATCAGCTTACTCCAGGTTGTTGCTCTACAAATGTCTTCCAGATAAGCATTCACAGTGAATCGGCTTTTGATACTACCAGTGATCTTGTTTAATTAACCCACATGCATAAGCCTTTGATGTTGCAACTGATCTTGTTCAGTGAAACCACGTTTGCTGAAGTCTAGGTTTATGTGTGCATTCTGAACATCAAGTCTTTATCCAATGAGACAACATCTGGTGAGAAGCCCAGTAACCCAATGTTTTAGGACTGAAAGACTTAGATCTAAGTGATTTTGTGCATTCCAAATATACCTTTAATGCACATTTCACATTGAATGTGTGTCACTTTTATGAGCTGGATTGGGACAGAAGATGTGTTACTTGTGAAACATGAAACAGTGTTAGTGCTTTTGACAGAAAAGTCAAGTAGGATCCAGCCTAAGTGATAGTTTATCGTGGTCTCTGTGCCTTCATACACTAGGAGCTTTAGCGCCTGCGCGGTAGCGTTCGGAAACTTCTAGAGCTTGTTCGCTTGGCGGGAACCCCTCCCCCACGCTGGTACTGCGCATGCTCCTCCCGCCGAGCAACGGTCTCTCCTCAGTTCTTTCTCGTCCGCCGTCGCGTACGGAAGGTTCTTCGATTTGTTCCTCTGCTTTTGTGCTTGGCTTGCTGATTTCACGGTTTTACGGATTTTTGGACTGTCTCTGACCCCTCTTTCGGACTTCCCATTTGGTTTTTGGCAATTTCGGATCTTTTCCATTCGGCGTTTCGTCTTATGTCCGCGCTCTTCAAAAAGTGCGTGTCCTGCGGGCGCAAAGTTGCCCTCAACGACGGCCATAAGGAGTGTCTCTTCTGTTTGGGCGAGTCCCACAACACTGGGACTTGCCCAATTTGCCGGGATTTTACTCCCCAGACTCTCCGCAACAGGTCCACGAGACTTAAATCATATTGTTGGGAGCAGTCTCTGCGGGCGATCGACGAGACCTCCGTCTCCAAAATGGCCGAAAAGAAGACGACCACGCCATCGACGGTATCGGCGGCTGCCGTCCGTCCACCTCGTCGGTATCGGGCTCGGTACCGGCGAGAACGCCGATCTCGGCGTTACCGAGGATCCCGAAGCTGTCGGCGGCTGCCAAGTCAGCGAAAGGATCCTCGACGGCGAAGAAGGCTGAGGCTCCCCTGAAGGAGACGCCTGCTAAAAAGCGCCCTGCTCCGGACGGAGGCAAGGGCAAGGAGAAGGAGAAGAAGAAGAAGAAGGAGAAGAAGCGCTCCCCGGCTGGGGACGTTCAGCCTCCCACTCCTCCTCCAACTCTACAGCCTTCTAAAGGGCGAGGCGAGTCCGTCGATCTCTCGGACGATGAGATCAAGGACGTTCCCGAAGAGCGCCCGGACTCGCCTGTGGTAGACCCCCCAACCCTGGTGGAGGAGCGCCACCGCCTTTCCAGCCGTCGCAGGTCGGCTGACCTGCAGCAGAGAGAACCCTCTGCTTCTCCGGAGCGGCGTTCGACCTCGTTCAGGTCCCGGTCCCGCTCTTCGGAGCGTCCAGTGGCCTCGCCGCCTCCTAGGGAGACTAGAGAGGAACAACCTCGCTCGTCTGCCTCCAGATACACCTCGGCGTCCTACGTGGCCAGGTACGCGAGGGAGTCTGAATGGAGAGAGCGCCCGGCCTCTTATCGGTCACATTCACCATCGTACCAGGATCGGTACCATCGTGACCCGAGTCGCTGGGAGACCTTCCGGAGGTCCCGGTCACCCCGCAGACAGCGCGAATCACGCTCGCCTCGAGGGGAAGAGGCTCGGTACCGTCGCCACCGAAGCCGGTCACCGTCGGACCGCCGCTCCTTCAGCCGCTCTCCCTCTCCTCGATACCATAGGGCGAGGGAGCCTTCACCTCGATATCGGGCGATATCGCCACCTCCTAGGGTCACGGCAACAGCGACGCGCCCTACAGAGTCGGTGGTGACTGAGCGGGCTACGACAACATCAGCCTGCCAGACTACCCCAGTCACCACTAAAAAGGTGAAGTCCGTGGTCAGCCAGCCCAAACGTGACGCTGCCACTACCACCGCCCCGGCTGCAGAGAAGCCTAAGAAGGCAGCACCTGTGGCGGCCGTGAAGGAGCCGGAAAGCGAGCGGCGAGAGGACTCACAGAGCTCGGAGTCGTACGACTCGAGCGTGGAGTCAGAGGCGTCTGAGGCGGCCTCCCAGGAGTCTCCTCCACTGGGATTCGGGGATCCGATTCCAGATTCAGCTCCAGAGGACGTCCACCAGTTCTCTGCGATGCTGCTCCGCATGGCCTCTACCCTTGGCCTTAAGATCGCCGATGCGGAGCCGGAGGATGACGATCCCGTCTTCTCCATCTTTGGAAACAACCTGCCGCGGCCCCGCTGCCTCTCCTGCCTCGGATCTCCAAAGTGGTGAAGGCCGCCTGGGATCGACCAGCCTCGGCGCAGCCGATACCGCAGCGTTTGGAGCACCTCTACAGGGTGCAGAAGGATAACGCAGGTTATCTCTTCAACCACCCTGCACCGAACTCTGTGGTCGTCGAGTCGGCACAAACAAAAGGGACCAGCAGGCAGCACACCACCCCGCTGGATAAGGAAGGCAGAAAGTTGGACGCCTACGCCCGGAGGTTCTATTCCGCCGCCTCCTTGCAGATCAGGCTGTCCAACACTCAGGCTTGCCTCACGGCATACCTGAAGAAAGTGCTCGACCGCCTTCAACCGGCGATGGAGGCGGTACCGGAGGACATCCGCCAAGCCTCCTCGGTGATCTTCAACGAGACCATCTCCATCGCTCGGCAGCAGATGGCCTCCTCCCGGCACGCAGTGGAGATCGCCTCCCGGGTCATGGCGGGATCCATCGGCCTGCGCCGCCATGCCTGGCTGCGGCCGGCCGACATTCAAGAGGACACCAGAAGGAGGATCGAGGATCTCCCCTTCGACAGTGAGGGCCTCTTCAATTCGTCCACCGACCAGGCGCTGGACAACCTAGTGAAAGCGAGGTTGACTGCCAAAAAGATTGGGCTCCAGCCGGCCACGCAAGCCTGCAGGACCTCCACCTTCCGCCCATCCTGGCGACGATCTTCCACCTCGTCGTTCCAGCGTTCGGCCCAGTCCGGACAGTCAAGACCGTCCTCCGGCTCGTCGGCCAGACGCCCGTTTAGACGTCGCCTGGCTTCGTCTAAGAAGTCCTCCTCGGACGCAAAGTCTCGGTTTTGACGTGCCTGGCAGGACCTACCAATACCCACTTTTCAGCCTACCATCTGCGCTCGGAGACCGCCCGACTCTGGCTCGACACCTTTTGGAGTGGCAACGTGTCACTACGGACTCTTGGGTGCTTTCCATCGTCCGTCTTGGCTACGCCATCGAGTTTCACGATATTCCGCCTCGAGGCGTTTACTACTCCACCCCGTCGAGTCCGGCCCTCCTGGAAGAGATCCAGTCCCTCCTCCAGAAAGGAGCGATCGAGCAGCTCCCGCAAGAAGCCAAGACCACCGGCTTCTTCTCCAGGTACTTCACGGTACCGAAAGCCGACGGTACCCTCCGGCCGATCCTCGACCTCAGAGGGGTGAACTACTACATCTGCCCCAAGAGGTTCAAGATGGTCACGATACCGTCGATCCTGCCCTTTCTACATCGAGGGGACTGGTTCGCCTCCATCGATCTCCGAGACGCATACTTCCACATCGCCATTCGCCCGCAGCACAGACGGTACCTCCGCTTCGCAGTCGACGACACCTGTTACCAGTACAAGGTGCTGCCGTTCGGACTCTCGACTGCCCCAAGGGTCTTCACCAAGTGCATGGCCCCGGTGGTATCCTTCCTGCGGACGAAGGGTGCTTCTGTCTTCCCTTTCCTCGACGATTGGCTGTTGGTGGCGTCCTGCAAACAGAGACTTTACCACGACGTCCACATGACGTTGTCACTCCTGACTCGCCTTGGCCTACGAGTGAATCCGAAGAAGTCCCACCTCGAGCCGGCGAGGATCTTGGACTTCATCGGGGCAACGCTCGACTCAACCTCCGCCAGGGCGTACCTGCCAGAGACTCGAGCTCAAACCCTGATCCGGGCCGCCGCTCACGCCCGCACGGCCCCGACGCTATCTGCGAGAAGTGTCCAACAGCTCTTGGGCTACATGGCTGCGACGACCGCTGTAACATATCTCGCCAGACTAAGAGCAAGACCTCTTCAACACTGGTTCGTCCGCATTTCGACCCCCTGCGAGACGAACAGACACTCCGACTGCAGCTGCCGGAAGACGTCCGCTCTTCCCTCCGATGGTGGCAGTCACGACGCAATCTGATGTCAGGGATGCCTTTCCAACAGCCGACACCGAAGGTGACGGTAACGACCGACGCCTCCCTGTATGGATGGGGTGCCCACTGCGGCGATCTCAGAGTCCGCGACAGATGGACCGACGACGAGACCGCTCTCCATATCAACGCGCTGGAGCTGCTCGCCGTCTCGAAAGCGCTACGGGCGTTCCGCCACGTCGTAGCGGGGCGCACGGTCCTGGTTCTGACGGACAATACCACCGCCGTCTGTTACATCAACAGACAAGGAGGGACTCACTCCACGACCCTGCTCAACATCGCACTCGACCTGTGGGAATGGTGCATTCGCCTGCACACGCATCCCGTGGCAGTTCACCTGGCCGGGCAGGAGAACACCACGGCAGACGCCCTCAGCAGGGACACCTCATCCCATCACGAATGGTCTCTCTCCGGAGAGGCGTTCAGACTGATTCGAGACCGCTGGGGCGAACTATCAATCGACCTCTTCGCGACCAGGGAAAACGCGAAGTGTCGCCGATTCTGTTCCAGAGCGGGCCACGATCGCGCTTCCATCGGGGACGCTTTCCAGTTTCCGTGGACCGGGGAACTCCTCTACGCGTTCCCGCCATTCCTGCTGCTCGGCCGGACGATATCGAAGATCCTCGCTGACCGAGCCGACGCGATCCTCGTAGCCCCGTACTGGCCGAGGCAGCACTGGTTCACACCCCTGCTACGAGCTGCACGAGGCGACCTGCTCCGGCTGCCACCGACACCGGGCCTGCTCTCCCACTCCAGCGGCCGAGTCCTTCATCCGGACCTGCCACGCCTGGCCCTCCATGCCTGGAGGATATCGCACTAGACGATCCCGTGCTTGGTACCGTCCTCGTCGCGGCCAGGAAGGAATCCACCCGTCGCAACTATCAATACAAATGGCGACGCTTCCTGACCTTCGCTAACGAGAGGAGTGAGCCGGTATCGCCTGCGGGACTCTCTACCGTCCTGCATTTCCTCCTGCACCTCCGGCAACAGGGTCTGGCGTTTCCATCCCTGAAGGTCTACCTCTCCGCGATCGTGGCATACCAACCGCCACGATCTGCGGCATCGGCCTTCTTCAGGAACGACACCGTTAAGTGGTTCCTGAAAGGACTTCATCATCTCTACCCGCCGGTATCGCCGCCGCTACCGCCGTGGTCCCTCTCGCTGGTGCTGTCGCAGCTGACGAAGCCGCCCTTCGAGCTGATGGCGACCTCGGATGACAGGCTCCTGACCATGAAAACTGCCTTCCTGGTAGCGGTGACCTCAGCGAGGCGAGCGGGTGAGATCACAGCTCTTCGGTCCGATGAGCCCTTCATGGTCTTCCACAGGGAAAAGGTGGTCCTGAGACCTGACATCTCGTTCCTGCCAAAGGTGGTGTCCAGTTTCCATCTCAACCAGGACATCATCCTGCCTGCCTTCTTCCCGAACCCGACGACACCGCTGGAGCGGTCCCTCCACTCCCTGGACGTGCGTCGGGCCTTGGCCTTCTACAAGGACAGGACTGCTTCCTTCAGACAGACGCCGCATCTCTTTGTTTGCTATGGGCGGCGTCGGAAGGGCCTCAAGGTGTCCACCCAGCGCTTCTCCAAGTGGGTGGTGAGGACTATTGAACTGGCGTATGAGCTCGCGAGGAAGCCTCCGCCAGTCCTGCTTCGAGCCCACTCCACCAGAGCTGTGGCTACTTCTGCGGCCCTCCTGCGAGGAGTTGACCTGCATGAACTCTGCCGTGTGGCGACCTGGTCCCAACCATCGACCTTCGTGCGCCACTACAGGCTCGACTGCCGGTCGCGCAGAGATGCCCGGTTTGGACGTGAGGTGCTGGCTTCCGTGCTGTAGGACCTGACCCGCCATCCGACCGGTAAGCTACACAGTCTCCTAGTGTATGAAGGCACAGAGACCACGAAGAAGAAGAACAGGTTGCTTACCTGTAACTGTGGTTCTTCGAGTGGTCATCTGTGCCATCATACACACCCGCCCTTCCTCCCCTCTTTCTCAGGTCCCTGTAGGTTCTACGGCGGACGACAGAACTGAGGAGAGACCGTTGCTCGGCGGGAGGAGCATGCGCAGTACCGGCGTGGGGGAGGGGTTCCCGCCAAGCGAACAAGCTCTAGAAGTTTCCGAACGCTACCGCGCAGGCGCTAAAGCTCCTAGTGTATGATGGCTCAGATGACCACTCGAAGAACCACAGTTACAGGTAAGCAACCTGTTCTTACTTGTGAAACATGAAACAGTGTTAGTGCTTTTGACAGAAAAGTCAAGTAGGATCCAGCCTAAGTGATAGTTTATCCTCTGAATTCTTGTTGATGGACAAAGCTGATAGCTCAAACGCTGCTCAAGGGTGTTATTGCGGCTAAGAAGACTAACTTTAATATTAAAAACTTCAGAGAAGCTTCCTTTAAAAGACTGACCCATCACTGCATTTAATGAGAATTTCAAATCCCAGAATGGAAACTAAATGATTGGTAGACATTTCATTGTTGCCCTGTTCAGAAATCTTTTAATGTGCAGATGTGTGAACAGACTTTGGCCAGCTATCGATAACAACTCTGGGTATGGCCAGGG
Organism: Ctenosaura bakeri; assembly: GCA_948474755.1. Taxonomy (NCBI): domain Eukaryota; kingdom Metazoa; phylum Chordata; class Lepidosauria; order Squamata; family Iguanidae; genus Ctenosaura; species Ctenosaura bakeri. The sequence continues at coordinate 285,556 of CAOLHI010001361.1, forward strand.
AAGCCATTTGTCTCCCAAAATGTATTAGTATGATAATATACTTGGTGGAAATCTGATTGAACAAACATGTTTTATAACCACCTTCTCCAGCTGCATTCCATTCAGTTGACCCAAATGTCTAAAGGCTTGCCACATGCGCTCACAGAATTTCTGAGCTGACAATGATGCAATGTTATAAAGTATCTCTGACTTTATTAGATCAGCCCACTAGCTGCAGATCAAGTCATTTAACTTCCGGGGGCCGAGTCTCCACCAAAATGGATCTGGCTGTACAATTACCCTTAATGTAGCAGATCTGTGCATAATGGAAGCCATAGCAGAGGATCAGTTCCTAGTTGTACAAGCTGTGGAAACCATACCCTGTATGACCAGAATGAAGTAATCACCACCACAATGCTGAATAACTTTGTTCAGAACATTTGATGTTAATGGCAGTGATGGAAAAAGATACAAGCACCAAGTGGCAAAGACTCGTCGAAGCAGTGAGAATTTGTTGTGTTGCTTCTATTTATGGAACAAAATCAAGCCAATTTGTGGATTTTGTGAGTACAAACATAGCCGCTATGAGAGGACCTAATTTCTTGTGAAGTTGTATGAATATCTCTCGATTGAGGTTCCACTTTCCTGAGAGCACCACATTTCCTTGAAATAATCTGCCTGTGTTTTTAAAGATCCCATCAGGTAAGTCACTGAAATGGAATTAATTTTCACATCTTGCCACTTACAGAGCTTGGATGCCTCTTTAATTAGTCAGGATTAGTCAGTTGTATTGACCATCTGAATTTAAAAGTTCTTACCTTTGACCAGTTGAATAAAAGATTGAAGTACCAGGTAAACTGACTTCATTTCTAAAAAAAATTATACTCTGTTCTTCTTGTGGAGTACATTTGACCTCAGTTATAGTTGATTGACAGCTAGCCCTTCGACCGATCAGATATATAGCCCTTGTAACAATTTCCCTGTCTGGTTTGGAGAAAGGAATCCCCTCTTCTAAAATTGCTTTGTGAATCCACCAACTGAAAGATTTCAACTCCTTTGACACCTGTAGTTGTTAAAGATGGTTGCTCAGTATTATTAAGATGTGTAGTTGCAGAAACATTTGAAACCACATGTGAAAATGTGTTCACAGAACTAACTGTACTGTTGAAATCAATAAACCTTGAACATGAGCTAGATGTATAACATCTGCAGATTTTGCTGTTCTCAGGGGTTGAATGCTTTCCAGGCTTTTCCCTTCACTTCTGTAGAAAAGAACAGCCAAAGTTCTTCTATATCTTTGATAACTCCTAAATGTATTAACCACTTTGTGAGGATCAAATTAATCTTTGAAATTCAGAAGGAACTGTATTTTTCTGAAAAGAGTGTACTGTCATTTTTACACTTTCCATCTGGTCTGGATTTTAACAAATCCATGGTAAAGGAAGAGCTCAGCTTCATCTCAGATTTGTCACCAGAGTACTAATGGTTCTGCAAAAATACCCGTGAAGCTGATACAAGACCATAGAGAAGTGCCTTGAATTGAGAGTGCTTTTTTCAGCACAGAGCAAAAGAACAGAGCAGCCTTGAACACATGAAGTGAACCTCCCTCAAATCTATTGGAGCTAGGTAACTACCCTACTGCAAATTGTCTTTGCAGTATTTCTGGTTTGAATCATTGGTACTATTTAGGCAGTTGAGATCTAAAACTGAGTGGTACCCCAGTGTGCTTAGAGATTGCAAAGGATGTTGAATAAACTGCTGTGCAGCATTGACATAAAGGCACAAGTTCTATGGCACCAATCTGCAGAAGGTGGTAAATTTTTTTAGAGCCACAACTCTGCTTTTTTGAACTTCTGAGGCAAAAGAGAAGGGAAAACATATGTACTGAAGCATCTAAACAAAAATTATTCCAAAAATTATTAACTAACCTGTATGGTTAGTTGCAACACCCAACTGATGTGATCTTGTTCCAAAGATACCTGGAAGGTGTTGATGAAACCAAAAATCAGAATTCCTGCCTCCTTTCTTTTGCAGGCAGAGTGGAATCTTAATGAAGTTGCTGAAGGTTTTCTGTCTAAACTAAAATCTTGATTTGTTCCACTGAGGTATGGTATCACTGTATCATACTGTTTTCCAAATCTCCTTAAGCAATCTGAATTGCTTCTTGCCTGGATTTTTTTTTTCCTTTTGAACTACTGGCATGACATTTTTCTGGTCTTTGGTTTCAGTGAATACTTTCTGTAACAAGAGCCTTCATCTGAAAGATTCCTTGCCAGATTTGCTCTGGATTTTTGGTCCATTTCTCCTGATGATGGAGCCAAATATATACTATAGCATGTAAATGGGACTCCATCTTAGGAGCTGGCATGTCTGCCCCCCATTCAGGTTATATAAGGGGCCCCAAGACCCCCACTACTCACTGTAGTGCCCAACATGTGGACTGGGGTGAAAGACTAACTGCAGTCAGACTAAACACTAGATCCTGGCCTTAAGTACACTGAACTGTAAATTTCAGTGAGTAAATTGTAGGCATTTATGACCTGCTCCTGTCTCCCACCCCTTCCCTACACTCAAATTTGTGCTTAAGATGCAAAATGTGTTTATTTCAAAAAGAAGCCTGTGCAATATCTTACTGCTGAAGTGAGTAAACAGTCTTGCTCATTGAGAGTAGGCAGTAAAACCTGTACATGTTTTTGTGGAACTATTCAGTGTTAAGGGAACTTTCTCCCAGGTAATTTTACATACGAGTGTACCCTCAGCTACCTTCCAAGTCTAGCTAGAGAAATGTTCCGTGTATAGTTGATATACAAAAATTTTACCAATTTTGTTTTCCTGTTTGAAGCAACATGCATGTGAAAGACTTAAAAGTGAAAAATACTTTTAAGTGACTTTGCATTTTTTAGATATTTGTCATGATAGTCTTTCTTATATTGATTTTGGATAAAGAATGTATATAGCATACAGTAGGCTATGACAAATTCCATGGTTAAACATAAGTAAGCCCAACAACTGTGCTACCCATCTGATATAAGTCTTGTACAAGGTCTCTTGCTTTTCTAGATGAAGAGATTTCTGCATTCAGTTTCTCTCACTGAAGTCATGATTGCAGCATCCTGATTTATAACAATGACTGGATATAAACTTTATAACAAAAATAGAGGTCTTTTACCTCCCAATAACTCTTTTTTGCTTCAGCAAATAAACTGCTTAAAACATATTACATGGTTAGATAATGCTTTCAGATGAAAAGCCTATTGTGTGTATAAATAATTTTCAGGCATTCTCACTGAAGCCACTTTCACATTGGTATTTTGTTTTTATACTGTTACATTAGATGAACCCACCTAATATGCAGCAGTTTGGAAGGCTAAATATGAATTGTTCTTCAGTAGCTTTGATTGCTCTAGCACTGTAGTTGTGGGCCTTTTGCTCTGTATAAAACACTTAAAATGCTGATTTTAGGACACTGGAAAAATAGTTTGGAAAACATGTTAGTTTCTTAACATGACAGAAGTCAAACTCTGCTACAAGTGTGGTTTGCCTGCGTAAGTATTATTTTAATTACACTCAATTGATTGTGAAAATAAGTATTGCAGCCGTTTGGATTCAAGTTTTACCATATTCATTTAGCAGCTTGTTTGTACTGTATGTAATAACTTCAGTTATAAACTTAAGCTTGTTTCATGTGTCATTGAGCTTTAAATTCACTTCAGTGTACTGACGTGTTGCAGTTTTTAAGTGTGTTTAAATGCCATTTTTTTAAAAAAGCTAGTACAGGCTGTTTTTAAGAGCAGACTATTTGACTAAATACTTGTTTGTAAACAGTAGGATCATAGTCAAGTTCTAACTGTGAAACTAAAATGCAACATTGTGACTATAAAGAAAGGTGTGTTAACATCTTGCTTTAAATGTAAGATAATATGTAGAGATTTACTTCATGATATACAGTATGTAATGAATTACTTTATGATTCTAGGTTCGGAATGAAAGGGTTGTTATTGCACCATGATGTCATACTCTGGAGAGACGAGACATGTAAAATAGCGCACAAAAAGGAACGACATGTAATGTAACAGTTGTACTAGAGGGCCTTGGACTCTGCACAGTAAAAGTTCTCTAACAAACTTTGAGTGTCTTTCTGATGAAGTTGATTTTGTCATTTTAAAATATTCCTTTAGGACTCAACATTTAGAGATTCATTGCTGAAGAGAATGTCATACTTGTATTAGACTGATCTGCTCTTTATATAAAATAATAGCCTAAGGAAAACACAGTCTCCTGACTTGGCTGTACATTATATGGATTTGTGCAGTTTAATCAGCTGTTCTACATAGATCTACCAAATGTCTAAAACTGCCAACCTTATCTCACCACATTTTTCTTTCCACATTTCCTATTGCTGTTTGCCTTTGAAATGCTGCCACTGATGACTGTATTCTAATCAATGTTATAAAACCATGATGCACAGAATTAAACAGAATATTATTTCTATATTATGAAAATATAAAAGTAAAAAAATTAATGCAGAATTACAACTCCAAGCATTTTAAAACCTGTGCCACAATACTCCCTCTAGTGTATTTCCTACTTTTTGCATGTTGAACACTGGAATACCATGACTTGCGTACACCAGATTTTCCTGGATCCCCCACCTTCCTCCCATTTTTGACAATAGCAGTTGAGATCCTGCCAGTGAATTCCCCAAAAGCATATTTACCAGGCAATTGCCATATAGAATCTTGTTAATCATGTCACCAAGTGTGTGTGATGTGTGCACAAGGAAATAAAGTTTGAATATTGTAGTCCACAGTCGGCTTAGTACATTTTGTGGTCATATTTGAAGAGATCCTTTCCACACAAATTTAAGTTATGACAGAACTTTTTTCCCCTGGGAGAAAAGTTATATATGTGGACACATGCATGTGCCTTTGACTCCTGACTTAACGACAACCCTGTTTGCTACTGCCTCTTCCGAATATAGCTTGCAGCAGCTGGTGGTCTCCCTTCTAAGTAGGGCCTGACTGTGCTTAGTTTCCAAGATCAGGCAGGATCTTGTGTCCTCAAGATACTTAGTCACAGAATGATTATAAACAGCAGATCTGGAGTCAAGTGGAAGGAGCTTCTTTATCTAACTGTAGCCAGAATGTCTGGACTATTCAGTAGGAACAAACAGGAAAAAAGAATATGGCTGGTGATGCCAGATGCCAGCAGCTATCTATTGTTTTGAGAAAGAGACACTGCATTATGACAATTGACTTCCCAAACCCTTACTTTATATACATATATGCATACTTTATAGTAAATGGTAAAACACATTCTAGTTCTAAGATGGGTATCTTTTTATTTTTTGTACAAAACATTAGAAATACAGTTCAGACATCAGACAAATCATGATTACAAAAGCTGTTCTGAAACTTTTTACAGCAAAAATACCATGATGCCATACGGTTTGTACTTGAAGTCCTGAAGAAACCATGATGTTTTAGAAATGTTGTTTCATTTCACTGTGATGTTAATAATACTGACATCTTCATAAGGTTTGTCAGTTTTTGGATTTACTTTCACATTTGATATTCTCTGAACGACTTCCATCCCTTTAGTCACTCTTCCAAACACACTGTGCTTGTTGTCTAGCCAAGGCTATACCATTGTATTAAATGGACAAAGAAAAAGAAAGATAAAAACATTATTAAAGTTCTGTACTACAGTACTGAAAAAGTGGCAATATAAGCTATGAAATCTGCACTAAGAGTATAAAACTCAGCCTGAGAGATAAATTTTGGAAGTGAGGGAAAGAGGAAGGACCAAAACCACCAGCATATTTTAGCTTAAACCTTTTACTGCACCAACTAAGCCCTAGCAGAAGCATTTCAATCTTCTCGAATGAGATAAAAGCACCCAAAAGCAGGGGAACTACTTAACAGTGGTAGTGTAGAGAAGGGTTCATAGCCATTCCAGGAAAAGCCAGACTGAAGTTTCACACTCTTGGACTGAGCTCTATTACACAGAATGGATGAGCTTCATCATCATATGTCTGATGATGCCACCCTCTCAGCCTGGCAGCAACCCAACTGAAATGTTTCTGAGGCAGTAGGAAATGATGTTTACAGCACTTTCCTGATTGTGGGCTGCACTGAGAACAGAAAGCTGGAGAGACTCCCTAGGGCCCTGCAACAGAGTGCTGCAAATGTCATTTCCCAGCACTATTACCTCCAGCACCTTGGAAAAGCTTTGGCTGTGCACTGCCAGGCTGTAAAGGTAGGTGTTAAGTCACATTTGGTTGCCCGTACACATGAATCCCAAAGAGTGATAATATCTTAAGTCCACCTTACAATCCTGTAACTGCTGAACAGGATGCCAGGCGTAGTATCTTTGTTTACATGGGATGTATATAGTTATGTATACAGGGAAGCAGACTCTTGCACACCATTTGTGGACTGCACTGGGACCATGAGCATAAAATAGGTCCTGCCTACTAGTTTTGTGGATGATTGTTAGCAGTGTTAAAAATCTGAGAAGATGACTAAACCTTGCCTCCCCAAATTTAACAGGATCTTGGCCACAATATGCTATATCCAAAGTCAGCTATAATGAATATAGATGACAACAAAAGAGTAAATAAGAACTGAAGGAAAAAGAGATGGGAAGCAGATGGTAAAGGATGGAGGTACAATACTGAAGTTAACACTCAAACTGGACTGCAAAAAGACTTAAGGGGGAAATGGGTGGAAGTACACGAAGAAAGAACAGAATATATGTACAGCATATAGTATGCAAAAAAAAGTTAATGAGTCTCAGCAGAATGGGGTAAATCTGTTTTTTGACTATTACTTCAGATGGGCGGCAAAGGCTAACCTGATTGCCAACATTAATTTTAACACTAAATTTTATACACAACTGGGCAGTATGTTATTTGGCCAATGCACTTCTGCAACCAGGGGCTGAGACAGACTTACTTTTCCCTAGCTTGTGGAGGAGGTATCCAATACATCCTTATGAATGCTGCTCTTCCATTCAACTGGCCATGCAATCACCTAGCCTACATAATGACCCAGTACTCATGTAAAGCTGCCAGCCACTGATTCATCTGCAGTATGCAGGGAAGTTTCTTGTGCTGCCACCAAGCTAGTCATCTTCTTACCATCTGCAGTCTTGTATTGGCATTGGCATTGGCAAAGTTTTTTCTCCACTGGCATTATACAAGATCTTGGACTCTGTCACTGACCAACAGCAAGCATGTCTTAACCTGGCAAACGCATATGGGGCAAGTACACAAAAGGAAAGATGGATGAAGGTCTCTTCTGATCTTGCCTTAGGCTTCAGAGGCATGCTGAAGCATGCATATTTCTCACTGCTTCTGAGTATCATTGAAGCTACATACTGTTAGGCTTTGTGCTTCACTTTATGCAAATGTCATGAGTGGCACAAATCTGCCTTAATTCTGTGATTCAATGCTTCTACTCAGTAAACCAGAAATGGGCAACTTTTGGGGCTCCAGATATTGTTGGATAGCCAATCATTCCTAGCCAATTTAGCTGACAGTGAGGATGATACAAATTGCAGTTCAAGAATATCCAGAAAGTCTAAAAGGAACCAATTCTTGCAGTAGACTGTAGACTCAACTGAACTACCTTCTGCTTTCAGCTGTCATTATCAATTGCCACAAAATACCCTGCAACTCACCACTGTCAGCTTATGGGCTGAGTGTAATTCAGGGAGGATCCATATCACAGTGATTCGCTGAGAATCCTCTTTCCCCTGCCCCCAACCATGAGTTGCTCAAGCTACTCACAGAGAGATTGTTCTTTTTCAATTATGGCTATTGACAGAAGACAAACATGTTACTTACAGTTGGTACTACTGTTATGAAGAACTGTGAGCCATTGGTGTTTGGTCCTGCATTAGCCATACTAAGTGTGTAAGGCCTGTCATGTCGTAAAGTAGAGTGGAACTCATCCTCAAATTCTCCTCCCCAGATGCTTTCACCTCCCATTCCAGTGCCAGTTGGATCACCAGTCTGAATCATGAAGCCCTGAATTGAAAATAAATATTGTACCTCCATATTATAGAAAATTTAATAATACAAAAAAGCCTTGCTGGTTTGGACCTCCTGGTTTAATCTTCCTAGCCTCATTCTTCTTTTAGACCATCTAAGCCTCTGAATTCCAATGTGAGTAACTAGAATATTAATTAATATTAGTTAGCTGTGTTAATTAAGTAATATTAACTAATTAATATTAATTAGTTGCATTAAAGTAAAGTTTATTTTTAGTACTATGGCTGGAGTGACACAGATTGTCTGTAACTTGTAACTACTAAGTGGATCTGGGGGAAGATTCCCTCATGTAAGTGATATCTCTGTTATCTATATTGCCTGTTCTTAGAACTAACATTTTCCTGTTTCAAGAACTCTCAACTCTCCTATTTCCATGTGCCTTGACTACACACATAGATAGAATCCCTTTTTCCCAGAGGGATGGGTGGAAGAAAAGAATCTCTAAGCTTAGAGACTGGTGGCTCCCTTGCAGTGTCCCACTGTGCTGCTAGATTGGGATTTAATGCAGTGGGTGGTGGCAGTATTAGTTTAAAAAATCTAGGGAATTTCCTGCTCCTACTCAAGGGCAGAAGTCAGTCTTGGGGGCCGGGGAATTGGCTCAGTTGTGACATCTGCCCACCACAGCATCTAAAGAAATAATGGTAAGACGTCCAGGCGTTCAAGGCAATAGGTTTGTCCCACTGTTGTTGGGCAACATACACTCTGAAGCAGTGCATCCTTTGAACCTGAAGGCAGAATGCAGGCATGATCACATGCAATAACAGACCTTCCATGAATTAAGTCTAATTCCCTCCTCCCATCTCAGCTGAAGCTGTCACCTCTTTTGGTAGCAAATGTTATACATTAATTATTATATGAACAAGTGCTTTCTTTTGTTTCTCCTGAATCTGGCACCAATTTAATTATGTGATGCCATGTTCTACAATTACAAGATGGGGAGAAAAGTCCCTTTCTCCACACCATGCATAATTTTTTAAAATACTATTGTATCTCCCCTTAAATCATGTTTGCTACAGGAAATCCCTGTTTCCTGACTAGCTAAAGGCTAATCCTCAACGATTTTCAAGATCCAAAATGCCACAATGCATATGAAGCCCACTGCAGGTGACAGTGAAACAGAAGCACCAGTTACCTTAGAACAGAGCTTTCCAAACTTTTCATGTTGGTGACACACTTTTTTAGACATGCATCATTTCGCAACACAGTAATTCAGTTTTACTAGCAATCCAGAGGTTAAACTAACCCCTTATTAGAGATACAAACATATACATAAATTGCAATAACAAAATATATGGGGACATAATATATTTCATGAAAACCTTTCATGTATTTTTAAAAATATGATTTATAAATAACAACATACATTTCCAAGATTGTAGGCAACACACCTACACATTTCAGGTGATACACTAACATGTCGCAGCACACTGTTTGGAAAGCCCTGCCTTAGAAGATAGTAAGAAGATACTGTTAGTGGCAAATGTTACCTCCCAGTGACTGATATACTGTGACTACAAATTCTGCATTAATTTCCTCAAACACAAATTTCATTGAAAGACTTTGGTTATAAACAACTCTTAAGTATCGTGCTCTAAACTGTTCTGAGATGGACAACTCAAAAATACTGCAAAAACATTTATGTAGACAAAATAATTTCAAAAAAAGGAATGACAGAGAATAGGAAGATATTGTGTTAAAATGCTACAAAGGATTACCAGACATCATTTACCTTTATGATGCGGTGAAAGGTGTGGCTATTGTAGTAACCGTTCCTACTATGTACACAGAAATTTTCCACTGTTTTAGGACACCTGTAATTTGAGATCTGAAATGTTAGTGTACTGTATTATGTTACTATTTTGAATGAGCCATAAAAACATAAAGAAAGTTCTGACAGATTAGACCAGAGGTGGGCATATGCACAGGATGCCATCTAACTTCTACCTTAACTGACTGTGCTGGCTCTTCCTGACACAATGGAAGAGATGGTTTTGGGCCAGCCTTGAGAACAAAAAAAGAGAATGGGGAGTATAGCTGGTCTATGGGGCCCTTGAACTGGGGCATACGCACACAGGGTGATGCTGCTGGAAGATGGATTCTCCTGAGTTGTACCAGACAGAAGAAAAAAAAGCACAAGAATGACTCATCTGCACCTATAATGAGAGAACTGTGCAAGCAGGTTAATCAGAAGAATTCACTCCTCCAGTCTGTTCTCAGCCTTCATATCTTTCCCCAAATTGCCAAGCTAATGCAAAAAGGATCTTACAAGGTCACACATACAAATTAACTGTTCGGCCATGATGCTAACAGGGGCTTCGAAAATCCTTCTGCCTAGAGGTCCATGTCACTACAGGAGGAGCGCTAGGGGACAGTGGAGTTAAACTGCTACCTTTGCAGATGTTGTCTTCATTTCTGGACTGTTATGGGGGGAAAATAGCCATAAAAATGCTCTGTTGGTTTTTTTTTTTTTATAAATGGAGAGAATCAAGAAACTCTGAAAAAGTGGCAAGCAGGTTTAGGGGCTGGACTTCCTCCTCCCCTGAATAAGACCTCAGGTCTGTGTAGCCCAGCATGGTGTTCCCCCAGTGGCCAGCATGAAAGTGCAAGCATAAGTATAAAAGTAACTCCCCCCATACTTACTGAAAAACATGAGTATGATAGCACTATTGTATTCACACTGCCTCTGATGCTGAAGATAAGATACTGTCATTATGATTAGTAGCCAAAGGCAGCTTTATTCTCCAACAGTCTGACCATTCCCCTTTTAAATTCACCTAAGCTGGGATCCATCACTACAGCCTGGGGTAATAAATTCCATACTTTATGTATATTACCTATTAATGCTGTTTTCTTGTTAAAAAGAAAAGAGGAAGTCTAATAAGTTTCCTCCTTGTTTCACAATTTCTGAGGCAGCAAAAGCAGATACAAATTGATCTCTTTAAAAATCAAGTATGATATCAAGCAACATAGCTACAACAATAGAGCTCCACTGTTGTAACTATGTTTCCTTGTGTAACTCCCAAAAACCCACCTTAGAATCTAAGCATTACCACCAATATAGGATTTATGTGGCACTGGGAAAAACTTCCAGCACTTTTTGACAGGCACCTGCAGGGTCCTGTCAGAGTTGTTTGTCACAACACACTTTGCACTCAAGGGAGGAGTGGACACTTCTTCATTCACCTTGCTCCTCAGGAACTCTGACATCCCTATATTGGTGGTGCTGCCTGCCTTTTAAGGCGGGTTTTGGGAGGCGCTCTTGGTCATCTGCACTGCACTAGTGCAATGACTGTGAACATGAATTTAAAAACTTACAATGTCATATGTCTGTGTTAAAATATTGTAAATACCCAACAGGTACCTGCCCAAGTATATGAAATCTGGTTTTGATAATCTCATACTGGGAACACATGTGTAAAGAGAAATATGTGTTTCAGTGATATAATAATATATTCCCTGATCTTCACTGTGTATCCCTCTATCAACATATAGGCTATAGCAGAAATAAAGAAATGGAACACGTCTAGATCCATCAACTATGTAGAATTAAACTATTTTCAGATAATAAAAAAGCTCTTTATCAAAAGTAAAATAAATGTAAAAGGACTTATATACGTACTCAACAGGGAAGAGCTTGACATGAATATCTCCCATGCTTGTGTGAATAATGGCACTATCGGATACTCGTTTGGGCCCTTCTGCTTGAGTGGCTGCCATGACCTCTTCTTTAGAGGGCTTCTCATTAAATACATCTCTGTCAGAATCCGCACTCTTGGTGTCTTCTGGTTCACGCTTGGTAAACTGAACGAAGAGACAGTAAGCACCCTTGTTCTTCTTTTATTAGAAAGACTCATCATACCAGAAGTATCTAGCAAGCATACCCAAGAAATATCCCATACTGTAGCGAAGCTCCCTAGCCAGCTTGTTCTATTGCTGAATTAATAAAATTTCTGCCTTCCTGTAACTCTCAATTGTTTCTTGTCTTCTATCCTTCTAGTATCTTTTTTAATGTCGGAAGATTTTGTATTGCCTTTCAAAACTCCCCACCCGAAAAAAAAAGGTACATCCTTTCTTTGACTAAATTTATACAGTATCTTTAGTTCAGAAGTTCAGAACATGCACGATTTTGGAAAAATGAAACTACACCTACAATGGAACAGTGGTGGACAGCTTTTATGGAAAACAGAAATGCGGACATACTTACACAAAGATTGAAAGGGAAATCAGATGAGGACATAAAGAGTGGAGGATTGTTACAGATTTGGGTTGGGGGTAGACGGAGGTATTACATTTTTCATGATAACAATTATTATACAGTTAACAGTTAAGGAAATATCATGAAGCGAGTAAAGTAGAGATATATAGCAGGAACTAACAAACTATAGATTATTAACATTTTATTGCGATATGTGATATAATAAATAGAGGGAACATCAATAATTGTAATCCAGAAAGGAAAGGAAGGAGGAATAACACTACATGTAACACTGCAAAAATTATTGTTTGTTTTATTTGTTGAAATTTGAATAAAATTATTAAAAAAAAAGAAGTTCGTCAAAATGCTAAGAATTCACAAGAAAGGGCTGGTCTGCCACCAAAACAAATGGAGAAATGGCCATCAGAATTTGCCTGCACCTGTTTTAGTCTTAAAAGATTTCTACTTTGAACACTACTTTTCAGTTTTTCTCTGCGTCTGCAGCTGTCATAACTGCAACTGCTTCAACTAGAGAGGCACCCTTACATTGTTCTTGCTCCTGCCCACGATCAAGAAAAAGATGCTCTCTACTGTTAGGCACTGAACTGACTATGCCTACATGTGGGAAAGATCCTAACAGAACAAATGGTTATGAAAGAACAGGTAACAAAATTATTCAATGTACCATAGTAACAATTTTTAAATGAAATTCAATGTTAAGAATTGGCAAGGGGAACACTAAAAAGAGCAAATTATTGTATTACAATAATAATAATAATAACAATAATAATAATAGTAGTAGTAGTAGTAGTAGTAATAGTAATAATAATAATAATAATAATAATAATAATAATAATAATAATAATAATAATAAATTTATTTGTATCCCGCCTCTCCACATGGATCGAGGCGGCGAACAACATGAAATACATTATACATTAAAATACATTAAAAACATACCCAGTCCTCCCCACCCACCAACCCACCTAAACCAACCCCTTAAAATACACAGCAATTAACAATCCATCAATTACTATTAGCAAAGCAGCAAGGCAATAGATGAGAGGCGATGGAAATGCTAGTCTGGGAAGGCCTGTTGGAAGAGATCAGTCTTGACTGCTCTTTTAAAGCTGTCAAGACTGGTAATATGCTGGGTCTCCTCCGGCAGGCCATTCATAGCTTGGGAGCGATAGAAGAGAAGGTCCTCTGGGCAACCGCAGCCAACCTAGTTCTGACTGGCTGCAGTAAGTTCTTCCCAGAGGACCTTAATGTGTGGGGCGGATTATATGGGAGAAGGCGATCCCACAGGTAGGTTGGCCCCAAGCCATGAAGGGCTTTAAAGGTAAGAACCAACACCTTGTACTGTGCCCGGAAACTAATAGGCAGCCAATGTAACGACTTCAGAATTGGTGTTATGTGGTCAGTTTTAGGACTACCAGTGACCAACCTGGCTGCCATATTCTGAACTAGTTGAAGTTTCTGGACTAAGCACATGGGTAGCCCTATGTAGAGCGCATTGCAGAAGTCAAGCCGTGAAGTTACCAGTGCATGCACCACTCTTTTTAGGTGTTCCAGCTCCAGGAAGGGGCGCAGCTGGCATATCAGCCAAAGCTGATAGCAGGCACTCCTGGCCACCGCATCTATTTGAGCTGTCATCTGAAGTGGCGAGTCCAGGAGCACCCCCAAGCTACGGACACAGTCTTTCAGGGGAAGTGTGACCCCGTCTAGAACAGGTTGACAAACCTCCATACCTGGGCTAGGGCCTTTAATAGCGAGTACCTCCGCCTTAAATAAACAGATAGATAGATAGATAGGTCGGTCGGTCGGTCGGTCGGTCGGTCTGTGGCACCACCATGTTCAAAACACTGATTCCCTCATTTCAAAAATGTAAAGGTAAAACTAGAGACAGTTGGTACAAAGTCAGCCAAACAAAATGACTGGAACAGAGCTTCTTTTTTTGTGAAGAAAGGCTCAAGAACTCATGGAACTTAAACTTGAAGAAAAAGCCAAAAGTGAACAAGCAGGAATTTGTGAAGCAGCACAACTATTAGTTACCTCTAAGGTACACATGGGGATTTGTAATGGGACACCTCATGACCCAAGGAAGCCAGTCAACTGTCTAGAAAGGAAAAAAGGCTAATTCAACTGGAAAGTATAAACTTACCATATAAAATCTGTTTTTTTTAAATGCGGTGCAAATTATTGTTGGATCTGCTTGGATATTCTGAAGAACTGGATTATCAGATGCTTTCATCTCTACAGTAACTGCAGCACGGTGTTTCTTTGCTACACCCTGGAACAGAGCCAGCTGCATAACTCTGATATTTTCCTGTTTGCCTAGAATCCTAACACATCTACACAAAGGAAACAAAAATGCACATTTACCATTATTAAGTTTCGAAGTCACTGTGTAATCTGTTCCTCATGCATCAACAACATGGCTCTGCTGGAATATTTCAGAGCAGGCTGCACCTGCAGTATTTTGATTACCTATACAGTATCATATTCTTGCAAATCTGCTATAAAATTTACTAGGATCACAAATGGAAAAAAACCCTCTTTATCTCACCGTGTATTCTGGAAGCTTTCCCATGTTTATGTGGTGAGGAGCAAATGAACTTTCAGGTGCGTCTCTTCAGGTCTGCTACAGACATTAATAGCTCTTTCTCAGCAAACCAACATATTGATATCTGAAAGCCTCTTAAATGTAGTATGATAAACCTGTCAGCCTCATATTTCAGAAACCAATTTAAAAGTTTAAATTTCCTTCCTATGGGTCCACAGGGTGAAGTACTGCAAATGCACAAATTATGCAGGTAGGTTTCATCCAGCATCTACTTAGAATGTTTGAAATCTATGTAGTTGGACCAATCCACATGGTAATATCTTACAAATGTTACAGAGTTCGTAGGAAACTGCCAACAATGCATTAAGATTTTCAGCAGAGCCATACACAAGCCCATAATATTAGTCTACAGCAGTTCTTAATTCTGGGATTTACTTCTATTATCCAAAGAGCACTCTAGCAACTAAATGCATTTTGCCACACAACCAAAGCTCTCATAAAGTGTCAGGCTCTATAGAAACAACAAAAACAAGGGATCTCATTATTGCCGAACACAGGCACTCTGGCATTCTAGATAGTCATGGCAAATTCATTCCTTTGGACCCTATCCTCTAGCCCTAGGATCAACTAGAGATGCCCTTCTCTTTGTTTTATCTCCTTCTCAGGCTCATTTGGTGGGAACAAAGGAGAGGGCCTTCTTGGTGACTGCTCCACCACTGGAACTCCCTCCCTAGGGAGGGCAGGATAGCCCCATCCTCACTTTCCTTCTGTCAGCAAGTTAAAACATTTTATGCTGGCGGCTTTTAGAAACTGATTGGGGTGGGCTTTTGATGCTGTGCGGTACTACTTTTAAGGTTTCCATGTGTTTTTTAGTAAGTTTTAATGTTTTTAACTTTATAATTTTTTATATTTATAGTTCTATTGAAATTTTTATATGGTTTTAATCTGTATTGTTTGAAATACATTGTTAACCACCTTGAGTCTTATTACTGAAAGGAGGGCCATAAGTAAATAAAATAATAATATATAACCCTTATGTAGCCAAAACAGAACTCTCTAGATATTCAGCTGTTCACTCAGGGCTGGGTTTGACAATATGGAAATCAAAACCCTATTAAGGTACAAATGAAATTTAATAAAACCTTACTGCCATTGACTGTTAGTCCCAAATCAACTCCATGGCTCCAGTGAAGTAACAATGCTTTACCATGGATAAGGAGTAGCCATTTCACTTCCACGTTTTCCTTTGCCACAGGGAATGTTAAAGAACAAGCAAAGGTTTGTTTTCTATCTCTCCAAAGAAGATTTTCTAGCTTGCTCCCCTGACAAGCCCAAAATTTCATTTTGTGTTGATTCCCAGGTTGCCAAGGGAACAAAATGCCAAAAGTCCTGATATGAACAATGCACTAATTAACCCTTCTGGACTTATTTATCAATTGTTGTAGGATGCAGGGGCAAAGCAGGAGTGAACATGCTCAATGCACTTGGACACAGATTATTTGTGGTAAGTCAGAATTCTTGAGACTTTCAATTTATCATGCCACGTAAACAGAGCCTATGACTCATCTGTTTACTTGTACACACTGAATTAATGTATGCTTATATTTTAGAAAAAATATTTAAGAAAGCATATCTACATTCCATTGGGGAAAAGATAATTATCAAACTCATCAGAAGTATGTGTTTTTGTCAGTCAGTTACTGAAATAATTTCTAAAGCCAAATAATTACATTACTTTAACTAGTTAGAACAATGGCATACATTTTATCAGTAGATCAACTGTCACTAATCCAATAAGTTAACTAATGAGGATCATTCATGCTAGTTTAAAATCATAAAAGCTACTGGCCTGCTTCCAACCATGTCCATCAGCCAAGAGACTGCATATTATGAATGAAGCTGGCCACAGTAATTCATGTAGTAGAAACTTCTTGACTAGGTTACTCCATTCTCCTCTGCATGTGACTGCCTTTAGCTAGTCCAAAATGCACGTGCTAAATGGCTGACCAGCACATCTTAAGCAATATGACACTGGGACTGCATTGGCTGCCAATCTGCTTCTGGTCTGAATTCAAGGTACTGGTGTTAACTTTTAAAGTCCTAAATGGCTTGAGATCTCATGAACTGAAACAGTGCCTCTCCTAACATACACCAACCAAGGTCTGAAGTCCACTGGAGGGGCTTTCCTCTCTGTCTCTGCACTGGGCCCTGTACACTGTGCAAACTTGGAAAAGGATCTTCCCTGTTATGGTGCCCCAACTGTGGAATGCCCTTCCTGTGGGTGGCTGTTTTGTGCTGCTACTGGCTTCTTTCTAGACCCAGTTCGAAATGCATGATCTAAAGATTTTGCATAATTCTCTGGACATTTTAAATTGTTGTTACTCTATTTTGTTAAATTGTTAATATGCTTTAGACAAAATTGTTTCAGTCTAATTATTTTAAATTCATATAGTTTTAAACTGATTCTATCTGGAGGCCACCCATCTTGTGATATAGGGATGGTATAACTAACTAATTAACTAAATAAATGCTTATAATTAAGGGTGGATTAAACTCTGCCTCCTCTCACATGCTCCCCAAATCAGCTTCAAAAGGCATGAGGGCTGCAGAGGGAAGGAGCAGAAAGGAAAGAATGTATGCTCATATAATGCTGATATACACTTGGACCTCCACATTTGCTAAGGTTAGGGACACAGGACCCTTGCAAAAGTGAAAAATTCACAAATAACAAAAACTGTGTGTCTGTGAGAAGGGGGCTGAGGCACAGGTGGGGAAAGTGGGCATCCAGGGTCTAAACCAGGAGGGAAAGGAGATGGTTGGCATGGTGGCCTTGTACTTCCTCTCTCATGCCCATCTCCTTCCTTGGGTGTGTGTGGGGCATGGGTACAGGGTTTGTGGTGCTGAGAATTTGGGCAGAGAACCATCCTTAGCTGGCCAGGCAGGGACTGGTAGAGGAAAATAAGGACTATAGGTGGGTTTTTAAAGGGCTATGTGGCCTGACTGGAACGACCAAGAGGGAAGGTTCCCCCAAAAGAGAAGCGTCTGAGGTGGGAGAGCAGGGATTGGAGAAACTCACGTATAATCAAATCCGTGAATGTCAAACCTGCAAATGTGGAGGGATAACTGTAGTTCATTTAAAAGATACATACCTGTTTGTTTCCACATTGATGACTTTAATTCCCAGCATTGTTCCATACAGCACAAAGTGTCCAGTTTCATCAAAAATTATGTTAATCAACCGTACAGCATCGACTTTTTCCAACTCCCGTTCCACAGCCATACGGCGTCCAAACTCCATGTCTGGTAGCTGCTGCCTCATCTGCTGAAGTTCAGTAAACATCTACAGAAACAAGACATCTTACTATAATATGTATGTATCATGACTTGGATTTACTACCACTCAACAAATACAGCAAATAAATAGTAAATTATGTTCATGGCAGGAAGCTATATTGGTTTCAATCTAGCACAGTTCTATGTACTGGAATCGTCAACAGGAATACTTACAAGGGAAGTCTACAACTATTCATGTACTCAAAATGCTGAAGTCACATGAGACTGGACACAACTAAAATACATCCATCTCTCCCTTTTAACAACTGTAGCAAGCTTATGACTGCTCATACACTGGACTATGGTACCTAACAATGTTATTTTCATTTTATAGGGTATCAAATAATTTAAATAGTCTTTAAAAAATGTATCTCTAAAATTACTTATTTTTTTTAAAAAAAACACACAACATACTTCACAGTAGATATTTACAAAACAGCTGAATAGCTATCTATTACAGACACTGTACTAGCATCATTCATTGAGAAGGACTCACTGGATGTTATTTTAGAAGTCAAGATTGTGGTTTTATGATTAACATTTAGACTAGAGATGAATTTTCCCCTGACTGTTGAGTTTAACAGTGGCAGTTATTTTTTGCCAGAGTCGTTATTGAGAATCACTGGCCTGTACTGCTTTAAGGAACATAATTTTAAAAGGAAAACCAAAATGTATTAACTTATAGTTGAATTTAAGGGCGAAAAGCAATAAGCTCTTAGAAAGTTTCTGTATAGATGTGTGCAAAAAATTACATTTTTATGAAACAAGTATTATTAGTTTTAGCAAATAAATGAATATGGAAACAGAATTAAACTTACACTCAAAGATTCATCAAAGACCCTCATAAGCTTCCCTGTTAAGAATCTGAAAATTCTGACTTTTCTGTCAGAACCAATAGTAGCCATTTTTCTGCCATCAGAAGAGAAACACATACTGGTTGGATATGCTTTACATTTAGCAAATTCATATAGATCAGTGTCTGTTTTATATTCCCAGTTCACATTTTTAGGAAATTTGTATTCATGAGGAGGTCCAGTCCAGTATTCAATCATTCCAGACTTGTCAGATGATACTATAACTTTATAAACAGAGTTTAGTCGTATTTGTGTAAGAGGGGAAGTATGGAGTTTATCAAAAACATGAAGTGGCTGATTGTTTCCTCGCCCATCATATACGAATATTCTCCCAGTACTTTTTTCAGACGCAGCAACTGCAGATATAGCATCTCCTGGGCAATACACCCATTCACATTGGCCTGGGTGATAGCTAGAATTTAATTTAAAAAATGATCAGATTAGCATGGTTTAGGATTACAAGTGACAAACATTCATTTAAATATTCAAAGTAATTTAAAAAGGCTAATAGTAACTGAAACATACAGAAAAAGATTATATAAACACTACTAAAACCTGTTGGTTACTTTATTACATCAGTGCTTGCTGCTCTCCTATAGCTGTCATTATTCCTGATTGGCCATGCAGACTGGGCCTGATACGAATTAAGATTCCAACAGTATCTGGAATGCCATACATTCTTCACCCATGCAGAGTTACAGTTGTTTCTGTAACATGCTTTTTCTTAAGGAATCTAACTTCAACAATTAATTGCAATTTTAAAGTGAGAAGCAGTTTGTGTTGCACTATCCTAATAAGATTTGTTCATCATATTTCAATATTCAGTATATTTCTTTTCTGACTTTGGTTGGTATACATCTATGAAACACATATAACACTTTCCTTCTTAAGAAAATATGCCAGCAATTAGACATGTTACAGTTCCTTCCATAACACAAAAGCCTAGAAAATTAAGTCCATGATTAACAAATAAAATAATGCCTTCAAGTTGAACATAAGCTGATTTAAGAATAGTTGGCTTATCAGACACACCTTCTCTAATTAATGCTTAAACAAAAGTATCTTAAAGCAACTGGAAATCCAAGCAAGAGTATTATAAAAAATAAAATGACTTACCCAAGTTTTAGCATATTGATCATATCAAAATTCACCACATCAAAAACTTTCATTGCTTTATCATCCCCTACAGAGCAGAACAATGCCCCTTCTGAACTTGCTGCAATGCTCTCAATAACACCTGTTGTAATGAAATCAAAGGAAATAATCTACTTCCAGAAAATGAATTCCATTCGTTCAAGAACATTATTGAACAAAATCTTAAGTGCTATTTGATAATAAAATGTTTAACAGGGGTCTACATCATGCACTAAAGCTGGTAGAAACACAGCAACTTACTCAAATGGCTACGAAAATGTTTAACAAATTCAATTCCTTCTTCTACTTTCTTCCAGAATTTGACATGTCCATCATGGCTGGCTGTTATTACAAAATCAGTCCTGTAGCACAAGCATATAAAAACAACAACATGGGTACAGATTTCAAGATGACAGTGGGTTTAGATGTGCTATGCTAGTTTCCAAGCAGTACATCTGTTTAGCACACAGTTCAGAGATGAACATAATGAAGAGGTTTATTTGGATTTCTAAGCAAGATCTAGGAGAGAAAATAAGAGAAACAAACAAATAAAAAAAGCCAGAGTAGAAGTAATGGTACCATTAGGAAAATGTGAAGAGTGCTGCCTCTTACAACAGATGCCTGTTTATGGGACCTAGCACCCCCAAAAGTCTCTGTGATTTTGATGGATACTCCTTTTTAGTCATGCCTCCTCTTCTAAAAAGGATGGAAGCTGAATACAAAATAAAAATGTTCTTATTTATGTGTTTCTGGATTAATTACCTAGGCATGGCTTTTTAAAAACGTATTTTCTGGAGGACTACCAGTTTCAAATTGTTTTAATAAATTATTTGTTGTACTTCTAAGCATTTGTGATAAGAAAAACATGGGCTTTTGAGGGCTGGTAAAGGAAATGAGTAGAGAATGGGTAGTATTAATTGAATTTTCCGCATCCTTACTATAACATTGCTGCATTGACAGACTTTGCACCTCATTGGTTTAAACTGGTTTGGATACTGATATATTTTTGTTAGTGCTATTTTAATGATGTTATTTACATAGTAAAGGACTTTTTTTTTTTAGCTAAATGCAAATTTTTCCCCTCAATTGTCCTTATTCATGAAAGGAACATTCCTCATATATTTAGGAGTATTTTGACGGCAAATCAAATATCCAAATATCCAGGCAAGTGGCGGGGGGGGGACCATTGAGTGCCTTCATATATGGTATTTTATGACCTCAGTGAGAGTTCCAAAGTCTTGAGAGGTATAAAAATGCCCTAGGTCTACACAGGTATTTGTGGATATAGAATCCACAGTACCTAAATACCCAAAGCCAGAACATAGGTGTCTACATAAGGTGGAAAATTTATTCGGTGTAGCTGTCAGCCCTCCTCCCAGAAAAAAAATAACACAATGAAACACAAACGCAGCAGGATTTTGGTTTCAACCATTTTGTTTTAAAAAAAATTATAGGTGGTCCATGGGCTGAAACTTTGGGAGATTGTCAGTCTCAGATGCCAACAGAAGCACATCTGTAATCATGAATATCCCTTTGTAGCAACATTGGACTTCCAGGTCTCCAATATAACTTCAAGATCCTTCCATTTAGAGATGTGGGTGTCTTACAACCCCAATCACTCCTTGTGAGCAAGCCTCTTATTAGAAGCAGGCAGAAGTATTATTCCAATGCAAATTAACTTATAATGCATAACGTTACAGCAACTTGGTACAAGCTGTGCAGTGATGGAACTGGCACAGATACAATTAGAATTAATCAGCCCTCTTCCCTTCAATAGAAACCTTCACATTTGTATTTTACCCAAGCATCTTCTGTAGTGGCTGTAGTGCCTTGCAAACTTTGTCTGGCCTTGGCAGCCAACTTCTGCTTATTCCCTAAAGTGAGGGGCGAATATAAAACATCATGCTGTGTTCCAGTAAGAGCCATCCATTTCACATTGTACTTTTAAGGTCATTTGGAATGCCTTCAACATTTATCATAAAATGAACTATCCTCATCTCTCTATTGAGCCTGGAGAGTGATACACAATGGTCCACACAGTTGTATGACAGAGGTGTTTGAAACAAGCCTCAGAAGCAGAACACAAATCAGATAAGCTACAGTCTTCCTCCATTAAGAAGAAAAATCCACTCTGCAGTAGCAATGTATTTCAGAGGCACTCCCCATGCAGTATTACAACTCAAATAAATAAATAGATAGATAGATAGATAGATAGATAGATAGATAGATAGATATAACGGACTTACTTAGTACACACTACATGTGTGATGACATCTCTGTGCATGTAACTGCGCTCATACATTGAAGCACTGGGAAGATTATCCAGATAGACATGTTCGAACTCAAGAACTATGAATATATTAAGAAAAAATATGTAAGGTTCCAAGCTGAAGTTTGAGAAGCAGCAGTTCACACACATTTACCATCCTTGTAAAAACTAGTACTTGGGATGCCGGTGCACACTAATAACATTTTACATGTGCCTATAAGCTTCATGTTTCCCTGTTTTCATACAAAACAGAAGCTCTACATGTCGGAATTAAACGTTAGAATATGCAGTACAAAGATCTGCAAATCTCTAAAAGTTTAGCATGAACAAAGAAATAACAATAGACAACGCATTAGGGTACAGAAGAAAGCAATCTGGGTTGAAACCAAAAATACTTACATCAAGGCATAAATCAAATTTTGACATGATCTACATTCTGCTGAACTGTTTTAGTGTGCAACTGTTACAAATCATGAATGCTCAGTTGTTTTGAAATCTCAGCAAATATGGATGTGGCAGACCAAGAGATGGCCTCCTAGTTAAGTATTAGTCTTCTCATCAGAACATTTTTCCACATTTATTTGACAGTCTGTCTAGAAATTGCATGTTCCCATAATTAAGCCCCACTGATCCGGATGGCACTTGCTTCTAGATAAGAATACACAAGCAAAAAAAATAATTTCTCTTATCACCATTGCGGGATATAGTTTGATGCAGACCACCTCAAGCCAGCAGCAGTCAAGGAAAAAGGAGCCCTGGGGCACATCATTACAGCCCCCAACGCATCCAGTTGTAACTTTGGGCCTTTCTGCACTACCTAACTACTGCATTATGATCCCACTTTAACCACCATGACTGCCTCTTATGGAATCCTGGGATTTGTAGTCTCGGGAGGTACTGGAGTTCTCTGGCTGAGACTGCTGGATATCCCTCCCTAAGCTGCAAAACCCATGATTCCACAGAACAGAACCATGGCGGTTAAAGTGGCATTGCAGTGCAACAGTTACGTAGACAAAGACTGCAGAGACACCCACAACAAGCTATTGTTCTGCAACACGGATTGTCCCCAGACTTCTAACTCACCGACGAAGAGAGTGGACAAAATCGCACAAGGCAATAATAATGCCATTTACTTGGCAGTAAGTCCAAATGAACGCCGTGGGGCCATTTCCGTACTAGCCTGTTATAGCGCTATTATTCCACTTTCAACATCCTATGGAATCTTGGGCCATTTCCGCACTAGCCTGTTATAGCGCGATGATTCCACTTTCAACATCCTCTGGCATCCAGACGGCTTCTCCCGAAACTGCAAACCCCAGGATGCCAGAGGATGTTGAAAGTGGAATCATCGCGCTATAACAGGCTAGTACGGAAATGGCCTTGGGGTTTGCAGTTTAGGGAGGGGTCTCGAGGCCAGGATTCCATAGGATGTCGAAAGTGGAATAATAGCGCTATAACAGTCCAGTGCGGACACGGCATGGGCCTCTCGCACAGGGACCCCTGGGGCATAATCCCAGCCCCATCCAGGGCTAACGCGGTGCCTGAGTTCTTCTCACGGCTCTTCCTTCACCTTTGCGCTTTTTCACTTGCACAGCCTCCCCGGGCAGAGGCCCCACCCAGCGCTCTTCCTCCTCTTCCTTCTCCTCCTCTTCCTCAGACCCTTCATCTTCCTTCGCCTCCTCCTCCTCACGGTGCCGTTTCTTCCGCGGCCACTCGACGTCCGCCATGTTGCCTTACGTCATATCCCCTCGACGACCAGTCTGAAGCCGCACCGGGAGCTGAGGGCAGCGGCGCCCGGTAGCGCGCTCACCTTCTCGTCGGCTTCCTCAGCAGCCAATGGGAACTCGGGCAGCGGAGCTTTGAAAAACAGAGGGAAGCTCTGAGGCAGAGGAGCGCCGAAGGAGGAGAAGGGGAACGTCGCTATGGTAAGATGGCGGCGGGGGTCTATATTCCTGGTTCCTCTGAGCCGTTGGCTCTTAGCGAGTCCCCCTTCTGCAGAGCCGGGGTGGGGGTGGGGGTGGGGGTGGGGGTGGGGGTATTTGGCTTCTCCAGAGGTCTTCCGTTGCCCTTGCTCCGGTTGGCGAGGGCTTCTAGGAACTGAATGGCCAGCGACTAGTCATTATTATACATATACATTTATATTACATTACATTTATATTACAATAAATACATACAATAATACATACATAATAAATAATAATAATACATACATAATAAATAATAATAATAATAAATACATACAATAAATACAGTACATTTATATTACAATAAATACATACAATAATACATACATAATAAATAATAATACATACATAATAAATAATAATAATAAATACATACAATAAATACAGTACATTTATATTACAATAAATACATACAATAATACATACATAATAAATAATAATAATAAATACATACAATAAATACAGTACATTTATATTACAATAAATACATACAATAATACATACATAATAAATAATAATAATAAATACATACAATAAATACAGTACATTTATATTACAATAAATACATACAATAATACATACATAATAAATAATAATAATAAATACATACAATAAATACAGTACATTTATATTACAATAAATACATACAATAATACATACATAATAAATAATAATAATACCAGTAAATACATACAATAAATACAGTACATTTATATTACAATAAATACATACAATAATACATACATAATAAATAATAATAATAAATACACACAATAAATACAATACATTTATATTACAATAAATACATACAGTAATACATACATAATAAATAATAATAATAAATACATACAATAAATACAATACATTTATATTCTTGAAAAGAAGTAAAAAACATTAAAAAGCCACAAATACACAATAAAGGCAAAGCGAGATGCCAGAAGGAAAAAAAAGTATTTTTATTTATTAGTTTAATTTTTTTTAATTTAAATTAAAATAATTTAATATCACTATTATTTTATAGTGACTATTTTAAGGGTTTTGCTGTTACATTTGGTTTTTTTTTTCTTTAGACTTTTAACTAAAAGTGCGGTGAGGACTGTTTTCAGCCAGCTTCCCCATCTTGATCGTCACATTAAACTAAGGCCATTTCCACACTAGACTATTATAGTGCTATTATTTCACTTTCAACATCCTATGGAATCCTGGGGTTTGCAGTTTAGGAAGGGGCCAACCAGCCCCTCCCTAAACTGCAAACCCCAGGATTCCATAGGATGTTGAAAGTGGAATAATCACACTATAACAGTCTAGTGTGGAAATAGACTAAGGCAAAGACTGTCTTGAGGCTACTGAACAGTTCATAAGTTCAGAGTGTTGATAGCTAAGTGGAAATTAGGTATTGTTTTTAATTTTTATTTATTTATTTTAATTTAAATTAAATATCACTATTATTTTATTATTTTGTAGTGATTGTTTTAAAGGTTTTACTGTTACATTTGTGGGGTTTTTTCCCTTCAGACTTAACTAAAATTGCAGTGAGGACAGTTTCCAGCCAGCTTCTTGATAGTCACATAAACTGAGGCAAAGGCCATTTCCGCACTGGGCTGTTCTAGCGCTCTGATTCCACTTTCAACCTCCTATGGATCCTGGGGTTTGCAGTTTCGGGAGGGGCCGGAAACTGCAAACTCCAGGATTCCATAGGAGGTTGAAAGTGGAATCATAGCGCTAGAACAGCCCAGCGCAGAAATGGCCAAAGTCTCTTGAGTCCACTGAACAGTTCACAAGTTCAGACTGTTGACAGCTCAGTAGAGAATTGCAGCTCCAGGGTTGCCTGATCTTCTCAATGTTCTTTAGGATCATGTCATGCAGAGTTATATATTGGTTTCTCAGCTCTGAAATGATAAACTGCAGATGGATATATTCCTTTTATTATTACTTTATTTACTTATTTATTTTATTACATTTGTTTTTAAGGATGGTTCTTAGCTATCTGGAGGACAGATTTTTTTTTAGTGGAGAAGGGATTGTTGTTATTATCGTGGTTATCATTTTTAATATTATTACTTCCAAAACTTTCTGGAGGACCAAAAGTTCCCTACCCTTATGGGACTGTTGCAGGAAGACAATATCATGGGAGGGTTATTGGGCAGTCCTAGCAATATCTATTTTGGTTATTGTTGAAAATAATGCAGGACAAAAAAGGCCCTTGGTCTAGTCAACAGGACTTTTTCAGTATTTCTTAAGCAGAGACAGATACCCTCCAGTTCAGCAAGGACAGTCCTAATTAATATACCCTCCCACTTTTTCCACCCTTCTTAAGATGTCACAGTTTCTTTTCCCAGTTCCCACGTCCTCCCATTCCTCCCTACTTAATTTCAATTGCTGAAAAGCAGTTTTCACTCAGGTCATTTCCAAACTAGACTGTTATAGTGCTATTATTCCACTTTTAACATCCTATGGAATCCTGGGGTTTGCAGTTTAGCGAGGGGCCTTTGAGACCCCTTCCTAAACTGCAAACCCCAGGATTCCATAGGATGTTGAAAGTGGAATAATAGCGCTATAACAGTTTAGTGCAGAAATGGCCTCATTAACCAGAGAGGGAAGGAGAGGAGTTGTTGGAGTCTTGTTCTTCCCAGTAGACTCAGGCAAAAGCAAACTGCAGCAGTCATTTTTAGCTTGTCTGTGCTTTCCCCTTAATCACTTTTGCCATCTTGACCACACTCTATGTTGTTTGGCCATGGATGTCCTGATTTCTGTCTGTGAAATGTTGGAGGGTATGAACAGCTAACAAGTATTTTTAATGGAAGGGCACTTAAAAGAAGTAGAATAGTATAACTTAAAGCCTAAATATATATCATGGTTTCTTCTGTTTCTGAAAACTTGTATTGTTCAATACATTTCAAGTTCAACATCGTAGAGACTTCTCCTTGTTTTTATGGACTGCTCTGTGCTGCTTTCATGGTATAAGGTGTTGTGGACTTCAGTTATACCTCCTTGCTACAGCAGAATAACAAACATCAGGACATTTCTGACATAATTTAATCACTCTATCGCATCCACTTTACCTGTTTCAGATAATTTCTTTTTGTCAACATTTCTTATTGCAATCATTATTTGATCTCTATTGAGAGATTCAAGTAGATTTGCAAAATCATAAGCTTGATGTTATTGAATATATTCTTAGCACATCCCAGCCAGGGTCTTCACAAATTAATTTACAAAATGAAAGAATAAATTTAAATATGAACAATTTGTAAAACTGCCTTAAATTTAAACAAGTTTAAAGGAAATCAGTCAAAATGCAATACAGTTCATATATACTACAACACCAAACACAATAAACATCAGATTTTTTTAAACACTGCTAGGTATGTTGGAAAGGTTTGTTTCATTCTTCCAGTATCTCATATTAAAATTCTACCTTTCGTGCGTCTCATTTCAGTTTGGTAAACTATTGAGATCTTTGTGGTTGTCAAATCATAATCATACTTATTGTTTCTTGCAAATCAACATTGGCAAATAATGACACTTCTCCACTGCTTGCTATGCTTAGAAATAAAGTTTTTGGGCATTTTTCTTGGGCATCCACTTGCTCTCTTGTAATAAATCATGACTGTTTCTAGTCATTAATAATATATACTGAATTAGACTTAAACTGCTAGGTTTAAACTGCTTTTAATTTTATTAATAATTTAATTATATTTTAACTTCTTTTAGTGATGTGAGCTTTTATTTGTATATGTATTAAATATTTTATTACTACTTTTAACCCTACTTTTTCACTAAAAGTAGCACTCAGTATGGCTAACAAGCATCACTGAAAACATTTAAATAGTAAAACTATTAAAATCATCAAAATCTTGCAGCATGACTATGAAAGTTTTGTTGATGCCCACTGTGTCCTTCCTATTACATCTGTAGGGATGGTGTCAATTCTAATTCTAATTCAATTCTAATTTTTAAGAAAAAAATCATAAAACAACAGCAGGAGCCCAACCTTCCCTACTGCTGAACTTGCTCAAAAAGCATGGTTTCCACTTAGTTCCTTTTCATCCTCTAGAGTGCTTGGAACGTTCCTCTCAAGAGATTTTTTTCACGTTTTCATGGACTTGCTGAGTGCTTGATTGAGAAACTATTTCTCAGCTGGAGAGTACCATCCAGTAGGGCTAACCAGAGGAAGTCGACCAAGGTGGTGAAGGGTCTGGAAGCCATGCCCTATGAGGAGCGGCGTAGGGAGCTGGGTATGTCTAGTCTGCAGAAGAGAAGGTTAAGAGGGGACATGATAGCCATGTTTAAATATTTGAAGGGATGTCATGTAGAGGGGGACTTGTTTTCTGCTGCTCCAGAGACTAGGACAAGGAGCAATGGATTCAAGCTGTGGGAAAGGAGATTCCATGTGAACCTCAAGAAGAACTTCTTGACGGTCAGAGCTGTCCCACAGTGGAATGTGCTGCCTCGGAGTGTGGTGGATTCTCCTTTGGAGGTTTTTAAACAGAGGCTGGATGGCAACCTGTTTGGAATGCTTCGATGAGCATTCCTGCATAGCAGGGGGTTGGACTGGATGACCCCTGTGGTTTCTTCCAACTCTGATTCTAACCTTTAGGACTTGAGGTATTGAAGTGGTAGTGGTAGGAAGCTTGCATCTCTATTCAGAGGTAGGCAGGGCCATTTCTTTACTCTTTGCTGCAATTCCCATTCCTGACATTCCTTGCAGTATAGCAGAAATATAAGATTTAATTTGATCATACCATTGTGACCGGCTTCTCATGTCCAGTCGAAAGTGTCTGTATTTACTAAAGCAATCTTCTCACACATAATCATAGAGTACACTATCTGAACCAGCAACTCAGTGATTCATGGTTTGGTGCACCCTCCATGTCAAATTGTTTTCCCCAAATTAAAGGCTACGAACTTCCAAGGGAGGGTGGGTGGAAAACAGCCGCTTAGAAGGCCAACAGTGCAATTGGGACAGGTTCATCTGTTATCTAGAACAACTACAAACTTGATATCTCATGTGTTTTCTGTCTCTCATTTGAGAGTCAGGGAACAGCATTCCGATCCAGCAAAGTGCACCTTGTTGTTTTGCTCTCTGTATCCCAATTGAAGGGTCTTTGGTGTATTTCAATGAAGTGCTTTGGGAAGGGCCTGGGCAAGCTATCCTAACCGGTCTTCTTTTTCCTACTGGCATGGAGTCCATCCATGGTACTCACTAAACTGAATTACAAGGTATTTAAAATGTTGCCCAGCTGTGACTTGCAACTTCATACTATGAGTGTGGTCTTTTAGTGATTATATCTTCTATGGATCTCTGCATATTAAAGAATGGTCTGCCCTACCTGGCCTTCTGTAGGGATAAAATAGGCCTCATGCTAGACATTGCCAAAGGTTGTCCAACAGTTTCATCTCACAGAGGACATAGTTCTACTATTCATCCAGAAGCTCTCTTCTTTAGTTGACATCTCTTCATTCTTGTGACATTTGATAATTCCTTGCCTTCTATATCAGTTGAACCATTTTTTCCTGAAAATTTCCAAGATACTTATGATAGGCCACAAAAGAGTCTTCATTTTCTACACAATGGTTTGTCAAGTAGGTGTCAACATTTATTGCCTTTCCATGACTGTGGGACTGCATAGCTGTTTTACTTTGGCAGCAGCATTGTTTACTATTTTGGTGGGAATCCACAGTTAAAATTTAGGGGTGACAGCATCATCAGCTTTCTATATTTGTGTGGCACAGAGGAATAGATACCAAGGCAGTAACTGAACATACCTTGTGGCTAGGCTGTATTCTTGATCATTCTGGTGTCCATACCTCTGGCAAATTAACTACTGTTTATCTAACAATACGTATGGGTCACAGAGTCCACAAGAAGGAGAACATGGTGCTTAGTTCTCATAGTCATTTTTCATTATATAGTTGACCTTCCACTTTCATAGAGGCTAAGGACCCTGCAAGCCATATCTAACACAGACAAAAAAGTATCCAGGCACGTGTGTGTTGCCTTGCTTGCTCACTCGCAGAGGTGGGGGCAAAAGGAATGGGATGGGAGAGCAGGAGGAGAGAGAAAGGGGACACCCATCCTGTTCCCCTCACATCCAAATGAACGTGCGTGCCCTCCTTCCTCCTGTCGCCTTCCACCTCTCACTTGTGCGAATGAGTGAACATGTATGTCCTCATCCCATCCCCTTCTCCTCTCCTACCTGTGCAAGTGAGTTTTCATGCCATCCCTCATCCCATCCCCTTCCCTCCCACCTGTGTGAGAAAATGCACACGTGGCCTCCTCTCATCCCATCCCTTTTCCTCCTCCTGCCCATGCAAGTGAATGAACATGTCCGCTCCCCTTCCCATCCCATCCCCCTTTTCCCTTACCATCCATGCGAGTGAACGCACATGCCCTCCCTCCTCCTGCCCTCTTTCTCTTCCCAGTCACACAAGTGAACTAACACATGCCCTCCTTTTGCTTCATCCGCTTCACCTCAGTAATCCTCAAATAATTAAATCTGCAAATGCGTAAGCCGCAAATGTGGAAGACCAACTGTAAGAGTATGCCATTGCTTTTATTTGTTAGCTAGCAGATATACCTGCCATTGCCTGGGATTTTATTTTCTCATGGGTAATACTTATTAGAAAGATTTGAGATCCTCTGTCTCTAATTCTCCAAACTGTCTTCTTGTCCAGTACCTGTAACTTTTCTCCATATTCCCCAATTCAATCTGTATTCAAGGTTATTAACATATAGAGGTTGGGTTCCTGCGGGAATACATTGTCCTCCTCATTGCTGCTAGGCCTCATCTCTATAGCAACCGGCCAGGCCCAAGAGCTCTTTGGCTGAGAATTCTAAAGGCCCCTCCTTAAACTGCAAACCCCAGGATTCCATAGAATCTTCACAGGCAGCCAATCATATGAGGCCTTCGCCTCACACAGCCGATCATATGAGGTCTTTGCCTGACACAGACAAACTTTGATTTGTATATATTAGATAAATGGATGGATGAAATAAAGTGACTAATAAGACATAAAAGATTTCTATTGGATTGTAACTGTTGCTGAGATGTCATGATGTGGATCAAAACTATGGGAAAATTGACTCACACTAGAGGTTTTCAACTCCTTTCCTATGACAGCCTCCTGGAAAGCTGCTTTTAAATATCTTCAGAAACATTTCTTTAGGTGGTGGGATGGATACAGAAAAGAAAATGAGCCGAGAAAGAAAGAGAAAGAAAGAAAGCTCCTCTCCGTACAAACCTTGAAGATCTTCATGTTCATGTTCCAGCTCCTCTGAATACTAACTACAGTTTCTGTTTTCTTTTGGTGACATTTTTTTCTGAACATTTTTTTTATTAAATCCTTTTTTAGGCTTCTTTCTATCAAGAAAGATAATACGTGGTAATTTCCTAAGATTGTCTTTGAAGTCTGGACTCAAAATTAAGTAACACAATCAGCAATAAATTAGCAGTGCAGATCATAGTGCCCCCCAAAAAAAAAGTTCTCCAAGGCTTCAAAATGTAATATGTCAATAATTTAGATTATCTCACTGTCTTTATCATGCATTAACAAATTATTTTTAGAAAAAAGCATCAGTAAAATGAAATTGCTTTGTTGACATCCAGCATTCATGTCAGCAGACATCTGCTCATATAATGGGACATCCACTGATTCTCCTCACTCCTGTACCACCACAGATCTGCTCCATAGGATCCCACAAACTTTTGCCATAGATTTTGGCAACGAATTAAGGTCTGTAGTGGAGAAAGGGATTATTTTTCCTTTATCATTTGCTGTTGTCTTGGTGGATTGCATTGCATGACACTCAATTTGGTGTTCCCTAGAGTTTGTTCAATTCTGTGACAATATATAACTGATGCTTATTGGTTTAAAATGCTTGTTCTCAACCTTTGGTGCTCCAGATGTTTCAATTTTCAACTCTCAGAATTCCTGAGCATTAACTAGCCTGGCTGGGACCTTTGGGAGTTGAAATCCAAAACTTCCTTCAGATGTTTTGGATTTCAACTCCCAAAGGTCCCAGCCTGGTTTTCCTTCAAGTTGAGAATCACCCTTTTCCTTCAAAGGTTGAGAATCAGTGGTTTAAAACAACTATATTTCTTCTAATCAATGATTTGCACCTGGATTACAAAAATATACCAACCATAAATATAATTCTATTTGGAGGCTGAAAAATTTTCGAAGAACCTGCCTGTGTACAAGCAAGATATGTCTCCAGCAATCACCAACCCCTTATTAAGTTCAGATGATGCCAGAGAACAACTCTTAGAAGAATGTGAAGAAATATGGAAACAAATGGAAGAGGTAAAGATTAGTCTTTTGGAGTTGAATACTGATGCTTGTAAAGTTGAATATTGATATTCACTGATGTGATTATTGGAGCTGTGCAGATTATTACTAGATACTTCAGTTAACTTTTTATTCCTCTGTTATGCTGGTATATGTGTCTAAGCAAGCTGACAAACTCAGAATACCCTCTCTGAAAAAAGAGAGAGTGAGAAAGAAAAATAGAAATGATTTTTGAAATGATATATCAAAATTAATTCTTGCCTCCTTAAGGTTTATATAGAAGTAACAGTGCTGAGTAGATCAAATAGAAGGCTGAACAAAGACTTTCTACCACATTGTACTTATTACTTATTTTGCTGACAGGGCATACTAGTATGAATTTGCTAATGGAAAACCTATCAGAGGATGCCATAGTACAAAGAGGAATTTAAAGGTATGCTTGAAGATGTTATCAAATATCTCAATGTTAGACATATTTTCCAAAACAAGGAAGCAGAATGGCAGAATGCATTTTTCTTTGAAGATGCACAGTCCTGCCAAAGTTAAGTGCTCATAGTCTTCATTTATTTCAATAGGAGAGAATTCACAATTTAACTTTCCAATTAAAATGAAAGGGATCTCAGTGATTTGATTGTTCCTTTAATGTTCTAAAGGAATACTAAATGACCACTTGATTGAGCTAGGAAGGAAAGAATAAGAATAATGTGGATGTCTGTACATGTTTTTATCTGTCTTTTTTTTTTCTTTTTAATTAAGTGTCAGAACAAATTAGCACTTCAAGAAACAGAAACTCCTCCAGGTTCAGATCCCAAGGTATGGTTAGAATTTCTTTCTAAGAAACATTAGTGAAATTTTTTTTCCTGCGTGCTGGGTATCAGGTTAAATAGATTTCCAATCTTGTTTGATATCCATTTATTTATGTATTTAAATGTCTAGCCGACCTAATCCCAATGGTGTAACATGGATGTTAAGCAGTCTCCCTAACTGTGCTAGCTGGGATTGACATAAAGTACATACCAACAGATCTGGAGGGATCAGGTTGGGAATGGATAGCTTTAAGTCTACATATGTTAAATGAATTGCAGACAAACAAATTTGCAACAACAAAAAACTTCAACGTGTATAGCTTCCAGAAGAAAAAAACATTTCCAAAATATGCAGTCATAACCAAAGAAGAGTCTTTCAGAATCAAACCAAAAAAGAATCCTGTTGGATCAAACCAAAGTTTCATCTAGTATAACATGTTTTTCCCCACTGTAACCTACAAATACTCCTGAAAAATCCAAAAGACCAGGTATGTCAGTTAGTGCTTTCTCTCCTGATATTGCATGACATTCAGTCTCCTCTGAACACGGAGCTTCCGGGTAGCTATTACAACTAACAGATGATTGAGATGACAGTGCAAAGTATATGCTGTTTATCCATGTTAATGACATGAATCTGTTCTTAACAATACCTATTGTGACATATTGTTTTGCTTGAACCAAAGCAGCTGAAAGTATGCTGGTACTGTTCAGCTCTGTTTCTCTTCTATCCCTCCTTTTCCTGACTCCAAATTCACCTAGCTTGTGATGTAAGAAAATTTTCTGCAAGAACTGAATGGAATTTTTTAGAAACATAGCCAATGTTTTAGAAACAGCGATAGCCATGGTGTGGTATGATCTAAATGCCACTACATTATTATATCTCTTCCAGCCTACCACCCTGTCTTGAAAACCTTTCTGCCACACTAAGTATATATTTTTAGCTAACAAAAGTTCTTTTGGTGGCCAGGTGTTATGGGATTGTAATCTTAAAATCCTGCGTTATCTCTGAAATGCTACATACAGTCTTATAACCATGCTTAATTCTCCATGGGCAAGCTCAGTCTGAACAGGAATTTTTCCAGACGTTGTATTTCTAGTATGAAAGTGATTTCAAGTGATAATGGCAATTGTTGTACCAGCGTGAGGAACCAAGCCAGCCCCTGACAATAGGGTGGCATAGGTGTGGTTCTTCCATCTCTATATCTTGAAGATTGAAGGTTCTTTGCTTTATACCTGTTAGCCTGAATATGTTTAGATTTTCTAAGAGTTGCAGTGTAGGCTCCCAAGGTTGCAAAACTCAGTCCTATCCAATCAGTCAAATCAATATCTGTATTCTCCTTAAGTGTTCTTAAGCCTCAGTCTATCAGGAAATTATCAGGAGAACAACTTGTAGCTTTATTCTCAGATTTATTCTTTTAACACAGATAAGCAGATAAATGCACAGTCCTCTGCAGCACAGCCTACATAGACCTTGAATTAGTCGAGGCACATTCTTAAAACAAATTTACACCTCTATAAGAATTATTTAGGAAAGCATTGCATCCATTCTCCTAGCATGTTTATTTAATCTTATAGCATCTCTGGCTTTAGACTGGGCATTAAATAACATGTTTAATCAAAAAAGGAGTATCCTGCCACACGCAGGAGTTTTGGTTATATAGAATTGCCAAGCAACATAGGTGGACCAGTTTACTGAAAGTGAAATCTTATGTTTTCCTCTTAAACACCTGTTTTATACATTTTCCAGCCTTTGTTTAGCCAATCAGCTAAAAATCTACACTCCTCCCTTGCTCTCTCATCCAATCAAAATACAGATCTGAGGTAAGGTAGGAGTCACTGCCATGCTATTTGTTCCAGCTAGTACACATACCAAGTTTTGTTTCCTCACGTATTTGCTGATGTCCCATCTTCTTGAGTACAAGGACATAAGTATATTTTTACCAGGCTTATTATTATAAGCTGGCTATTTGCCTTCATTTTATCTTTATTCATACTTACATTGGCTCCTTGCCCAGGGTTGACATGTGTTTATTGTTATAATATGCTATTACACAATATACTTCTATTGCAGTTCCCAGAGCTTAAATAGAAATCTAAAAGCAGATCAGAATATTACAAAGGAAGGTGCAATGTTGTCCCGTACATTCAAGTGGTATTCTATAACAAGAACATAGAATCTGACTCAGATTGAAGATTGCATTAGGAGATTGGGGAGCTGGTGAAACTTTCCAGTTCTGTGCTTTAAAGGTTTAGTTTAAAATACACACATGAATATTTGTATAACAAAATGGACTTTAAGTGAACTTTTATATGTTTTCAATGTTTGACAGCTTTCATTGTTAATGAAACGTTTGAAGGCTCTAACAGCAGAATTTAACCAGTGGCAAAAGAAAAAACCAGAAGGTAAGGCCTTTTATTTGAATATTTTTTAAAATGAAACTTTAAACTGAAAAGCTATGAAATCTTAGGTATTTGAAGTGTTTGGGCTTTTGTGGAACGTATAATCCTTGTATTAATTAATTACATCCTACCCTTATTCATTTCAGCTTTGCTGTATTTTTTGGTCTCCTTTCTTGAGCAACTTCATGCCATCAAAATTTATTTCTGTTTATTACCTATTGAAATTTCATTCTAAATGCTCTGGGTTTCCTTCACACCAAAGTAATAAAAACAACAGTCTCTCAGAAGTGATGAATGCGGTGTATATGAGGAATAAAAAAAATTTTCCCCTTCAATCCTACATTATGTTTATATTTTCATTCTCTAAATACCTCCAAATAGCAGTTCAATTGCAGTGTGATCCCAGAATTAACACCAGGTCCCAAAACCTAAGAGAACCAGATTCTGTCTGATCTTGGAAGATAAACAGGATCAACTGTGGTTAGGACTTGGACGGGAGACTGCCAACAAATACCTGGTGCTGTAGACTATATTTCAGACAAAGGAACTGGCAAAACCACCTCTGAGTATGCATTGACTAAGAAAACCCTATGAAATTAATAGGGTGCCATAAGCTGATGGACAGCTTGAAGGCACCTACACACACACACATGCAACGCTTTGAAATATTACTTTTTGAACTACAATTTCAGGAAATACAATACAATTTCCTAATACTATAGCAAATGACTATGCTGGCCAAAGAATTCTAGTCTAAAAAGTAACTTTTCCAAGCTTCACATGGCACCTTTCTTTGGGCAGTCTTCCCTGTTCATGTTTAATAGCATACAACAATATATTTTTATGGAACTTCTACAACTATAAGCTGTAGAGAAAAACCGTGAGCATGGGACATAGATTGATACATAGGAGCCTCCCAGAAGTTTTCATGAAAGTGTTGACTACATCTAAATCTGCCTCAAAGTTCAGATATCATTTTATATCGGGTGCCTTTGTAATATTTTCTGAACTAAAGGCCATGAAGAATTGGCAAAAGTGTGGGGGGGACCTATGCTTTTGTCCCAAAAGATTATTTAGTGTGTTCCATTGACATGGGTTGATCAGTGTCAATTTCTTCACATATTAAAATCTTCTGCTTACAACCTTAATTCTGTTGAAATGCTGCTTCCATCTGTGATTTTATTCAGCCTTACGGTATATGTAATCACTTTTCCATCATTGTTTTCAAGTGGACCTACTTTTGACTTTGGAGTTTTCACTAAAAGGTTATGTTGGTTTTAGCCTTGTGGGTTTTTTCTGTAATCGTTTTGTATATTAAGCTTCTAATACATCTTTAATTTATGTGTGTTGCTTTTTTTTTCTGCTCTCAAAATTTCATTTATTTTTGAGGTCTGAGCATCTTTAAGCAAAATAAAATAGGCAACAGCTGTAGGGCAGGTTGCTGATAAGTAACAGAAGCCATTTGTGAGATGCCACGGTATTTGAAAGATTGTTTTGTTAATAGGGACTCCGATGGATTCTGTAGCAGGTCATCTGCAGTAATCAGATAGTGTTATCAGTTTAAATGTAAGCTATGTCGTTCTGTTGGACAGCAAATTTTCAGTCCTTTGGTAAATTAATACATATTCCCTCAATTACATCACATTATCCCAAACCCCTTGCCCTTTACTGATAGTTGCCCTCTTATCTTTCAACATATAATCCCATCTTGCATATAGGCCTAGTTCTTGAGACCTGCTTAGTGATATACGTTTACTGGAAAAATTAGTTTGAAAACATTTCTCATGTTCTAAATCGACTGTGAATTTGACTTAGTACATTGTTTCAACTTAAATTTAGTTAACAAATATGTAGAAGTCCACCATATTAATGTTACACATTATATAAATAAAGCATTTTTTCCAAGAGTCAAAATGCTGTAATATATATTTAAAGGGAGAAATTCAATAACGCACAAAGGTCTAGATATTATAGTCAGACAAATGCAGATCTTTACTTGCAAATAATTTCTAGTGCAATGTTCTTACAATATCTTTAAGACTTAAAAATAAAGTGTACACTTTGCTTACTTTAGAAATAAAGCCAGTGAAAAATCGTTGATATGCTCAGTAATTCTGATTTTGACTGATAAATCTTCCAAGCTGCCCATTATGTCTACTATTAATTAATTATATGAAAGAGTAGATTTTTAGATTTCTGTTGGTTTTGCTTTCTCAGTTTAGATTTAGTGGTCTACCAAATCACTTAGAACTGAGTGGTTTTTACACAAAATCTACTCACTAAGACTCCACAGCATACTAAATGTGTGGAACCTTTTGCATGGTTCTAGTTTTATGCAGAAGCATACAGTTCACCTTGGGACTGGTCTGGTTTTATTTTACTTAGTTATTTACAAAAAATGCTCATGACCAAGTTTGAAATGGCCTGTTATTCTACAAGTTCATCATCCTCTGCAATCTTTACATACTCTCCACAAGTGCCCAGTGTTTTGTCCCATGATTTCAAGGGTCACTTCCTCCTATATGATCCCACTGCTCAGACAGCAAATATGTTCATTTGGCCCGCCCTTATTAACATCTCATCCATGGTGAATGCTGTCCTTTGGGGAGGATTGTCTTTAATATTAATTCATATTCTGTCCCTAAAGTGTTCGTTCTTTAAGCTCTTTTTCTTACTTAGACTGTTCGGGGGGTTTTTTGTTGTTGTTGCATTATTTTACTTAATTGAAACCTTTTTATTTAAAGAATGAAATCAAACTGCTGAATGACAATTCAATTAAATCCTTCGCATTCTAAATACACAAGCCACTAAATGGGATGCCATTCGGGGAGGAAGATGGGATATAAATGCAATAAACAGATTAAATAAATAAACTATCTTAAGGAAGCAGAAGACAAAATATTAATGATGAATTATTGCCTTGTACAACATGACATTTTTCCCTCACAGGAGAATAACTTGCTAAGCTCACCCATGTAGATATGAGGCAAGCACACAAAGAGAAAATACCTGTAACAAATGACACATGGAAAACTGCAGAACACCACTTTATTTTCATAATAGTATTACAGTAAAACAGTTTTGAAGGGAAGAATAATGAGAAAAGATCTTCTGAAGAACAGAAAATTATTAGCTTGATTTAGAGATAAGGAAAAGTATGCAGGGAACTAATTCAACAGTGAGATGTCCCTTATAGCAAAAGCCCATTCACCATGAATACGATATGGGTAATCACAAGGCTTAGATTACTAGAGGCTATCTTTGCTATGACTACCAACACGGAATGGTCAAGGCTGAAGCTTGTTGTGCTTTTTTCAAAATGTTGCATTGGAAAAGGGAGGAAAAGATATCTGCTTCTCGGCCGCTGTTTGTGCCACTCTATGCCTGTTTGCCATTCTATGCATGGGGGGGGGGAAGAGAAAAGAAATGGAGTGCATTTCCTCAGGATCAGGAGGGCCATGTATTTCACCTAGCAGCTTTCCACACTTGGTTAAGGAGAGCCATCACCCAGTCTGAATTCCCTGTGGCTTAGGAGATAAAAGGTGTTATAGCCTCTCAGTCTGTTCAAATAATTACCCATAAGTATGAAAACATACACATAATTATAATTGAATGTCTGTTGTAAAGATCTGTACTAGAAAGAGAAATAAAGGTGCTTCAGCCAGCCTTTGACATATGTTGCAAAGAAGTTTGTTCTTAATTAAAAAATACATTGGCATTTTTGTTTTTCAGTAATTACTACAAATCCAGAGGTTCTAGTAGCCTTAGGAAGAGACCAGGTACGTCTTTGGGATGATGAGCTAGTTGTAATCGCCTTAAAGTATCGGTCTTAAGAATAAATATACATCCATACCCCTAGCTTCACTGTGGATGGAGAATATGCAGCTCTGCATATGATGCTGGGCTGCAGCTCCCGGCAGATCTGGCCTGCATAAGCAATTGTGAGAGATGATGGGAGTTGCAACAGCAACATATGGAAGTTTACATTCTCAGCATCCCTGTGCTAGGAACCAACTGATGACTTTTCTTTCTTTTACTATAACTAGTGAGACATTGGTTGTAGTCCATAGAGCAGTTAGGGTATGATAACAAGAATGCTGATGTGTTGATCTAATCACCTTTCCTTAACCTGATGTCCTCCAGATGTGTTGGCTGGGACTCATGGCAGTTGCAGTCCAGCACATTTGGAGGACACCAAACTGGAGAAGGTTGCTCTGCAGAATATCAAGAAAAGCAGTGGATCTGAAGGAGCTTTGGAAAGCATTGTTTACAGTATATGCCAGAACAGAGATGGGCAACTGTCAGGGTTAGGGAGCTGCATTGCTCCTCATGGGGCCCCAAATAGTGATGCTTCCTCATTTTTGCCCCCTCTCCTCCAAAAATTGGGACTCCAAAATTTTTTTACTCCCAAATGGCCAGCAATACCCCCCAAAGCCTGGGAGGTTCTATTTACTATTTCTCTTTATTTGAAGTAATTTATCATTCCCCCCACAATTTGTTTTGGGGATGGACGGTTCTTTTTTTCCAAAAACCAGACAGTCATTTCCTGTCTGGAAGTGGTTGCGTATATTATAGCATGGACTTCTACCCTAACAAAAAAAAGTGCCCCCCCTCCCATGTAAATGAATGGATAGTAGTGCTGCCCAGAGGCTTTGGACACTATTGGTTATTTTTTGGTAAAAACATTTTGACCTCTAAATTTGGGAGTGGTGAGGGGCTGCGGACATCTGAGAGATCCAAAAATGGGAGGGCTGCACTTGGTTTACTACTGTGCTAAAAGAAAAATGAAACTAAGTACAAAGATAATCTTTGTATTTAAATAATGTAAAGTAAAATTGTTATGCTGTGAAAGGAAAAGTGCTTTTGTTAACGAATCTGAAGAAACTTGATTCATCTACAGTCAGACTGATACAACCTGACAGCATAGGTCTTTGGCACGACAACCCCTCTTGCTGTGGTAGGCAGCAAAACCAGAGTCTTATGAAACTCCTGTTAGTTACCAAATGTAACTGGTAGATTGCATTCAGCTTGATGAAATTTAGGCCTGTGTAACTTCCTTGAAGGTATTATAAATCAGATGACAGTTTATAAAAAAATCCCAACATTTTATCGAAATAGCATCTGCAAATATTATTCCTGAATTCTTCCAAATCTGGACCTAACAAGGAAACCTAGAATGTGTTAGTGGTAGTATTTCTACAAAGTGGTCAAAGAAATGCTATGCAGCATTACCTGGGAAGATTCCTGTGGTTCCTCTAGTAAAATAAATAATTATAGTATAGCTAATAAATGAAATGGCATTTACATTAGAAAGGTTTGTATTTTTTTAAAAACTTTGTCTTCCTTTCTCTGGATGTTGTTAGAATCCAACAGTTTTCTTTCACTGTATTAGAAAAGTTATGGGAACAAGCCTTCTAATACCTGTTTTGTTGCAACAAAGTAATTGCCTACAGTCTTTGGTTTGAGGACATGTTATATATTAGATATCATATTGGCTTTGAAATTTTGCCTTTCTAGATAGCTTAGCTGAAAATCTTGAATTTTTGTAACGTGTGTATACACACACATTCTTTTTATTCTTTTTGTAAACATAAATCTGGAATTATTAAAATTATACAAAAAACTCATATGGATGGTTATGTTAAGAAAAGTCTAAGATACTGTGTTCTGCTAACATGAGA
Organism: Ctenosaura bakeri; assembly: GCA_948474755.1. Classification (NCBI taxonomy): domain Eukaryota; kingdom Metazoa; phylum Chordata; class Lepidosauria; order Squamata; family Iguanidae; genus Ctenosaura; species Ctenosaura bakeri. The sequence continues at coordinate 327,085 of CAOLHI010001361.1, forward strand.
GGACCTAAACCTATTCACTCAATCCCTAACCTAGAATTTGTTCTTCTTTTCTCCCACCGCATCTCTCACCAACTGATTTATGCCAACCTTTTCAAAATCCCCTGAGACATTCACCCAATCACCACTCACTCCCAACATTTCATTCTCTTAATTTCCCAGCAGATCCTTACTTTATTACAGCTAAGATACCATGTATACATAACCATATTCCCTTAACCTATCTAATAAGTGAAACAGCATTTTCATTGGAAAAGTCTATAACATCACAGGTGCTGACCATTCAACATGACTGTAGGAATACATATCAATTGGTACTTGACTTTAAATCAGTGGTGCAAAGGATTGCTTCCTTTTGAAAGAATAAAACTGTTGGTTTGCTGATGTACAACAAACATGGATTGATGTACAACAATCATTCATGGATTGCTACTTGTTCTTTGCTCACATTTAAATCCTCCAATATGGTAACATTCATATAAATTTAAATATGAGTATTGTAAGATATTGAGTTCAATAGTATTATCACAATAATTACATTCTATAAAACATATTTTTTTCTTAGTTGCAGAAATTAGACCATGATCTTGAAATGGTGTTGTCAACAGTTCAGGCAAAGAATAAAAAACTGAAGCAAGATTTGCTAAGGTATATGTTATATTGAACCTGATGTTGTCTTCGAACTATTTGATTCTATAAAAATAGGAATTAGCTATTTTATCTGTTTTTCTCCTATCTGTGTTAAAAGGGAACAACAGTGGTTGGAAGAACAGCAACAGTTAATAGACTGTCTGAATCAAACTGAAGAAGAAATCAGCAGTCAAGTTGTACACTTTTCTGAGAAAAGGTATTCATACAATTGTGACCTAGATCCAGTACTGCACCAATGGACATCTAGTAGCACATTCCTTACCCCTTTGAGCTGCCTAAAAATTTGGTCCAGAGAGTTTCCCAGCCCTCTTCAGCAGTTTCCAACAGGTTGCTGGTTGCTGCTAGGGGCAGAGGGGATTGTCTGTCTTCTAGTTCCATTGACAAAAGCAGTTCCATCTGTGATATGACAGTGTTAGATCCTGTTCTTCAAGTGTCTTCAGGAAAAACTAAAGAAATAAGAATTATGTGACAAAGAATCCTGAACTATTATATTTAGCTTTTGTTTGTTTGCTAATTGGTCTGGCAGTGCTCGTTGCAAGCTGGTTTAACATTAATGTATTGCTCTATTATCACTGTGGTGTTAGAATGGTGATTTAATTGAAAAGTCACCTCAGTTAATTTTTTTTTTTTAATCTCAGAGCATTTCAGGAACTGAAAACTAAAATGCTGAAAATAAAAGCCTTTAAGGACGAGATCCTCAAGGCCCTTGGAGAGTTCCTTGAAGAACATTTCCCTCTCCCTGAGAATGGTGGAACTGCAAAAAAGAAGAAAGTATGCCCATTTGTATTTCTGTATTAAATTGTTATTTTTTCCTTTGGATTATAATTAAATGCCTAGGTGAAAATGCTCTAAACACACTGAAAATGCAGTTTCTATGGTTTTTCCGTCATTCATCTTCGATACAGCCAGAAAACACTCATCTTGTCTGAAGCCCTGCTGTACACACACGATTTTTGAGACCAGGTTCAGTTTCTGAGCCTTCTCCTCTCATAGTATATAATGTTGTGCTGCCCATCTGTTCTTGAGTTCCTTGTTTTCAGCTTCTTCTGCCTCTGGCGCTTGAGCTACCAGCCTCTTTCCTCCTTAAATCTTGCATGCTATAAGAACTGGCACCTCTTCTTAGCCTTCTTGCTGTTGTAGGAAGCCATTTCAGGCAACAGCTGTGACCCTACAGATGTTTCTTTTTGCAGATATGGTTGAGAATAGAGTATCTACTATGCCTCCTGGTGGCCATAGTTAACAAATTACTAGAGACATTCCTTCTCTCTGTCTTAAAGGCAGAGTTCCTCCAGGTTCAAACACCTGCATGCTTCAGATGCCTGAGATATTTTTTTTGGCAGTTTTGTTTCTATACATATGAAGAAAATGGTAATTTGCAGAAAGTAAATGGTAAAAATCCATCTCTTACCCATTTGGATGTTTGCCCTTTTAACAGGTTCAGTCTTCCTTAGAGAGAGAACTTGTGTGAGAGTGCTGGAAATTTATATTTATATTTTCTTTCAAAATCAAATTTAAGCTATGCATTTACTCAAAATGTTGTGTTCAAGTATAATTTAGAAGCAGCAAATATTGGGTAGTAAAAGGTTTTTTAAAAGAGCCTAACAATCCACTGAATGCTGTCAACTCAGGCCAGAGCAGCCATATATTTTCAGATTATCCTCCACGTCCATTCTGGTTAAAAGGTTACTTAGAAATGACGGCTGAAATACCCAGAGTTCGAGAGTGCACCCTTAACTGGCTTGTATGCATGAATCTATGTGGCTCAAACATACTGGATTTGAGTCTTTGTGTTTTCCAGTATACTCTTGTAATGTCCCAATCCATCAAAGTCTTAGCATGTAGACAGATACCTCCATGTTTAAGACTTGAGGGCTCAAGAACCATGAGTCTAAATCAGAAGCTCATTTGAGTGAAAATGCCATCTGTCCTTATTGCACAGCTTTAAATGGTATGGACATGAAAGTGTTTGTTCCCAGCCATATTCTTGCATAACTACTCACGCATAAATACCTTTTCCAACCCCAAAGTTATTCTAAATGTGAATGAATTTTTAACTGTCTATAAAAATAGGTTTGTGAATATTTGTGTCTTAAGTATGAAATTGAACTTTCTTGTCTTTTTGCTTCCTGTAGCATTCATCTGGAGAGCCGGAGGCACAACTAATAACATTACATGAAATTTTAGAGGTGAAGAGAATTTTTGTTTGTTTTATGTTCGGTGTAGTTCAAGGCTGACACTGATAGGGAGCAAAATAAATATGCCAGGAATTAGTGGTTTGGAATGGTCTATCACAAATTTCAGCAGTTTTTTCCCCCCTTTAAAACAAGAGAGTAGAATGAGTTCTTTTGTATCGGTATTTTTTTTTCTCTAAAGGCAACTTTCTTTCAATTGTATTCATATGTTTTGTAAGTTCTTATTATGTTTACCCAAATTGCAGGCTGCCTCTGAGAAATCTGATCTTATTTTTTTTCTTGTTTCCAGAATCTTATACATAAACATGTAAACATACCTCATGATCCATATATAACAATCAGTGCTTCATTCTGGCCACCTTATCTTGAACTTCTTCTGCGATACGGGATTGCATCAAGACATCCAGAAGATTCTAACCGAATACGTCTAGAAAATTTTCACGATTAGCAAGATGTTTTAAGGCCAAGCTGTCACCTGATCAGTAAAATAAAATTAACTGATTCATGTCTTTCATGCAAGTTTTTAATATTGGTTCTGCAAAGTAAAAATTACAGAACTCTTTTTAGTATGAGATTGTGAAAACTGTTTCTAATGTTATTTTTAATTTAATGTTTGTATTCTGAAAGCTGTTCATACTGTTAAAATAAGATCAACTCAAATTAAACAACTGTTTTTAACCAGTGGTTTATTTCATTGTAATTTTCCAAACAATTTTGCTACCATGAACTGTGATTATGTCATCAGCATAATAGCAAGCAGTGCATCTTTCAGGGATTGGTGAGAAAATAACATAATTTTTTGCGTCATAGTTACAGGGATGTTATGTTTGGCACATTTTTGGGAAGGGGAGACAAAGGAAATGGCAATTTAGTTTTGGGGATGTTTGCCATCTTCTTTCCCTCTCCCTTCGTAACCCTAACCCTGGTAAGCCTTCTTATCATTGAAATGGATCCTTTTGAATATATCAGAAACACAGTTACTGTAGATATGCCCCTAAAATTAATTGTATTGAAAAGAGGTATGTTTTAAAATCCCAGAGAACGTCCAACCTGCTCCCAGATCAATCCAGTTTCAGATTCTTCAGTGAATAACATTTAATGTTTGCACTTCCTTTTTCACTGCCCTATAATTTAAAATGTTTGTTTTCCTGTGTGTCTGGTATGCTGTATACATCCCTGTGCTTGATTGCACAGTAACTACACTTGGTACTTCATCTAATGGCATTATAACAAAGACAACAGACCCATCAGATCCATCAAGTATTTCTTGTACCTCCCAAGCAAACACTTATTTTAAAATGCATCCACATGGGCCATTTTTTTACTAAATTTGATATTTACACTTAAGTATTATGCAAGATTGAGACCAACTGGCAAGCTTTGACTTTGGGGACAGTTTCTGTTCTGTTTTGCATCGAACATGGAGTGAAACAAATTGTAAGTGCCACCAGTCACACTATCCTTTCATTCAAATCATAACCAAATCAAATCATCAATCTCAAACTAGTTAACTTCAGATAAATTTCCTAGTATTATAGTACTCTGTAATATATGGTTTATTTATTAATTCATTCTGTTTATACTATGCCTTTCTCCCACCAAAGGACCCATGGTTCAGACTTTTGGACATTGATTATAATTCTTTTATAGATTCCAGGGTAAAAAAAAAAATCAGTGACAATAAAACTGAAGGAATACTGTGCAGCTAAATAGCTAGCTTTTCTTGTGCCCAACAGAAATTACTTACATCACACCACTCCTGGCCACACTGGTTGGGGATGATGGAGTTTACAGTGCAATATATCGAATGAGTTGCACATAGAATTGGGAACATCCACTCCAGCCCATTGCAAATATAGAAATCCACCACTGAATGTCCTAAGAGAATGTCCTAAGAGTTTGCAATTTAACTTTTGTTTGAAAGCCTCAAACAGTATTCCAACCCCTTCCAAGGCCATCTGTTCCACTGTCAAACAGTTCGTACTGTTGGGAAGTTCTTCCTAATGTTTACTTGGAATGTCCTTGTAATTTGAATTCATTGGTTTGGATTTATCCTCTGGGACAGCAGAAGACAAGTTCATCTTCTACATGACCACCCTTCAGATGTTTAAAGATGGCTAGCGTATCCCTTTTGAGTCTTGTCTCAAGGCAAAACATAACCAGCTCTCTGAACCAGTTCTCACAAAGCTTGGTTTCTGCACCTTTTACCATCTTGATTTCCCTCCTTTGAACACATTCTAGCTTGTCAAAGTCTATAAACCATTGTGCCAGAACAAGACACAGTATTTTAGATGAGGTATGTCTACAGCGGAATAGAGCAACGTACATTGAACGGGATATTGAAAATCATCTGGTCCAATTTTCTGCTCAATGCAGGCTTTGTTACTTAGAATGCAGCTACAGCATCCATGGTACACACTAACCTCTTTTTGTATATCCCTGAAAGGATAGCCTGCCATCTCCTGAGGCAGGCTGGTTAATTGCTAAACAGCTGACACTGTTAAGATGTTTCTCCTAAAACTCAGCTAAACTCTGCTTCCTTATAGTTTCCTAGTTCTCATTAGTGCCCTCTGGGACAAGAAAGGACTCCTCTGCTCAATCTTCATGATAACCATTCACTTACCGGTACTTAAATTGCTACGCATGTATGCCCAAGGTGTATAGGCTTTTGTACTATATTTCAAAGCAACTACTTGTTTAGCTATGGTATATGACATAGTTTTGACAATGCATGAAGCTGGTGAGATTTTTTTCCATATTCCATATAATCAAAGATAAACCTGTATCTAAATCTGCAGACATTATGATTGTGTCCAATATGGCAAGCTGCAGTTTACTCAAACCACAGACTATTGGTTAAACAGGATTTCAATGACAGGTTGATCTGGACCCACTAAGATGTAAACAATTACAGTTTACTGCATTTGGATGCAGAGTCAAGTTATGTTGACCAATTAGGTTTAAGAAATGTAAGCAAACACAGTCATCTTAGCTGTAATGTAGGATCAAGACCTGAACATGTTTAATCCTAAAGAAGTTTATACTTTAGCATGGAAAATATGATTGAGTTCACCAGATGCTGTTTTTGTGTATTTCTCTTTTCCCCCCATTATGTCCTATATTGAAGCTATGCTTTCCTGAATTGCACATACATGGTAAAAGTCTTGCAGTGACCATTAAAAATATGACACTCCAACACAGCTGGTTCTTAAGGAACAGCTCCTTCCCACAGTACAAAGTCCTTTTCTTTCTCGCAGACTGTGCTGTAAACACCTGGCTATACTTTGAGGAAGCTCAAGCCGTCAAGGGGAAAAGGGAATTCTTACCAGACTCTGGTTATTTAAACAAGATGTTTCAGTCCCTTCTTTTTCCTAAATTTACTAAATTCTCAGCCTCCATCTATTTAGGACCAAACCAATTTGGACAGCAAATTTGGATCCTGGCTTATTGTTTTTGTCTTTCCTATGAAGTTCATCAGTTGGCTTTGACCAGTTCCCTATCAATGAAGCTAAACTACCCCAGTGGGCTTTAATGGGGTTAAATCATGGCTTTAAGCCCATCAGATGGAAAGCAGACTGGGAATGTGGCAGAGACATGCTGTGGGCATTCATGTTCAGGAAGCACGGTCTGGGTTGATTTGTATGAGTAGAAACAGCAGGGCCGAATTCAGGCCTGAGCATGAAATAAAACATCTTTGCTAGGCTTCCTCAAGAGAGAAAAGTTCTTCATTCTTTAACAATGGGAGCAGAGGATGGATTACTTTTCAAGATATTGTTATTTGTATACTAAAGCTGCCCCTTCCTCTGAATCACTACAGGCCTATTGGGGCATACCTTCCTTTTTGTTTGTGACCCTAATTATCCACTTCTGTAACTGATCATAACAGTCTTTGTTTTGTGATTTTGATGCTTATTTCCAGTACAGAAATTTAAGTCACTGCATCTTTCTTCCTCCTCCTCCTCCTCCTCCTTTCTATAATTTTAGGCGACTTCAACATTCTGTCTTATTTCAAATTGTTTCCAGGTTAAACAATGAACATTCCAAGGCACCTCAGCGGTGCAGAACTACCCGTAATTATAATCAGCATAGTTACAAAAAGTTCTTTGTTCTGCACAAGTTTAAAAATTCTGGATTTTACAAAATTTATTATGTCAAATGAAACCGAATCCTGCCTTCTCTTTTTGGCAACCAATACTGTTTGCAGGTGCTTCCAAATGAGGTTTAGGATTATAGTAAGCCAAGAAAAATGTAATTTTGGTGGTATTTCTATTGTAATTTAGAACTCATTTAAATGAGTTGCTGGAAGCTGTTCCTTGCAGACATACTTTAAATGCAAATTAATCTAGATGACTGTTTCAGGATCCTTGATAAATATGAGCGGTAACTTGAGACCTTTACTATTTATAATAAATCGTTTCCTCTTCAATCAGTTTCTCATGTTTCTCCAGTCTTATAATATGCTTTTCTTTTGCTAAAGAAACACAGGGGAATTCTGGTTGGTTGGCAAGGAGGTAAGCCTTTAGCCATTTGGTGAAATGATCATCCAGCAGCATCATTGCCAAAAATCTAAATAAGCCACAAGAAATTCAAGTTCAGAAAAACAACCTCATTATTAAAAAGAAATTAATACCTATCAGGGCACTTATTTTACCTATGTCTTATTTCTTCTACCAGCTATTTTTTTTATGTGTATTGCCTTTTACAAAATTTCTAAATTCTGTGTGTCTATATATCAAATGCAGCCAAACTGTAATTATTATTAACATATCATATTACTTTTTTGTATGTGTAATCTTATGCTCTGACTGTGAAAGGAAAACTTGTCTGTTGAGCCAGGCCAAGAAAAAACAAACAAAAAACACCAGCTTTTGACAGCAATGTGCCAGCAACTTAGCTCCAGTCTAAAACTGGGGCATGATTTTATTTTGGTAGTTTCTTTTACATATGAAAATGCCTTATACGTACTCCATCAGACCACTGTTCTCTCTATTCTAGTATGCATTCCATTGTCCCACTCAAAGCTTGGAAAAATTACTTTTTTGGATCGCAGCAACCAGAATTCTCCAGCCAACATGGCCAAATTGGGAGTCCAAAAAAGTACAGGAAGCCACCACCTTTTGATGCCCCGTTATCTGACAACTTGTTCTTTTGAAACTTCCAAATTAGGGACAAGTCCCATTAATTCAACAGGGGTTCGGTTCTTTCATCAGTTCTCCTTGCCCACAGAGGCTCTCTTGGAACCACTCACATGTGTGCACTGTTTACAAAATGAGCTGGTGAGGGGAAGAAGGCACTAAGCCATCTGAGAGACTTTACAAGCAGTGTACACGCTGTCCCAGGTGAGCCTCCGTAAGTCCTCCGTGCTTCCAACAGTACAGTACATCGCTTCCACGTTTCAACCAGTTCTGTTTTCTGACAGTGCTCCAGTTCCTAACCTGTCAGATAAGTGGAGGAAGTCTGTAACTTAACTAAACTCTTCCCACCTCAATACATGTATCTGCTGTTTTCAGTGGAAATGCTCCCTTAGAGCCCACGCCAATGAGTGTTTTAAGGCAAATTCTGGCCTAAACCCAGTACTTAGTCTCAACTAAAATAAAGTCGCTGGATCAGTGTGCTTTACCTATGTTTTGACTTACTATTCAACAGTTGATTAAATGGGTCTATTCTGGTTGGGAGTACTCTCAGGATGCCAGCCACTGTGCATTTGGATGGTATTCTGACCATGGCTTGGGCAAAGGGTTAGAAAGCACACCATAATTAGTGTGTGATTAGGTGCTCTTCCATCTTGAATCCATGCCAGATACTTTCATCAAGTCTGTACATTTATGAGTTATCAGCACAATTCACTATATATATTTACTTGGAATTCAGTGTATATAGAGTGAATTCAATTACATGCAGTCTGATCTACTCCATAGTGTTCAGTATGGGCTTTTTCTTTAGTAAATGTATTTAGGATTGCAACCTAAGTAACTCTATTACTAGAGACACAGATATTATATAAGATTGTAGGAAGAACCATGCTGGAGCAGAACAAACAGAAGGCCGTTCTAGTGTTGCATTCTGTTCAGACAATGGCACTGGACCACTGCTTGCCTATGACAAGCCCATAAGCAGTATTATATGTACAACAGCACTGTCATGCTCTTGCTTTTTAGAAACTGTTATACATAGGCACATGTGTGTATATGCATGTGTGTATATTTGTATTTGTATTTGGCTCTTGCTTTTAAAAGAGCAACTTAATCTAATCAAAGGAAGTCTGAAGCCATGACAACTGTGGTATATTTAAAGACTAGTGTATATACCCGGCATTGCATGGGATTTTATTTTCTCATAGGTAATATTTGTTTAGAAAGATTTGAGATCCTGTGTCTCTAATTCCCCAAACTGTCTTGGCCAGTACCTGTAACTTTTCCCCATATTCCCCAATCCAATCTGTATTCAGAGTTATTAACATACAGAGGTTAGGTTCCTGAGGGAAAACATCACCCTCTTCCTTGCTGCTAGGCCTCATCTCCATAGCAACCAAACTATTCAAGACAGGCCCATTTGAGTGAGGCCCAAGAGCACTCTCTCTGAGAAATCTAAAGGCCCCTCCCTAAATTGCCAACCTCAGGATTCTGTAGAAACTTCTTAGGCAGCCAATCATATGAGGTTTTCTCTGACCGACACGGACAAACAGACAAACTTTGATTTTTATATATTGGACAAGCATATTTACCCAGCATTGCCTGGGATTTTATTTTCTCATAGGTAATTCTTGTTAGAAATACCTTAGAAATTAGATATGATTGAAATACACAGAGTTGAGATCCTGTGTCTCTAATTTCTTAAACTGCCCTGTCCAGTTCCTATAACTTTTTCCCATAGTCCTCAATCCAATCTGTATTCAGAGTTAACATACAGAGGTTTGGTTTCTGAGGGAATACACTATCCTCCTCCTCCTTGCTGCTAGGCCTCATCTTCATAGCATCTGGCCAGGCCCAAGAGCTCTCTGGCTGAGAATTCTAACGGCCCCTCCCTAAACTGCCAACCCCAGGATTCCATAGAACATTCACAGGAGGCCAATCATATGAAGGCTTCTCATCTGACACAGCCAATCATATGAAGTCTTTGCCTGCCTGACACAAACTCAGAAACTCAGAAACTTTGACTTTTATATATTAGATTGATATGAGACTGAAACATTAAAAATGAACACAGTGAAAATTAATCAGGTATTTTCATTCATTAAGATTCACTATAAAATAAAGGGGATCAACTATTTTAGATCTGATCCTGACCAACAGGGATTACTTTGTTGATGAGGTGGAGGTGGTGGGACAAGGAGCAATGGATTCAAGCTGCAGGAAAGGAGATTCCACCTGAACCTCAGGAAGAACTTCCTGATGGTCAGAGCTGTCCAGCAGTGGAATATGCTGCCTCAGAGTGTGGTGGAGTCTCCCTCTTTGGAGGTTTTTAAGCAGAGTCTGGATGGCCATCTGTCGGGAATGCTTTGATGTGTATTCCTGTATAGCAGGGGGTTGGACTGGATGGCCCCTGGGGTCTCTACCAATTTTATGATTCTATGAAATAATAGAAGCTCAGGTGTGTTTCTTTCTGGTAGAACACTTGTTGCAATGTTATTTTAATACAGCAGGGTGGAAATGCTGAGACCATCCAAATGAAGTTGGCAGCCCTACTTGATGTAAACAATGGTGAGGAATTCTGGGTGTCCCAGTGCAACAACAATTGGAGAACCACATGATTTCCAGCATTATATAGCAGTTGACAAAGCGTACCTCTTCATCACTTCCTTCTCTATGAATGAAAAAGATTTGCTAAAATTCTATACCAGCCTCTTTTGACCACAGACCCTCCAGATGTTTTGGGCTACAATTGTGATCATTCCTGGCCAGCATCATTAGTAGCCATGTTGGATGAGAACAAACACAGTTGTAGTCCATATCTAGAGAGCAGCAGGTTGGAAATGGCTGCTCTGTTCTATTTCTGTTTGTTTCCATTCTTTCTATGATTCATTTATTGTTAACACGGCTGGGCAAAATTCAGTCTATGGGCCACAGAAATAAACCAAAAGGACCACAAATTAGCCTGATGAAGAAGAGGGTCCAGAAAAGAGAGGGTTTTTGTATGAGAGGGGTACAAGATCTCCCCAGTTCCAAATATTCCCAGCCTCAAATATTTAAAATTGGAGGAGACATCCAGACACTTCTGGCTTTAGTGTTCACTATTTTTGCTCACTGTGTCTAGTTTGGACCACAATAGGTGCTGGTGGTGAAAACTGGCCCCCATGTTCACAAAAAATGTCATCCCTGGATTCATATTTTTGCTCTCTGCCTTGCAGCCCTTTACAGAGCCACCAAAGCAACTCAATTAAAACAATATAAAATCCATTAATTAAAATAATATCCAACCCATAAAACAACAAAGATAAAACCAGAAGCCACTTCTTAGAATCTCAGAAGGAAGAAGGGAAACTAAACATAATCAAAGGCATAGTGGAACAAAATAGATGAACTTGAGCATAAAGATGATGAATTAGAATTCTTTTGCAAATTTGACACAGTCTCAACAAATTCTCAGACAACCTAGCTCACTATACACAGTACTGTTCATTTATGTAATTAATTTCTAACCCACGACTTGGGCACGTTGTCCTCCCAAGGCGTTTTTCATTTGACCATCAACTATCCTAAGTGTAAACTAAGAAATACTGCACATTGTGATAAAACGGACCATAAAAGAAGAAACACTAAGTATAAAACAAGAAACACTAGCAGTAATCTTTCTACATAAAGCATGTAAATCAAATATATACAAGATTTTTTAAAATCCAGGCTTCTCTTAAAAACCTGCGGAGAACCCATTTGTCAATCACCGGGAAAGATGATCCTAAAATAGGGACCACCACTGAAAAGGCCACATTCATCATGCCAGCCCTAATACAACTTCTACCACCAGGCCAGAAAGCAGGACCTCAGATACAAAGCTTTTTTAAACTATAGCTCCCAGAATACTCCAGCCAGCAGTTGTTGTCCAAAAATAACTTTTCCAAGCTCTACTCATGGAACCCATGTTCTCTCTTTTTAAATTTATTTGTAATACAGCTATTTCTATGATAATTCATAACCAGCTCTGTGGTCAGATACATGTCATACTCACATGAGTGGATCTTGTATTCATCTGAAGGGATTATATGGTAATTTTTACACTAAAGATTACTAAAACACATCTAAAGCTATTGTTATCATGGTTATGATATGTCTGGTGAGAGCACTAGATATCCTTTTGATATCAAATAATTCGGCCTTTGCTTGACCTTTCTCTGCCACCCTACTCCACGTGTTTGCAGAGGTCCTCCGGACAAGCACATCTGGGGCGCGGCCGTTAATGGGTAAACATTCCAAACCTCTTTCAGGCAGGCAACTTAAGCCTCTCCATTGCTTTAGGGAAAAACCTCCCTGCAAACCAGCTCAGCTAGGCGCATATCCACACAAAGCCATTCAGCCAAGAGCCAAGCCATTTCTTTATGTTGGGCCATCAATGTACTGGCCACGCTATTGTCGTTAAGTGCTAAGCTAATCATGCAAAACTTGACTTTTTCGGATCCTTTGTCCAGCTCCAAATTTCCTTTGTTCTCACCGAGCATAGCATAGCCTGTAGGCACACTCCACCCTATAAAAAGTCCCCACTTTTGGGATGACCTCGGACTACTTTGGACTTCCATCCCGCCTTGCTGCCAGTTGTGTAAGGAAACTCCCCGCAGCGAACCACGCTGAGCTTTCTCTCCCGTAACCCCATCTTTCTCTCCAGGACTACGAGACCAGGTGTCTTATTACCTATCCCCAAAGCTCTCCAGTTCTATTTCTAAGTTAGTTAGTATTTGTTGTGTCTTTCGTGTTGCTTGTTCTTAATAAAATATTATTTGTTACTTTTCAAACTTTGTCTAGCTGCTCTCTGACCTGACGCTGTATACATAGGGTTAAAGATCCTTGCTAAAGTTACCCTGCCTCTCATTTAGCTGAGAGAGTGCTCGAGTTAAATTCCCCCAACTGGCGTTTTTATTTGGTAATTTGGGCGCCCCTCCCGGGACCCCCAACATACAGGGTAACACTATGTTTTAGCTTACCTGACCATATACTGGCATCTTAGTTACTGTCCATTTTTTGTGCTTCTCTCTTGACTCAGAGTATATATATGTCAGTCTGATTTGTCTAGAAAAATAGTCTCTGACACTTAAAAGCTTAAGCACAATAAATCTGTTGGGTTTTAAGGTGTAATAGGATTTGTTGTTTATTATGGTGCTTTTTTCCCTAATGTGTTTTCCACATATGTTGTAGGTAAGAGTTCGGAAGCACTTTCAGAGCATCTTTTGCTATGATGAGTATATTTTACTTTCATGGCAAATATTTTGGGGGAAAGAAATTACATTTCTGCTATATGTAGGCTCTGAGGAGGCTCTGAGGAGACAGCTACCTTCTCTGTTCAGGCAGTTTGATCCCAGATGGTGATACAATCCATACGGCAGCCACTCTAGAAACGAGTGTAATACGAATTCTAGATGGCTGCATTTGAAAATTATGCAACATCATCATTGTTAGTTTATTGTAGGATCTTGTGTAAATATAGAGGGTTTTGGTCAGGTACCCTAATGATCCTCCGAATGACTGCTTTTGAAAGAGATGCATATTTTCGCATTAATGTTAAACCAAAATAACTCAAGAGGCATTTAAGAGGTTGGAGTTTTGAAATATTTCTGGCTAACTATAAACCCATAACAATTCTTAGCAGTCTTTTGAGGTAAAATATCTTCTTCCAGTGTTCTTACAGCAAATAATGGCTTTTTCATCTTTTTTGGAAAATTCTACAGCTCTCTAAGAGTTCTTTATTTTTTTTTCACTGTCAAATCAAATTAAAGGAGGCATTGGTATTGTAAAAACCCATGCTTTTGTATTTTAAGACTGACTTCTATTTCATTTGAGATTAGTCGTTCACATTTTTCTTCTTGATATGCAAACAAAATGTACAATAAGGAAGTCCATTTCACAATGACCTCCTGTGACTTATAATCCATTCTGCCCATGGCAGGAGAGAGAAGGTATATAAAACGGGGGATAAACCAGATCTTTGAAAAGTTGCTTTTTAAAAAATTAAAACTCTCAGAATCTCCCACTGAGGATGCTAACTCCCAAGTCCTGCGATGAACAGCCTACACATGCATTTAGCTAGAGTTTCCTTTACTTTGGCATAATGAAGGGTAGGGATACCTTGACTGAAGACATAATCCGAATCATCTCATTTTGGGATTATCCAAGAAAGAAAGGCTTAGAGGATTATGGGAGACAAATATTTTGCCTATAACTAGTGGGCAGGCTGCTGCGCTCATGGGAGACTGAACAACATTTTGCCCAAGTTTTGTGTGTGTTCTGATGCCCTGAAAAACAAATACTTCCTCACAATGAGAAACACACTTCAGGACCAGCAAACAGGAAGCATGAATGCACATAACTAAAGAATCAGAGGCCCCAGGGCAAAGGTCACCTACCCAACAGATGCAATGGTACTGGAAGACGATGCCTTTTTCTAGTTTGGCCTGATACATCGGCCCCATTGAGCCTTTGTTCACCACACTTTGTCTGCGCAATGAGATATGAGTGCTCACATAGGATGAACTATCAACATCTCTCTCTCTCCCACTCCTTTGTCCTTTTTCTCTTTGCCTTGGTCCAGAATACAGTACTATACCAACTTGGGACTTCATTGCTCAGTTGGTCTGTTGTGCTGCTCCTCCTTATTTATTTATTAAATTATTTATCTACTACTTTTTATCTAGAAACCATGCACATGTGTGAATGTGTATAAAACCAGATAAGCCCCAAAGGCTTTTTGTAAACTACCATGCTTTGTGAACTACCATGAGAGCAACTTAGCTGCCAAGTGAGCCATTAAAGGGAGGGTATTCCACAACTGGGGTGCTTCAGCACAGAAGAACTTCTTCAGTGTTCTCTGACTTGACTTATGGGACACGGAGAAGGACCCCTCCAGCAGATCTCAGACCTCAGGCAATCATATATAAAGAGAGGTGACCCTTCAAGTATTGAGATCCCAAGCTGTTTAGGGCTTTAAATCCCATTATCTACCAGCACCTTGAATTCAGACTGGCAGCCAGTGCAATTCTCTGAAAATGGGTGTTATGTGGTTGCTGTAAGCTGCTCTAGTCAGGAGTCTAGCTGCTGCATTTTCCAAGTCATCTTGATGAGCAGCCCCTCACAGAGTGCATTGCAGTAGCCTAATCAGCAAGTTACCATCTTTCACCTAAATTCCCAAGACCTCTTTCCTACCAAAAGCTGTAGACAGCTTCCCTTCATCTCAGAGGCACCTTCAGGACAGATCTCATGAGATCCCCAGAGAGATGTTTTTCATAACCCTCTTCTATCTGCTGGAGGTCCTTTTGCTGCAGTGTAGCTTCCACATCTGCCCACTTTTGTATTTGAGTGTGAGTATCCAGGTGTACATGTGCATGCGTGTGCACAAAAATGAAGTATTTTAAAACACTTTTTGTTGACAGCCCACTTGCCCTGGAGCAGTTTTTCCTGATTAGTCAGTGGAAAGCATACTGGCCAAACTCCCTTTTTCTTTTGGTTTTGTCTTCTTGGTTTCCTGTTCCAGCTGTGTTCCCCACTCTGACACAAAGATAGAAAAGTTAGTGACCAAGTGTCACTTCATTGTGTTTGCAGGAAAAAAAATGTTTTCTTAAAAAATATTAATTACACTCTTATTGAAAAGAGATATTTAGTGCATGTACATTGATTCTAAACTGGTCCTTATATTTAGGTTACATCATGGCACTAAAAAAATTGCTTGTCCCTAGGAGGAAGCATGATGTAGTTTGAGTGTTAGATTCTGACTGTGGGAGAGCAGGGTTCAAATCCCTGCTCAGCCATGGAAACCCATTGGATGACCTTGGGCAAGTCACCCTTTCTCAGCTTCAGAAGAAGGCAAAGGCAAAACGCCCTTTGAATAAATCTTGCCAAGAAAACCCAGTGATAGGGTTGCCTTAAGGTCACCATAAGTCAGAAACAACCTGAAGGCATACAACAACAAATATGGAGCTTAGGAGAGAAGGAAACATCTTCATGAATTTTGGAAAATATTGTTTCTCCCAGTGGTGGAGCTTGGAGTGTGGGGAGGGGGGCATGAGGGGGTGGGGCTACAGCATGAAGGACATGGCCACTGTGCATGGTGGCATGGCCACTGAGCGTGGGGGTGTGGCAATGGTGCGTGGGGGTATGGCCAGGATGCGCGGGGGCATGGCTACAGACAGCGATGCCCCAAAAGCATTGCTGCTCGGGGCAAACCTCCTCCCCACCCCCCTGTCCTGATATGACTGGTTCCTCCTCCTCCACTCCCTGTTCACTGAAGGAGAATGAGTGAGGTCCAAAATACACATGGGGAGAACACAAACCTTACATGAGAAGGGAAGAAGAAAACCTTATCTATAAATGTAAACTATTAGCCAGAATCACCCTCACTCCATCAATAACACTCTACCATAAGAATCAGAATCTTACATACTTAATTTATGTTATTTGTAAGAAACAGTCCTCTTATTTTCAGAAATATTTTGGAGAAATAGACAGCTGAATAGCAATATTGCTCAATATCTGCATGTTCCCTGGGGGGGGGGCATCACATTGTTGATGTTCACATCCTTGTTCTGCCCCCTCAGTCATTTCTGTCATTCTTCCAATGGCTTCCATGGTTTCCTCCCATTTCTCAGGAGGTGCTTTACGAAAGACAAAATAGAAAGAGATCCTGAGACAAAATTTGAAAAACAAAAGGTACTTCACATTCAAAACAGGGAACACATTCTTCTTTGTCATGTGAGATCCAAAAAGCCTTGAGGAATATTGACTCTCTGAGAAAGGCTTACCTGAAAATATTGGCTATATGTACTAGAAGTTAAACAAAAATTTAACTTCACCAGCAGATCATTCCTCTTCCTGGTTATAAAGATTACTACTATTTCATACGTCGACCAGTATAGCCTACTGTTTCAGAAAAGAGGGAACGGTGAGAGCACTCTCACTTTTTGGTTGATGTGTGAAACATCAACAGCAGTACCTAAAAAGAAGAGAAGTCAGTTAATTTGTTCATTTAAATACATTTATGTCTAAGTCAGAAATAATCATAATTTAGTAACACATTCAAAACTTCCTTTTTCCAATTGTTCCAAAACAGACCTGGAACAGCTACTGGTGAAAGTTAAGGAAGAAAGCGCAGAAGCAGAGTTACAGCTGAATATACAGAAAACAGAAATAAGGACCACGGACGATTTGTATAACTTTAAAATGGCTGATGAAGACACAAGAATCTTAAAGATTTTCTACATATTAACTCAATCATCAGACAAAATGAAGACTATGGTCAAGAAAACAGGAGACTAGAGGGCAGCTATAAAGAACCTGTAAAGTGTAAAGACATATCAATAAACACTAAAGTCAGAATCATCCATGACATAATATTTCTGGTTTCTATGCACAGTTATGAAAGCCGGGCAGTGATGAAAGGTGACAGGGTCGAAAAAACAACTCCTTTGAAATGTGCTGCATTCTGCGGATACCATGGATAACATGCCAAAGGACAAAACAGTGAGTTCTAGAACAAATAATTAGAATCAAGATGAGTTTCTTGTATTTTAGACATATCCGGAGACTCACAGGAAGGCAATAGGAAAACAGGATAGATTGATTCAGTAAAGAAAACCATAGTCCTGAGTTTCCAAGACCTGATCAAGGCTGTTGATGATCTAAGGTCGTGGAGGTCTCTAATCTGAAGTATCACTATAAGTCAAAGCTGATTTGATGGCAAGAATAACAATATCCAGTCAGTTTATAGTTTCCAGAGTCCCTCAACCAGCAAGACTGAACGGGATTCTGTAGTCCAAAACAGTAACTTTCCACAGTCTACACTGTACTTCGCTTCAGCTTACATACACTATGGTAAATTTCCATTATTAATCCTCTATTATATCAATTAGTAGCTGAAGAAACCCAATTTACCCCTCACCCTTGCAGTCATAAAGAAATAGATCCAACCCATGTATACATATTAGTAATTTGTGAAAGACACTGGGTACCCAGTCATCATATACACTTCCATCTCCCATTGACTTTCCAGGAGTCCACAACATCTGTCCACTTGTGCCTTTCCAAGTCTGGCCACAGGATTTGAACCTGCAAGATTTTTTTCCTGGCATCTGGGGAAGCTGAACAGATGAGACTGAAGCTTTGCCTCTTAACAACCTGAATAGTGCAGTCCCACTTTACAGTGAAATATGGTTCACTCCACCCTCTGGGTAAACAATCTGACCCTATCACCAGGTCTAACTGTGAAATTTCTTCTGGGTGCCAACATATGATCTCTTTCCTGTTGCTGGATGCTATGCCCTCATGTAAGTACCTGAAAAAAATTACTTGAGGATTACAGTTCCTAGGTGGAGTCCAATTCCCAGAAATACTATTTTGGGCTAAAATTCCCAGAGGCTATGCTGGTTGGGGGATTTTGGACTTTTCTTCTTCCTCCCACCAAAAAGCATAAACAACATTTCTAAGCACTACCAGAGTTCCATGCCATGATAATGCCCCGACCAGGGCTGGACTATAACATTTTACTGCCTGAAGCATGCGCTGGACTGCAACCTTCCTTATCCCCAGCCAACATGATCATTGGGATTATGAGAGTCTAGTCCAGCATATCTCAAAGGCACCAAATTAGGAAAAGATGCTCTGAAGAAAGATAATGTTTGAAAATACCTGTAATATCCAAGTGGTATTGACAATAACTGAGCATTGTTATTAAGCAATTAAAGGAAAACTGAAATTCAATTATGTTGGTGAGATTGTTTTTCCTTCCAGTGAACTATCTTATTCTCATTAACTGGATTCTGCAGTTTTGAAACCTTTTCATACCTGTCATGAATACTAGCTTTTCAAATAAGCAGCAGCTGCAAAAAATATATATTCTTCTTTTTACACGGGAACAGGAGATTGCATTCCATCCTGTTAGATGATGACCTGTCCTCAGCCATCTGCACATCTGTAACCTGAGAAATTGCCTTATTCTCCCAGGCCAGACTGTCCCAGGATAGTTCTGTTCTGCAGGAGTTGTAGAGCTGCCAATTTAATTGAAGGCTTGTCTGCTTGAGAACGAAGACTTTTCTTGGCAATGGGGTGGAAGTTAGTGGTTTATGATAAATGGTATGCTTGGGAATTCAAATGTATAGTAAATGATATAGCCGTAAGAAGCAGATCATGTGTATGGACAGTGCCAAAATGGGAGGTGAATACCTGCTACTCGTGCGTCCTAATCAACGGATCTCTCTGATCACTTCAAGAAATTACAAATAAAACATAAATGGAAAACTAACAGGACTTCAGCTACAATATTTTATTATATATACATTCCTCCTTTTTCATAAGGTGAGATCCAAGATAGCTTAAAGCGACTTAAAACAAAATAGAATTAAAATCTTATTAATACAAAAAATTAAAAACCTATTAAATTAAAAACACTAAGTTAAGAAAGTTAAAAACATGTTTAAAACATAGTAGAAAAGAGAAAAGGACAGCACATCCAATTAAAAGACCCTCTCACCACAAATGGTTACAAGCCAAAGCCCTGTCTAAATAAAAAGTTCTTTGTCTGCTGGCGGAAAGAGCAGAAGGGGCCAACCGAACCTCCCATAGAAGGGAGTTTTACAAAGCCTTTTCACACTACACTGTTATAGTGCTATTCTTCCACTTTCGACATCTTGTGGAATTGTGGGGTTTGTAGTTTACTAAGGCCAAAGAACTATCTGGCTGAAACTTCTAAATGCTCCTCCCTAAACTGCAAACCCCAGGATTCCATAAGACGTTGAAAGTGGAATAATGGCACTATAACAGTGTAGTGCAGAAAGGCTCACAGTCTGGGAACAGCCACTGAAAAGGATCTCTCCTATGTTCTCACCCAATGTGCCTATGATAGTGGTGGGACCAAGAGAAAGCCCATTACCAATGATCTTAAAACTTGGGCTGGCTCATATAGGGGTTAGAAAAATAAATTAAATGAGTTGGGCATCACTCAAACACCTTGCCCTTTCTGTGCCCCTTCTGGTATTTTCTCCTCCTGACATTTGCCAGTTTAGTGGTACCTCTTCTTTTGTAACTGATGCTTGTCACAAATTCCTAGAAAATGTGATGGAAGTGGCTGTGAGCATATGCAGAATGCATTTTAGATAACAGTTATCTACACAAATGCACTCGTGCCCAAGAAATAGGGGTCTTTGCTTACAGGGCATATGATCTTATTATTGCATAGACTCAAACCCAAACACCTCCCTTTCTCAAAACTAAGCACTGCTCTCATGTCCTGTGCCAGCATAATGTGCAAAGCTTATCTTCTAAGCACAGATCCAAATGCTGTGATAGGAAAGAACTGCAGGTAAAATGAGAGGCCATGACATAAATGTAATCATGTAACATGTAAAATTATAGGCAAGTGGTTCTAAAACTTTGGGACCTGACCTCAAGGTATGGGTGCAATACTTGCTCAAGGGGAGCACAAGAAAAGTCAGTCTGAAAATACAGCAAATGTGTAAAAGAAGGGCAAGTCTTTTATTATATATAATATGTTATATATAACAAAAGAAGGGCAAGCCTCATGCATGCCCACACACCATTGAGCAGTCCCTGCTGTGGGTACCCAGTGGGTAAGTGAAGAGAAGAGGCAGAGAACACAAGAGCTCGGTATTAAGATGGAGGGCATGTGTGGCATGAGGTGTCTGTGTGTGTGAGGTATAGGATAGAACGTGGGAGACATGATGTCAAGCATGTGGTGCAATGTCTGCATGTAAACGCAAAGTAGGTCACAGGGATAAAAAGTCTGGGAAGCACTCCTATAGACTATATTCTAGTTCAGAATAATGAAAAAGAGTATTCAGTGCCTTCATAGATTGGTCATGTATCCCACTTGGCTAAGGATAGTTCTTTGTTTGAATATGTCTCTCTAGTCTTAGGCCATTTCTGCACTAGCCTGTTATAGCGCAATGACTGCACTTTCGGCCCCTCCCAAAACTGCAAACCCCAGGATTCCAGAGGATGTTGAAAGTGGAATCATCGCACTATAACAGGCTAGTGCGGAAATGGCCTTCTTGTTTAAAGAAAAGCGCTGTAAGAGAGAACAGCTGTAGCATTTTAATTGCCCATCATAAATTACAGCTTGGCAGTAGACTAAATAGGTAGGCAAATACACAGGTCACTTTATCACAATCCGCCTCTGCAACCAGCATGGAGAGTTGCATTTTGCTCCTTTTGATTTGTGCTAAATTTGCAGTTATGCATAAGAATTACCATATGCATGTTCATGCAAATCCATATTATTATTATTATTATTATTATTATTATTATTATTATTATTATTATTATTTCTCCTTCTCTTTATGTGATTTGTAAGTTGGCCACCTTGTGTTTTTGGCTTTTTTTTATAACTTCAAAGGAAAATATTGAGGGGGGAAGTCAATTAATTATTCTCTAAATGTAAAGGTTTTAAATAAGACAACCTGAAGTGCAGGAAATCCAAACCCTTGTATTTTGGCCTTCACCTGAATTTAATACATAGCTGATTACCACAAAAACTTCTGTCAATATAATGAAACACCTATTACATACAGTCTGATCATGAATGAAGAGGCTGAAATTTCAGTTGTTTTAAATTACACTGATGTCATTGTGCAAGACCTCTGGAGATCTCCTAGGAAGTCCCAAAGAATACCTGCTCAGTATGTGTCCAGCTATAAGAACATATCTGGAAACTTCTCTGTTGCTCCCCTACTCTTCATGGACCAGTAAATTGGCATTTTGGGTGGCCGGGCATCAGCAGCTAAAACAGGGATGGGCCACTATTAGAGCATGGGGGACATATCACCTCCCTGGGACCTTGGAAAGCTGCATGTCCCTCAAAGAATTCATTTTTTTTAAACCTCTCATTTGATCTTTACAGGATGTGGAGGTGTTTTGCCATATGAGGGCATACCATTATAGGACAAAGAGAAACCATTTTTCATGTGGTTTTTTTTTTTAAATGACTCTCCTGGGCCTAAAATGGTCTGTCTCACCACAGCTAAAATGTTCACCCCTGAGCTAAAAGGTTGCTAGTGGGGTTGAGAGAGAAGACATTTCTAAGTTTCACCTGTATGTAACTTCATGATACGTAACCCAGGCCAAAATCTTGGCCATCATTTTATGCATTAGTGCTTCATATATAAATGAAGTGATAGCAACATGAGAAGCATTGTGAGACAATGGTTCAGTTGTAATTTATCCTGAATGAGCTGTGTGTTGTTTTATGCATCGCATTCACTCCCACTTGGCCAAGATCTACACACTAAAAATAAACTCTGATTCAGGAACCCTAATCTGTCTGGGAGAGGCAAGGCAGCATCCCCAGCTCAGATGACATGTTGAGCTTCCAGTTTCTGGTTTTGTTTGTTTTTTAGCAGGAAAAGCCTAGGAGGAAAACAGGTTGAGCGTACCAGTATTCATTGGATAGACAACTGCTCTAGGGTAGAGGCCAATTTTTGCTTGTGGACTTGCATGGATGTGTCTCAACTGCCCCAGAAATGATGTGATATTTTGGTTGAAAAAATGACTATGGGAGAGGGGAGAATCTATTCAAACTACCCTGTTTGAGAGGGTTTGGGGCTAATTTGGCTAATTTTTAAAATTGAACAATTTATGGAGATTGAGGGCTTGGGAAAGGTCACTAGGCCAGTCCTGTTATGGGAATTTGGAGTGCATATAGCCAGTGGCTGCACTTTTCCTACCTATGGTGTAAACTAACTAGGACTAAACCCATTGACTTCAATATATGTATGCCAACTGTAGCTAAATTTCAATCCAATCCACTAATTTCAGTGGAATGTGCATCTGAATAAAAATATTTACAATCATACTGTATGTTAGAAATTATCAGCTTAAAAGTTTTCTGTGGGGAAAAGATTCCCCAGAGATCCATGAGAGACCATTCCTATCTTCTCTAACAATTGGCCATGATGTCTACGGCAAATAGGAGCTAGACTCCAGTAATATCTGGAGGCCCACAGATTTCTTAACCATGCAGTAGATTAGAAATGAGCACAGTGCACCTCTCCAAATGTTGGACTGCAATTTCCAGCCCTCCTCAACATCAGTTATGTTGGCTAGATGTGATAGGAGTTTCAGTTCAGCATCTCTTGTCCACCTTGAAGTAGATTCAATAGATTGTGTTTTAATGTAATAACTTACTGTGTTTTTAGTTGTAACTTTAAAAAATGTTAGTGGATTTGGGTTTTGTGAGTCTTTAGAGGTGGGATCAAAAAGAGTTAAGTGCTTCATGTGGCCCACAGGACACATTTCCCACCCCTATTCTAAAAGATTAAATATGAAAGAACATAGCCTTGAAGGAGTGTGTATACTGTAAACAATTTTCCCAGTCATCCTGCCTTCCCGTTTGGAAGTTGTGATTCATCATGATGATTAGCCCTTGTGTCTTCTGTTCTACAACAAACCTCTTTCTACCCCTTCCCAAATCTCTATAACCACCCCACCCCCCCGCAAAAATTGAACTGACTGTAAGATCACTTCTTGATTCTTTTTTAGAACTTTTATTTTATTTTAGTTTGGTGCTAAATCAAGATGCCATGGGGAGCACTCTTTTTTGGTAGATTACCTTGGCTCCTAACAGCACGATGATTTTACAGTTTTCAAAAGCAGGGGCACTGAGCAGGGCTGCAAAAACTAGGGGCAGCATACGATCCAAAAGGCATACAGCAGTAGTCTTCCCTTATCCACAGGGAATATGTTCCAAGACACACACCCTCCCGCCAATGGATATCTAAAACCACAGACAGTATTGAACCCCTACAGTCCCAGACAGTATAAAGCCTCTCTATGCTCTCTGAGAAGTTAGAGGGCGATTTCCACTGATACCACAGCCTTTTCCTGTGGTGGAGTTTGCAGAGGGTGGTTAAAGTTGGAGGTGGGCAGGCAGGTAGGCAAGATGTGCACAGCAGCACCCAGAAAAGGCCACGTGGGTGCTGTCATCCAGATGCTGGGTAATGGATTGGGGTAAAGGGTGGAAAGGAGGAAGGTGAGTCTGCGAGAGAAGAGGTTGACCGCAAGTACCTGAAACTGCACAAAGCGCAACCACAGATAAGAGGGGGGCTGCCCGTAGCCCATGATTTCTTCATCTGCTTTACAACTTTGTGGAATGGAAATCCAGTCCACTACAGCATGTGGAGGTCTCATAATCACTTTCTCTTAGAAACTTCGCAGCCTCTGCTTTCACAGCAAGTGTACTGCTTGAGTTAATTTCCCCCTTTAGTTAACCTTGTACAAAGTCTGAGTCATGTGATGATAGTAAGTTCGACGGTATATGTACACCAAGACAAACATGCATAGACTGGTCCTACTTGAATTACATTTCTACTCCATTTGGCATGAAGGTCTATAATACACAAAACTCACCTGACTTGTACCACACGCCATGGATGTGGTGCTTTTTGTATATGTTCTTGAGGCATGGACAAGTGAAAGAAATCAATGTGGTTCTTAATGGGGTAAACCAAATTTTGATGTTGTGTAATCCCTGTGAATTACTGGTCTGGCCCAACGGTTGGGGAAACCTTAAAGGAGGGCTTATACTTACTACCTGAGTTCAGAAAGACAAGGAGAACTGGAGTTGGAAAGGACGTGCAGCTGCTAGGGCTAAGAAGTGGATTCTTTTCACCTTGTATAAGGCAGAGGCCATTTCCGCACTAACATGTTCTAGTGCTCTTATTCCACTTTCAATATCCTATGGAATTCTGGGGTTTGTGGTTTACTGAAGCCAAAGAGCTCTCTGGCTGAGAATTCTAAATGCCCCTCCCTAAACTGCAAATCCCAGGATTCTATAGGATGTTGAAAGTGGAATAATAGCTCTATAACAGGCTAGTGCAGAAATGGCCAGAGTTATTTTCAGTTGTGTGTTCAAGAGGGAATGAAAGGGGTAAATTAAAGAAGGGGAAGTTCTATATTGCATCTGCACCCATTTTGTATTTTTTTATTTAGGGCTTTAAGGTTGTACCTAAGCTATTGAGAAGTACAGGCCAACAGTCCTGCAATCAAAAATTTCACTGGCACCTTAATGGATGCATGGAACTTTTGGGACAATGCATATATATTAAATTTAATATATAATTTGATGTACTGTTGCTAAAATTATAGTGGGGTTTAAACTGTGATTGTGTTTACAATATTCAAGTATAGTTGGCCCTGTAGAACTCAGAAAGTGGTACAGTTGCATTATTCACGAGAGGACTGTAAATGAGGAAACAAACTCTAGCAGTCTCTACAATGCTAATCATACCTTCCTTCTTTCCACATGCCTTTTCATAATCACCAAAGAAATGTTAAGTACAGTCTTGAAACAACGCAATTGTGTTTATGGCTAGCATAGTTTCTGCCACAATGTGAAGTATTTATCTTTTAGAAAGAAGGATATTTGATTCATGAGAGAAGAGGATTTCTTTTTTCATCAAGGAAAGTGTTTGTAACTGTAGTCAGCCCAGAATTCGTTCTTACACTAAAATGTACAGTTACATAGAAAATGGAGAGCATTTTCCCTTCTGCACCTCAACCAGTCATCTGGCACCTTGAAAAACAATCTTTCAAGCTGTCTTCCAGCTATGTTATATTAAAATACTGAGCTGCTAGCAGATACCTGTGCAAGTCAGTTGGAACCACAACATTAACTTTTCATAAAGCTGAAAGAAAGAAATGGTTGAATTTGATCTTTTTTCTTCTTCACTTACTTGTCTATTGACATATTTAAACACTTAATGGTGATAGCAGAACCACCAGCAGCAGCTGAATCCAGTTTATATTTCACAGTGCCCAGAATGTTAAAAAGTTTTATCCATTTATCTTTTTAAAGGTGTGATCCTTCCTATGCAGACTAACTTGGAAATAAGCTCAAAGGAAGTCTGTCTGCATTCTGTACCTATTCAGCTTGCTCAGTCCTCAATGGATAGTTTGAGGTTTTCACCCTTAGAGATTTCACCTTCTAATATTCCCCCTCTCCATATTTTGGGAATGATTCAGGGTAGGGATGTATCGAATCTCACCTGCTGAAGCTGTATACGCTCTTGCCTTGGTTCTGGCCACTGTTGCTCAGTCATCTTGGGATATCCAAGTTAATACCCCTCCATATTTAAAAAAAAGGCTCTCCTCCGGTTGCAGATACAAAATATGTATAAGAGAGCAAAAGAAGTACTCTTACAGTGAGTTAGCCCATTGGTCCATCTAGCCCTGAATTGTCAACTGAGGTTGGAAAAGTTACTATTTTAGGCTACCACTCCCAGTCAACTTTCTCCTTCAACAATATGCCCACTGGCCATGCTAGCTTAGGAGGTGGGTGGGTTATGGGAATTATATTCCAAAAAATATTTTTTCAAGATTTCATTGTCGACACCAACTGGTAAAAGCTTTCTGGGAGAATTCTTTAGTAGTTTTACCTGAATATCTTTAATATTTAGCTGTCTGTGCACTTACTGCAAATTACTCATCCCTCCCATACTTTGACCTCATTTCACATTTACAATCACACTTGCTAGTGGTTGTATATTGCTGCTTTTTATAATATTTTGATGATTTCCCCCCAACATTTAAAATGTATATTATATTGCTTTTTTTAATGAAAGCTTAGGGAATGTAGGTTCACTCCCTAAAAGGCATCTTATAACAATTTTAAACATATACATGGTATCTTTACATAGGGCTAACTGGAGTGAAAGAGTGCTCACACTGAAGTAAATGGACCAATGATCGAATTTGATATAAGGTGGGTGGCCGCCTGTGTAACATCTGCTGCTTTTGATGCATTCAGATTTCTGGGATGAGGAGTGTCATCAAAGAGAGTGTCATCAAAGAGACACTCTTTGATATTGAACACAGCACTAGTTGGTGATATGGGTCATAGTTGGTGATATCGGTCAAAATCCAAAAGGGTTTTGTGCCCCTGTAACTAGGCATTAGTTGTTAACCGCCATCAACTTTAATTTACGGCAACCCTGGGAATGAGAGACTTCTAAATCGCTCTGTTATCAACAGCCCTGCTCAGGTCTTGCACACTCAGGCCCTGGCTTCTTTGAGTCTACTCACCTGGAATGCAATCTTCCTCTTTTCCTATCGCTTTCTACCTTGCCAAGCATCCCATATCATGAGTCATGGCTTCTCATGATATGTCTGCAGTTTAATGGTCTCAGATTAGTCATCTTGGCTTCTAGGAAGAGTTCAGCCTTGATCTGCTCTAGGACCCATTTATTTTTCTCAGCATACAAACGCTATTTCTTTGCCTTTCTGAAAAATGACTCAGAATGGGGTGAGATGTGAATAAACAACATTTTTGGCCAAAGGAAGCTGCAATGCATCTGTCATGAACAGAAGGCAGGTCATTAAAGGAAACATCAACCCCCTCCTTCAAGTGGATTTATTCTCTATTACAGCACATATAAGATGTCTAAATTTACACTGGAAAATATACCTTTTGGCAACAGCTTCCAGAATCGCCCAGCCAGAGTGGCCAGTTGCCACACCAGTTGAAGTATTCCGAGAATTGTTGTCAAAAAAGAGAACTGTTCAAAGTCTGTGCATAAAACCAGAGCAGCATTTGCAAGGGTTGGAAATGTCCCTACAGTTGCTGGTTAATCTTATGGTGCCAGAAGCTGTATTTAAAAAGAAGAAAAAGAAAAAATGTACCAGCCATGGTGACCTCAGGGCAAAACCCATCCCACATCCACCTCAGAGGGAGTCAAGTTCAAAAAGAGCAACAATCTCCACAGACAGAAGACGAAGGCCATTTCCGCACCGCACTGTAATAGTGCTATTATTCCACTTTCAACATCCTGTGGAATCCTGGGGTTTGCAGTTTAGGGAGGGGCATTTAGAATTCTCAGCCAGAGGGCTCTTTGGCCTCAGTAAACTACAAAAACCAGAATTCCACAGGAGGTTGAAAGTGGAATAATAGCAGTATAAGTATGTAGTGCAGAAATGTCCAAAATCTCTCACACTCCCTCAGCGTGTTTCCCATTTTCTTTCTACTGCCGTCGGCCGCAGGGTGGCGCCCGTGGAACAGGCAACTACCGCTAAGCAGGCCGGTTGGGATGCAAGATTTCTCCAGAATCCCTGTCCTCTCCTTCAGGGCACTTTTTTTGATTTTTTTTTTTTTAATAATAGGTCTTCATTGCCTCTTTAGTGTTGTCAATAGTTTCAGAGGCTTCGGAAGACATTGGGTAGACGATGTTTTGTGTAATACACAGATGTACACATGGAATCCCGACGAATAGGAAGCCACCTCAGATTTTCTGATCCCCAAAATACAAATAGGGGTTGAGGTTGGTCACCCTGGAAAAACGGCTGGCGGCGTCCCTGAATCGGGGAAGCTGCCCCCCGCCCCAGTGCGCTTGCGCCGCGGCGGGAGGTGTCAACGGCAGGCCGTGTATGGCTGAGATTCCTCCCTTTTGGCGGCCACAAAAGCCGGGTCCCACAGGAGGTCACGGTGGGGGGTCTCGCCTTCTTTCTGAGGCAAATTTCCAAAGACGAGACCACTTGCGGAGCTTCAGGAAGGAGGTTTCTCCAAGCTCCCCTCCCGCCCCGCTCTTTTGACACATCGAAAACGGATTTGGCAGTTGTGTGAGGAGACATTTGAAGGCGCCGATACGACTTTCCCGCCTCACAAAAGCCTCTCCCGCTCCCCAGAGCTCGACGAGGCGGGGGTCGTGTGTCTTAAGCTCGAACTCGCATTTCCTCACGACCTCTTTCTCTGTCTCTCTTGTCCGCCAGGCGCTGCTTATTATGTTACTTGAGACCAGTCGGGCTATTTCCCCTCCCCCAATATGAGCCCCCCCTCACTCCGCCTCTGGATGTCAATAGACCTCTCAAATGAAAGTGAAAGTGTCTTGTTTATGAACTGCTGGAAAAGATGATGGAGGAAGGCACGACTGGGCAAGGCACATTTTTACTATGAAGAAAGGCTCTGGCTGAAAGTTTGTCTCAGCCCCCTTCCCCCGTCTGGGGCAGCCACTGATCTTCTCCACAGAGTAACTTTTGAGAAGGGGGCTGGGTGGAACTTCAAGTAAACCATCACACCAAAATCGGCTCCCAATTAACTAGAGCCAATTTCTCCTCTTCCTCTGAAAGTAGTGTATTTGATTCAGCCTATTTCCAGTTTAGGCCCCTCCCTAAACTGCAAACCCCAGGATTCCACAGGATGTTGAAAGTGGAATAATACCACTATAACGGTCTAGTGCAGAACTGGCTTCAGAGTGCTCAGGATTTGTTTAGTATGTGCAAAGAGCCTTAGGGACTGGCAATCAAATGCTATTTATTCTCAAGCATCTGAGAGAAGATCTTGTCATGCAGTTGTTCCGGGCAGGCACAGAGTGGCATTGCCAAAAATAGAGAGACATCAAATCACTGGGGCTTGCTTTACATATTAGCTTTTTAAAAAGTCATTATACTCTTGATGAAACATGAGAATGAGACAAAAACGTGTTTGGAAACAAGTGTAACTACAGAGGCCTGGTTCACATAATAGAGGGTCATCAGCCTTCTAAGTCAGAGCACTTTGTTGTGGACTGAGAGAGGGAGCCTGCTTCTCCCAGGACCTCCCAGTCAGGTGGGAGCTCTGGGTGTTTACATCAGTGTCTGAATAGTGGTAGCCCCACATACTGAGAAGCAGCTGGCTTCAAGTGCTGGGGAGCTCCCCATTCATGTTCTTTGAATGTGTGCCTGTCAGATTGTTTGGACTCCCTTTATAAAACCAACCAAGTGGATTCTAATCCAAGAATGTTTATGCCACCATATGGTTATTGGTTATTAAAGAGCCACAACATCACTGTTTTCTTCGTTTTAGAGATGCCATAAGTCAAAATCACCTGAACGCACACAGCAACGGCTATGAAAGAAATATGTTTCAAGATCTGATGAGATGATTAAAAAGCCCAATTTTTATAAAGGGTTTTAAAAGAATAACAGAATAAACAGTTTTGAGAGGTGTCTATTCCACACCAGGGTTGAAATGGATGCCCTCCTATTCTTGCTTATTTTATTTTGTATCACCACAAATATAGCAACATGCATAGACATATCACCTCCAGACTCCAGCTTGCAAAATTCCACAGCCTGTATAGTCACTCTGTTTTTTTCTACATGAAGGTAAGAAGAGCCCTGTGCCAAAGGCCTATTTAGTCTGGCATTCGGTTTCCCACCATGGTCAACTAAATGGATGCCTCTGGAAAGCCAACACACACAGGACAGAAAGCAAAACTCTCCTCAGCTCTTGTTCCCCAGCCACAGGTATTCAGAAGCATGCTACCTTAGATAGTGGATGTACAGTCAGCCCTCCACATTTGCGGGTTTGACTTTTGTAGGTTTGATCATTTACGGATTATTTGCTGTCACTTTTGCTGCATCCCTATGCCATTTTTAATAGGGACTGCAATCCTCCAGAGACTGAGAAACTGCAAATGTGGCTTGTAAGTCCCTATTAAAAATGGAGTGCATAAGGAGTGGAGTAAGTCACCCACTTCTGTCTTGTGAAGGAACCCTGATGCCTCAAAGGAATCCATGGTGGGTTGAATACAGTGATCATACTTTTTGCGTGTGTGTTAAAACATGGTTTGGGAGGGCCTATTCATGGTTTTCCCACATTCATGGCAGTCCTGTGCCCCTAACTCTAGCAAATGTTGAGGGAAGACTGTATTATACAGCCATCACCACCAGTGAACTGGCCACTGAGCCAATACACACATTCACCTCCAAGGCCATTTCCGCACTAGACTGTAGGCCCCTCCCTAAACTGCAAACCCCAGGATGCCATAGAATGTTGAAAGTGGAATAATAGCACTATAACACGCTAGTGCGGAAATGGCTCGGCGGTGGGAATATGTGGGGACAATATAGAAATCAAACGTTCATGAATTGGTAAAGGAGGCCCCAGACTCAAGAACATCTGTAAGGTCGTTTGTCCAGTTTTACCCTCCCTAAGGCAGGCTTGATGCAACGTGGAGCCCAGCCCCAATGCCACCTTGCAGGTTCACACAATGACTACCATGTCATCTCTGGCACGCTGCAGCTCTGACAACTATAATTTCAGGGATCGCACAGCAGCCGTTGTGGGACCCATCCACGCTCCCCGGGGGCGGAGTCCCTCCTTCCCCGGGGAGCGTGGATGAGTCGGTGGAAACGCGGCAGATTGCAAACGGGACGCTCAAACTCCTCCGGAGCAAAGTCTTCTTTCCTCCCTCTCAACAGAGTATAGCTTGCATAGCTATACAGTTGCATAGCTGCACGTAGCACTAGAAAGAATAAATGCACCGCATGGTTAGAGGCGCAAGCCTTTCCCCACCCAGATCTTCCCCGCTCTGTGTGTGTGTCTGTTGCGGGTGGGAAAACCTTTACACCTCCCGGAGCCCCCTCCGGCTTCCCTTTCGCCCCCTCGCTGCTTACCCTGACTGTACCTCCGCGTCCTCCTCCCCCTCCACGTGATGGGCCCGACATGCGCACAGCGCCAGGGGCTTGGAGAGTGACGTCAGTGTGTGCACAACCTCCCAGGCCAAAATAGTCCGCTCCTCCTGCAGCTCCAAACTTGGCTGAAGGCCGGTAGTGAGAAGAGAGCGAGCGCGAGCGACTTCCACACAACTTTCTCTCCCAGACTCTTGCCTGCTTCCCTCCTTCCCCTCTCTGGTGATACTCACATGATAACTCTGCACTGAGAGGGGGTGGACAAGAAGAAAATCCCCCCTCCAATTCAAAGCCAGTCTTTCCCCCCTCTCTCCTCCCCACTTCCTTTTCTACCCCTTTCCCTTCTCTCTCTCTCTCTCTCTTTCTTCCTACCCCCTCCTACCCGCCCCCACTTTTGGGTTGTAAAAAGACAAAAATATACAGACGGGATGAACGGACGGCATCCCTTTGCCTGCCTAGTCAGTCCGTTTCCACGGCTTCCCCTTTTTAGAAGAGGTTAGAGGACTTTATTCTGCTCTAGAATATAACTGGCGTGGCTTTGCCAAGAGGGGGGAAAATCAAGAGAGAGAGAGAGGAACACGGGATCCCTCCAGGGCAATCTCTGTTGTCTGAAATTGACTTTATAGCAAAGAAATCGAAGATGAAAACGGTAAGGAAAGACTTCACCGATTCTTTGCCTTCATCTGATTTTTCCTGTCTCCCGTAGAAATGGTGCGTTCAGCTGTGGAGTCGGGGGTGGCGGCGGCGGCGGCGGCTGTTTCTAATGCACCAAACGAAGTGGATTTTGAATGATTTCCCAGCGAAAACCTTTGAGGTTGGGGGATTAAAGTGGGGGGAGGACAGTGGGGGTTGCCCGGATTTTCTGTGGCGAGGCAGCTTGATTTATTCAGTGTGCTCCCTAGCCGTGAAAACTTTAAAAAATCCAGCAAAGAAACTATTGGAGGGGGGAAAAAAAATAATGCGAAGGGGTTTGAAGGTTGTCGATTTGATTTTAATGCACTGGCTTTGCTCGTGGCACATCAAGTCCATTATCTGGTGGTGGTGGCGGCGGCACACTATACAAATGGGGGAGACAAGTGCATACTTTTTTTGTGCCTGGACTCAAAGGGGTCGCATTGATTTGATAGCTGGAGCCCGGATGCTCGCCTGCAGGACAGAGGGGGAGAGAGGGAGAGACGTTAAGCTTTTTAAGAGGCTAATGGTAGAGAGGGAAGAGAGCAGCTTTGATTTACTCCGAGACGCGGGGGGGTTTGCTAGACCCGTCGTAACCCTCGCGGAGCCTATAGAATCGATGCGTGTCTGTCCAAAGGGCTTGGGGGGGCAAAGGTGTGCGGCTGGAGGGGGCGCCGGGGGGAGCCGCTGGAGTCGTGCTCCCTGCGAAATGTGTGTCCAGTCCCTTGTCTTCGCTGGCTTCTCTTCATTGTTTTACAAGAGGGGAGCAAGGGAGTCAGTCCCAGACTCCTGTTTTTATTTGGACTGCCTTTGCAACGCGTTTGGGCCCCGTGCCAAGTGTCTGGGTCACACGCGTTTTATCCAAATAGATTTAGCGCTGCTGTCTGGAAATGGGCTGCTGGATGTTAACTTTAGGATCCGCTCCACCAGAAGAGCGGGACTCTTCCCTCCGGTTGGATTTGTTGGACGGGGAGGGGGGCGCGAAAGGGAAAGAGGCGGCGGGGGGGGGCTTTTGTTCTTTAGAGTTTTCTCCAAGCCGGGGCGGGGGGGGAGGTATAAAAAGTTCTTTTGTACTCAGAAGGAGTTTGTGTACGTGTGTGTGTGGGGGGGTCTGGTTTGAAATTTTTTTTTTTTTTTAGGTAGTCTGGACTTGGAGCAGTAAAAAATGACAGCTGATCCCCTGGAAAGTAGAGGGGGGAGAAGGGCGGTGCAAAGTTTTGCAGATAACTGGAGTTTGCCCTCCTCCCCGCCCCCCCTTCTTCACCACCCAGGTGGCAGCTGATCTGGCGGGTTGCACCGGGAGAGACCGACGGCCAGGACGAAGCAACGGTTTTATTCATGTTTTTGTTTCTTTGGAAGGCTGCAGCCTTCGGCATAGTCGGCGTGCTTACTTGGGAGGAATCCCATTAAACTCAGTGGAACTTTCCCATAAGCATGCAGCGGGCTGAGATAACCCTCTCCGTTCCCTTTTGTGTTACCTCTTGCCATATGATCTAAATCTAAAAAAAGTGGGGGGAGGGAAGGAAGCCCCCACCTCCAACAGTCCCCACGACCTCCAGCTCCTCATTTTTTAAGGGTCTTTTTGCTTAAAGGCAACGTGCTTTTCCAATAAGCTTTTTGAATGAAGCAATTGGTGTCTGTGGAACACTCCCGGGCAACCCTACCACAAAACACACAGGCCGTTTCCGCACTAGGCTGTTACAGCGCTATTATTCCACTTCCAACATCCTATGGAATCCTGGGGTTTGCACTTTAGGACCTCAGGATTCGATAGGATGCAAACCCCAGGATTCCATAGGATATTGGAAGTGGAATAATCGCGCTGTAACAGCCTAGTGCTGAACCACAGACACCAACTCCCCCCCAACCTGCGTGGAGGAGTGAAGTGCCGTAAAACCCACTACCTGGCCTTGATCCGGATCTAAGGTGCCCCCCGCTCCCCTCCAGCTTGGATTATTGGCGCAACTTCACGTAGCCGCCCCGGAGGTCCCACCCGCTACTGCTCGGGAGGCTCGTCCATTCAAGCCGCGGCTCTCGGTCGGGCCCGGCGCCCTCGTAGCCGGAGGAGGCTGCTCTGGGGCTCGCTTGGGAGCAGCCCGGAGCCGTGGGGGTGGGGGTGGGGCTGGCTTCCCTTCTCCCTTCCCCCCTCCCGCCCCCGGCGCTCTGTCAATATGGAACCAGAAGCGTTGGCCGAGGAGTCTCTTCGCCTCTTCCCCAGCGGCGTAACTGCGAGGCACCCGTGTGCATTTTAACCCGGAGGCCGTTCGAAAGCCTTTGCACTGCAGACATTTACACGCTAACAGTCCCGGAGGTGGAGGGAATACGCCGGGCAGGCGGCAAAATTATTTTGGCTTCTTTGCAGGCGGCTTCTCCCTTTTTGCTCTGGTTCCAGAGATAGCGCGTAGTGGAGTCAGCCCCCCCCCCCAATCTGGGCAAGCGGGGTGTATTTGCAGGCATTTGCTGCGGCTTAAGGCCAGGCCATTAGCGAGCCACAGGTGCTGCCGGGAGACGCTTGCGGGGAGATGGATGGTGAGCAGGAGAGGGAGAAGTGGTGGCGGGGAAATCCAATCGGTTCCGTTTCGCTCCTGCTGCTGCTTTTGGAGACCGTCCCAGGGCCGGTGGTGCTGGTGGTGGCGACTGCGCTGCGGGCACTGTACGGTTGCCAGCTGGGAGAGAAGGACGGGAGGCCGCTTGGGGGAGACTGTTGCTTCTACCTGCTTGCCTGAAGACTTTAGGAGTAGAAAGCGCCCCTGAGGCCGGGTGGCTTGGAAGGGCCCCTCGGGCCTTCCTTTGAGCCAGGGTCCAGGTCCAAAAAACCCTGTTTTCCGGACGGAGAAACTTCTAGTCTCATGAACAAGAAATATTGTTTCTGTCCATGTGCAGAGTGCCTTCCTCTCACCATGGAACATTTCTCTCCTCTTTTCTCCCTTCCTCCTCCCCAAGGCCAAGTTAAAGATTAACTATTAAGAAGTAGTAATCCAGAGGCAGTCGCACAATACCTTCCTTCATTAGGACTTACCACAAAATGTCAGGAAAGATTACAGAACAAAAGAAGGCAGGACAAAGTAGGAAATTAAATTTTACTCCTAAGTCAGCGGTTGCTGAGATAAATATAGGAGGAGTCATGCAGACATAATTGGATTAGTCCTACTTGGTGCAGTAGGGCTATATCCAAGAATATAGGCGGTGATGATGGTCCAGGGATGAAGAGTACCTCAAGCCTCCTCTGCTTGGCTTGTAATCCTTCTAAAATAGGTACTCCTCAGAAGGAAACTGAGGTGAATGTCAGTGTAACTGTATCATGTCCTCACCCCTGCTAATATATTTATAGCATTTTAATTGTAGCATATTGAGGGAGAAGAAAGGCAGGTTTGTGCTATTCAGGAAAAGGCTGCTAAACCAATCACTTGCACCTCCACAGAGTTCCCCTGTGCGCTATTTATTGCCTCTTTTCTTCACCTTGGTTTTACTGTTCCAGAGTGGCTTTTTCCATTAGGTGCATGACGATTGGATTTACATATGTGTTAAATATTAATCCAAGGTGAACGGTTTTGCTGCACACAGTGCTTTTAAAAAAAAAAAACCTGTGCATTTTTCTTAGAACTAGCAAAAACACAGTCTGTCACTCCAGTCCTTACCCCATGTGATACTACAAAGAGTTTGTACATCATAAGATTAGTTCCCAGCATCAGTTCAAAGAGATCCACATCCTCCTCTTTTATCATACAAATCTAGGTATGATATCACCTGCAGGTCACATGCAGCCCTTGAGAGATATTTGTGTTCCCTCACCAGATGTGCCTCCCAGGTGTCCCTACAGCAAAGTTCATCAGGTAATGTGATGCTGACAGTGGGCAGCAAAAGTGTCACTGTTCTTACTGGTGCTGCACTTTCTCTTCTATTCTTGTCCTGCCCTCCCACCAATTTAAAAATGTTCCTCTGAAGGTGCTACTTGTAGCCTCCTTAATGTTCCCCTCTGTTGCATCTCTTGTTATTCATCACTCCACTTCTAGAAAACCATGAGAGACACTGTGATCTTCTGTTATAGGGCCTTATGGTGCAAGGAGATGCTCTGTCACTTGCCGGCTTCATGTCTTGGTCAGTATCATGAGGTGGGGGTGGGGGTGGTTAATGACGTGAGTAGAAATTGTCTCTGGTTTTTCTCTGAACACAAAAAAAATTCTGATGGTGCTGCCTCAACATTTTAGCAGGAAAGTGACCCTTTTGTGATGCTAAAGCCATGGTGGCATTTTATGATCTTCCAAATGTTGCTGGACTGTAGCTCCCAGCATTCCTGACCATTGGCTGTGCAAAAACATCCAGAGGGTTGTACACTTCCCTCTGCCTAGCATCACATTTCCTGGCCACTCTACAAGGCTGCAGTCCTTAACACCAATTTAGTCCATGGTGTCTGAGAGTTGTAAGAGCATTGTTTCATCCCTTTTAGAGGGAGGTGAGCTGAGCTGTCCAATGCTTTGCTGCTTCTTTTCTGTAGGGTGCCATGAAGACTGCCACAGTGCAAGCCTCTTTTTGCCGGAATAGCTACCAAAAGGTTAAGGCTTGTAAGTCTCATGGATGAATCTACAGAATGCCAAGTGGGACATGCTTTGTGCTGTGTTTTATTTGTATGCATGTGAGTCACTTTAATTGCTTTGGGGTTCAGTTCACAGTTCACTTACTCTGGTACAGACCCATATACTTGAATGTAAATACTCTGGAATAAATAGGTTGTGAATGGTATTTTCACTTGAACTAGAAATAGTTCAGAAATAAACTATTTGAGGTGTTGAAAAATGTACCTTCTTTAGTTTATAACGGTATTCAAACATGGAAGGAGTTAAAGTCAGGCAGAATGTAGATCAAAGACATGTAAAATGAAGATATTTATGTCTGAAGAATAAAGCAGATGTATCTAAAAACAAACTTAATTAACTGCTGGAACACTTTTGCTAGTGTGTATACATGTTTAGTTGTATCTGCACATAAACCTGTTGCACATGTACAAATACTTGTTCAATAAAAGTAAATTAGGCATGCTGGTATAGGTCTGCTGATGCAAGAATTACTGAATGCACTTCTGTGGCTCTATGTATGAAGAGAACCAGACTGCATAGTAATTTAAAAGTCCCTGTTGGTATTAAAATGTATGAATGAAAACACTGATAAATCAAACTAAGCCCAACACCTGCAAATTTGACATAGCCAAAATTATGCCACCTGCTTGCAAAATAATATCCTTTGGGCCAGAAATGTCTGTGCCTCACAGAGGGACTGAGCTTGTTTTATGTAGAATAAGAACATGTGTGAGGTACAGACTGTAGCATAGCTTTAATGTATTAACATAATGTGTTATGAGAAGCTATTAGAGATAGCATTTGAGGTATGTTTTTAGTCTACAAAATGATAGTCACAGCTCCAAACTCCTTTTGAGAACAAGGGAAACCATCTCTCTGATCTCAAGACTACTTTGATGTATCTAACTTTGCCAAGTGTGAGTGAGGAATCATGGAGTCATAAAGACAGAAGTATCCACAAGGGTCATCTGGTTCTGCCCTCTGCCATGCACGAGTACACAACCAAAGCACTCCTGAGAGATGGCTATCCAGCCTTTGTTTAAAGACACTCCCCCAAAGACAGTGTATTCTACTGTTTAATCTCTTTTCTTGTAATATGAATCCATTGGTATGTGTTCTAATCTTTGAAAAAGTAGAAACCTAACATGCTGTTCTAATCCATCTTCTACATGGCATCCTTTAGATATTTACAGATGGCTGTCATGTCAACTCTCAGTTTTCTTTTCTCCACGCTAAGCATATCCAGCTCCCTAAGCTATTCATGTAGCCAACCAGAAGTAACTGGACTGCAAGTCCCAGGAGTCTTCACAATTAACCATGCTGGCTAGTCTTCATGGGAGCTGCTGTTCAATAACAGATGAAGGGCTGCATAGTTTTCAACCTTTGCTTTAAGCCTGTGAATATATTTCACACTTGAAACATTTCTGCAAAGTGAGATTGGTATAGCAACTTCTTAATTAGAAAAACAATTCAAGTATTGCACATTGGATGAGAATAACAAGAATAAGAACAAATGTCATGGATTGAAAAAACTAGCATTGCTAAAATTTTACTGTAAGGGGTTTTCAAACAGAGGTGTTATAACTTTTGTCTTGATTCAAAACTCAGTGGATGAAGTTCATTTTTGCCAACGTAGTGCAATTAATGTTAGTGTAACCTTTTTCAGTTTAAGTTGATTATGGATTAGCTGCTTTTCTCACTTAGTACAGTAGTCCCATTTATAACATGAGGGATCCATTCTGGGATCCAGTGAATTATGCAGTTTTTGTGTATAATATGCAACCTTTAACCTAATTGAACAAAGAAGGCATTTTAGCTGCCAAAAACAGTCAGCATTGATCTTCTGGTGTGTCAGAAGAGGAAACTTCACTAATTTCAATAGCAAGCACAAGTTA
Source organism: Ctenosaura bakeri (assembly GCA_948474755.1). Classification (NCBI taxonomy): domain Eukaryota; kingdom Metazoa; phylum Chordata; class Lepidosauria; order Squamata; family Iguanidae; genus Ctenosaura; species Ctenosaura bakeri. Next base: position 365,649 of record CAOLHI010001361.1, read on the forward strand.
GCAGCACTCAGGAGTAACAGATACTGCAGCCAGTGCTGTGCGGGCAGCACAACGCTGTGCGGGCAGCACAATGCAGCGGCACCAAGGAGCACTGGATACTGTGAGCAGTGCTGCATAAGCAGCACAATCAGCAGCAGCCAGGTCCACCAGATCCTGCAAACTGCATGAGGCAGCAGCACCAGGTGTACCAGATACTGTGAGAAGAGCTTGTAGTATGAAGAAGTAGCAGCCAAGAGCGCCAGATACCATGATAAGAACTTGCAGCACGGGGCAGCAGCAGCTGCCAGATACCATGAGCATCACTGAATGCCAGGGTATAATTGAAACTGCATAAAATAAACTCACTTTAAACATAGGGCTACTGTACAGACAAAGCTGTTGCGCAAAATCTAGAGCAGGTTTCTGGAATGTGGTGGCTTCTAGATGTGTTGGAGCATGCCTTTCATTGTCTCCAGCTGTTTTGGTTTCATGACACATTGGCCTTTGTGTCTTTCCAGGGAGCTAAACTCACATCTGAGCCACATTTTCATGTAAATTACATCTTGAACTTTATTCATAACAGAACTTGAACAGCAGCTAATAAACTCAGGAAATCAGACACTTCACTGTAAAGAAGGATGAACAGAAGGTGAAGCAGATTGTGATAAAAGACATGATATGGATGAAATGAGAAGACATTACAAGACTGCACCTTTTAAGCTGCAATCCAGAATGGATGCAGAGAACCATGCCAGAGGGGAGTTCTGTTCAAAGCCATGTGATTCCCACGCTAGTCTAAACAAGACAAACTTAGGAACAACAAATGAAAGAATAATGCAAGGCAAACAGACCTAGGGACCCCAAGACTGTTTTTAATTTGGGATAGTAGCTTACAACTAACAGATAGGTTGTGAAGAATTTTGGAGATTTTTAAAAAACATCTGGTTGTTTAATGAGCTAAGTAAACATATCAGCGATCATATTCTATTCAGTTTTGTTAAAATGAGTATTATCGTCATACATACAATTTAGTGATAGTAATAATGGTTTGAGTATACTAACCAAAACAGTTACAGTGGGATTACCAGGAAGGAGATAACAAAGTAATAAATGAAACACTACAAAGTTTGTTAAAATGTAACATTAAAATATTTAGAAGGGAATTATATAACCTGTTAAATGACTCAAAATATGGTTATGTAGTCTGGTGTATTCTCACTTCCCAACACCACTACTTTAAGAGCAAAAACTGCAGAATTATAGTAGACGTGTTTACCATAATCTCTAATCTTGCATCCCTGCCAGAACTATGTCAATTTTATTTTTCTTATTTAGGGCCAATAGAGGTGATTTTTAGTGCCCATTGGAAAAGATCCTTTAGATATATCATTTTCATTCTTGGAGTAGGTGCCCAAAATTAGGAGTTTGTTGTATGTAATACCACATAATTAGCATTAATATTTGGCATGTGTAATGTGTAATTTTATAGTAATTTGACAATGTTCAGTTTTTATGTTAACTATGCTATTTTTTAGTATATTATTCTGATAGCATGAGAACTGGGGGGTTTGGCCCCCAGTAGCAGCAAACTGGCAAAAATAAATAAATGATACTGACATAGTTTATTCAGAAGTAATTCCCCTCACATTACTTTCAGTGGTGCTTTCTACCACATAAGCATCTAATTTTGGTCTTGTTTTTTTCATAAGGTTAATGGTGAGTTTATTTCCCCCTCCCTTACTTCTGGAAGGACTCAGCAGTAGTAATATCCTTTTAATCTTTGCTAATAGCAATTAATCTGTATTGCTGTCTGTTGAAGTGCTGGTTAGCACTGTAGTGAAATGAAATCACCAGAAGATCACAGAACACAAGAGCAGTGACTTGATTGTCTAATGGGGATGGGTTACTCCATTACCCTTCTCATATTGCATGAGTGCAGTGGGAAGGTTTTTACTTTGTTCCAGGTGAATTGTCTACAGGTGCTGTGATGTTGTGGCTTGCTACATGCTTATGCAATGAAGAAACCTTTCAGATAACTAAAACAAAACAAAACAAAACAAAACCCTGATACTGCTGGATCAGCAATGGATCAGCAAAATAATAATTCCAGTCAGGTAGGAAAATACATAAAACAATGAAAAGCAGATTTTTTTGTCAATTGGAAATGGCAACCTTTATAATAGAAAAAAAGTACTTCTCAGCAATTTGTTGGACCACTATGTGAAATCCAGTGCAGACGCAAAGTTGCTTAGTAATAAGATAGCAACCATGACACCATTTAACTCAGGTCAAATTAAAATACATTGTGTTTAAAATATATGTTTAAAATTGTGTTGTGAAGATGATAACAGTGGAAGGATGATAACTCTGGAAAGTTGCTGTGATGTGTGTGACAGAGCCCAAAAGGAGGGTCAGAGATAAATAGTACCTGTTAAAAAGTACCTGTTCTCCATCCTGGGACTCCAATTTAGATCAACAGGTTTCAAAACTTTAATACTTCTCATTTTTGTCTGTGGCAGCGCTGGAAAGTGCTAGAGTTCAGGCTGGATGTATAACACTGAGTCAACTCTCATGTGCACACGGGTTATATAATAGTCTATAATTCCTACTCTCTTGAGAGCATACATTATGGTCTGCAATTATCACACATAATTGTAGTTTATCACTGCTACTGCCACGTAGATCTTGTGTTGATAGAGAGTAATTTTGATCCCATATGTGGCCCCTTAGCTCTTGCTTGTTTAGTTTTGTTGATGAATTGAAGAAAGCTGGGGCTTGCATTGTTGAAGGAGAATGTTCACAGCTGGATTTATGACTGACAGCAGGTGGGCTCTGATCATAAAGGGTGTTATAAAAATGTTAGGCATTGAACAACATAAAATAATGAACCTCACTAGTCCTTGTACCATACAATAGGTGAGTGTTCTGTACTTTTAATGAGCTCTCTTTAGTATTTGTAAAATATTGAGGAAGGTGGTCCTATTCACTGAAGTTTTGATGCTATAGTAGATGGTTGGCTGCATGTGGAGAGGGTTCCCCTGGAGAGATTTTATGGAGAATATTGTGTGTGCATCTGCAAGGACTAAGAAGGATATGTGCACATAAAGTCTGAAAATGTATTGCAGTTTTCACAGCTATGAGTTTACTCATTTAAGGTTAATGGATAGGATCTCAGCTGGATATCTTTCTTGTCTCTTCTGAGTGAATTGAACAGATACAGATGTTTCTGTTTCTGAGCTTTTTAAAAGGGATTGGTTAAATATAGAAACAAATAAATACCTTTATGGTTGTTCACATGAATGGTAATGTAGTAGAAGATAGGGTTTGTCTCGGGATTCATGCTTCTGCCTGTCTTTCTTGTAACACCACAAACCTGGCCATCCAGCCTGTTGGTGGAACAACACAAAGATGCACGTAAGGGACTAGATGGGAATAGCCTTGCCAAGTGCAAAGTACCACAGTGATGCTAACTTTTACTTTGCCAATCATAGAGGCTTCATCTATCACTCAGTACTAGCACACAGAATCATTTTTATATAAAGATGGACTCAAAGGAATAGATTCAAATAAGGATTTTATTTTTTGAGTCCATATCCCTGCGGAAAAGTTAGAATGCCCAAAGGTGAAAGTCTAAAGATGCAGGAAATACTGGACACATGGAGCCAGCAGCATGTCTTGACATTTGCTGTAGCCTTGAGCATGAACGCAGGTGTAGAAGAAGAGGCTGTACCCCCCCTTTTTTCCAGGAGTATCTTCAGGAGCCTCAGAAACATTTCAGGAGTTAGGTTTCACAACTTAGTGGAGGCAAACAGTTGCAGTTTGTGAAATGGATGCAACTCTGCATTTGACATTCCAGTCAGCTGAGTGGTAGTTGGAGACAACTAAATTGTTTCTGAACCTATAATTCCAGTCTGATGGGAAAAATATGAGAGTTAAGCAAAGGATTCCAGATGCGAATAGCTACTTACCTGTAATTATTTTTTGTTACCTTGCTGGTATCTTAAGGCTTATAGTAACTACTTCATAAAAATTCATAAAACAAAATCTCTCTCTCTCTTCCCTTCCCTTCTCTCCTCTTTTTTACATCTCTGGCTATTGAGTATAATTATTTTGAGAGAGATCTATTTTCAAATAAATATGACTAAGGTTGTCTTCGATCCAAGATTGCAGCCCTGTAGACACTTAATTTGGATTTAATACCTGTTCATTGCACTGGGATTCTTACCAAGAAAATATGCATAATTTCAGGCTGCTCATTCTCTGTATATTGCCTGAGCTACAAACAAAGTTTCAGAAATGGGCCTCGTTCTATTTTTTTTGAGTAAGGTAGGATTTCTTTTTTCTTTGTCTTGACTTCTGTCATTACTCACATACAGTATGCCTTCTGTATATGTAGGGAAGGGGTACCATTCCAGGAACCCCCGTATAAAGCAAAAAATATGAAGTGATGCATCCCATTATAGTCAATGGATGCAGCAGGTACATACCCAACTAAAATAGGATGTAATGCTTCATGCAACCTTGCATTTGTGTGCGCAGATTGTAGTAAGGAAAAGACCACTGTATCTGTCTGTGCCTGTGCAGAGTAGGTCATCAGAACCTTTTAGATCTGGGGTTCATCTGATATGAGAGGGTGGCAATCTTCCTAGAGTGCCAAAGACCTGTACCATATTTGTACCTGTTGGCTACAGCTATTTATTTCCTGGAAACTCATTATATACTGGCAGATGATGGCCTGTGGTCCAGCACTGGTCCACCGAGAACAACTTTGAGAAGCACTGTTCTTGATAGCTTAGATCAGTGATCCTTAACCTTTTCTTTATCAGGGACCCTATGTAAATATAATTTGTTGCTGGGGACCCCCAAGGCTTAACTCAAGATTTAAATATTTAAATGTAGATTGAAATATTCAAATATTTATTTAAAGTTGCTCATCAGAGGTCTTCCAAATTTGAAGAGAAGGGAGAAATAAATAAATGCGCACATTCCTGTTAGAGTCTTCTCTCCACATTTGTGGGTTTGACCTTTGCAAATCTAATTATTCACGAGTGTGCATGCCTTCCCCCCATTCTCCTCCTCCCATTCCCATGCATTTTGCCTCTGCATGGAGAACTCGCACCAAGATAAAACACAAGAGAAGAGGGAGGAAGTCTCATGAGAGCCTTCCTTTCCCCCTCTGGAACTCCCCCCTTCCCATTTCCCATGCAAAACAGAAGGGAATAGGTGAGAGGAGATTTGCATGAGCCTTCCTTTCCCTTTCTAGAGCTCCCCCTCCCATTCTATACATTTTGCTTCTGTGCAGAGAACTCACGCCAAGGCAAAATGGAACGGAATGGGGGTGCTAACCCTTTTTCCCTCTTCAGAGTTCCCCACTTCCTATTCCCATGCAGGGGGATAGCTTGTGTAAGCCTCCCTTCCCCCATCAGGAGCTCCCCCTCCCATTCCTGTGCATTTTGCCCCCCCACAGAGAACTCACACCAAGGCAAAACAGAAGGGAGTGGGGGAAGTTGCTTGAGGTTTTTCTATTTTGGTAAGGGTTCTGTGCCCTGCACCCTCCTGAAAGTGGAGGGACCACTGCACTATACTCAGTGGGAGGGGAGGCCTGTGTCTTTGGAGGTTTCACCTCTATCAAAGAAGCACTCCCCACTCCCAAGAGAAAGGAGACCAACTCACAACAGGTGTCTGTTGTAGAACCTGATGCCACTCACTTGCTCATCTGACCAGGCGAGCAAGTGGGCAAAGAGCTAGCCACAGCTCCAAAGAGCAGCAGCTAAAGCAGCACCCTGGCCAAGATGAAAGTATAAAAAGGAAGAAGCATAGTTGTTTTGTGCTAGTGATCTTCCATCATGCTTTGTGCCGCACATTGCCCACTCCCAAATCCTGGCCTGGACTCTTCATCCATACTAACAATGGTACTCCTTCACAGAGGAAGGCAAGGCTTACCTAGGTCAAGTGTGGGCAAGTGGTAAGATGGAGCTTGGGCACTTCTTCAGGTTGGATTGATATCACTAACCATTAGGGGGTAACAGAATACCATTCCCAATATTCTTAGCGCCATTGGTTGCTAAGCTTCCCCCTTCCCCAATCTGAAATTTTATTGGGCAGTTTCATTCCAGCAGCTTTGGCTATGTTCCTATGAGATGGAGGTTTGTGGCAGTGTCTTTTCCTGCTCATGCAGCTTGGCCAGCTCATGCCATTGGTAAGTGCTTCAGAGACATCCTCAATCTTCCTATCAGTTCTTATTCTGGTCCCATGTTTGGGAGGTGTTTCTGCCAGTGTTGACCAGCAGGTCTTCACGGACCCCCTTGGAGGGCTTCTGCCTTAGATTATTGACTGGGAACTGCTCAGTGTACACCCACTACTTTTTTTAATTATAATGTGTTTTATTTTAGGTTTTAAACATAAAATATTAAACCACATTACATATTACAAGTTACACATTACAATGCATTACAATATTTTTAATCCCAGGCTCCCCACCCACCCTCTCTCAATCCCCATCGATGGCTTAAAAGGGAAAATTTTAGTAACCATTACCCAAAATGTGGAATATTTTATCAGTTGTTTCTGTTACTACTTTGTACCACTTTTCTCCTCAAAAATGAATGAAAGAGATGAAAGAAAGACATAGACAGGAGGTCTAAGTTTAGGGCATAGATATGTATAGCCTGAATGGAGACACAGAGAAAGGTCTTTCACATGTGCCTAAGCAGACATGGGTTAGATATGGATGGGATGTACAAAAAAGTCTCCCCAGCTGATTTGAGAGAACGAATGAGATCATATGGATCTAGACATTCATTCGCTCCTTGGCTCTGGTGAGAAAGCTGCTGGTAATTCTAAATATGTTCTGGCAATAGAAAGACTGCTCCCCTGTACATTTATTTCCTGCATTTTTTTTTCTGATGGGCTGACATATGTTTGACTTGAAACCATGGCATTTCTGTTGAGAAAGGTTTTTTTGGTATCATTTTACTTAATTGTTATAACATTTCCATTGTTTTATTTTGACTAGAACTAGATGCACGTTTTCAGGTCTGAAGCAGCTGTTGTGTATTAGCACAAAATATTTGGAGAGCAGCATTTTGAGAAAAACAAAACAAAATTACAGTTTTTATGTTATATAGAGGCCAAGAGTTTATAATGTGGCCATCTCTTAGATATTTTTAAATGCATACTTGTCATTGCAAATATACCAAACTTCATGTGAAATACTTTTGATAACATTTATAGCATCATGGTTTTTTAATGAAATATATAATTTGAAATGCTGAACTCAGTTTTCTGCTACCAGCAGCCAAAAGGAAGTCTGCCTGAATAAAACATGCAAGTTATGCTATTGTAAAACAGAACTAAATATTTGTTGTGAGAGTAGAAAGTATGTCGTTTTTTTGCTAGAACATGCAATATTTTGTTTGTACAGGGTTTTCTAAAAAAACCCCACAAATTTTGCTATTTTCTTCACTGATAAAACACAACTGAAATAGGAATGAAAAATATATATACCAAGGCATAAATGTAGGTAGGATTTGCTAAAGGTGAACATGGTACAGGACTGCCTTGTGGATTAATTTGGTGCCAGAGAGAATGGAATTAGTGTGTTAATTACTATCAAGATGGCATTCTGTCTGTATTCTGCTTCATGAGAAGAACTACTATAGTTATTTTCAATATTCCCTTCCTTTGTCGCTCTCATTCACAGTCATGCTCTGTGTGTATTGTCTTTCCTCACATTTTTGCTCCAAAATTCATCTCATGAAGAAGCTAACCTTTATAAGAAATGTGGCCTTTTCTGTGGCACCAGTGATGGTCTGGGACTCTCCCAAGAATGATCTGTATACCTCTGTTCTGGTTTGACACTCAAGGCAAAAATTCTGTCTGCTACTGCAGGCTGTTTTGTAACTTGAAGCCTAAGAAGGGTAGTAGACTCTCCTTTTGATGTCTTTAAACAGACATTGGGTGGGCATCTTTCAGGAGTGGTTGTATATTTCTGCATGGCAGGGGACTGGACCAAATGGCCCTTGAGGCACCTTCCAACTGTTAAGATTTTATTATTCTGTATGCATTGTTTCCACTCAAGAAATATGAAGAGTTGGATGTTGTCTTGTGGAGAGAGGGAGACTGGAGGCATAGCTGGAGGATGACAGGAACTGGCCAGGCTACATCTGTGAGGGAGGGAGGAGGGAGAGGCAAAAGAATAGAAATGGCTGGCAGAACAACAGTGTACTGGTTCTTCGTGTCAAGAGTAGCATCTATTCTGTTGACCTAGAACAAGTCTTTACTAGCTTCTTGAAAGTTCTGGGGGACATAGGGAATGTTGGAAGACCAATAGGCTAAGTCTAAAGTGTGTCCAATAAGGAAAGTCACCCCTTTCTTTCACATTTTTATTTCTGTCAGTTTTTCCTCATGGCTTGTGTTTGGAATTATTGAATTATATTGGATAGTTCAAACAAAATTAATGCTAAAAAATAGACTGGTGCAAACCTACCTATACATGCCCAAGGATGTTGATGTTTTGGTTGCTTGTCTGGGATTTAATTAAACTGATTTACTGTATTATCTGTGCTTTTCAGGTAAAGAAGTGGACAACATTTGTTTGCCATTCACTTTAGCTCCTCATTGAGATGTGAAGGAATGATTTTTTAATTTGCTTTGGACTGAAAATGTCTGCAGACATAGAAAGAAAAGCATATTTGCAAATCAACTATCAAGGAGTGGAACCACAAATAGCTAATCCTGAAGAAATATAATAAATCCTGGTTATGGTGCAGTGCTGGAGTGGAGATAAAGCTATAGCACATAGGTAGTCCACTTCTTCTAAATTATGGAAATTTTGTGGAAGACGTTGACCTGGATTTTGTGCTTAATTATGGTTTTGTCAGAATTTCACAGTGACAACACGTTTTCATATAGTTCTCAAGGTAGGGATCTATCTTCTAAGCTAATGTTTTTGACACTTATTTCAGTAAATCAGTTTTCCTTAAGATTAATATTAATGATATGTTGTAAAAGGCTACAGGTGTATGATTTTCGGTTACTCTCTGGGGGAGCAGAACATATATGTATATGTGTGTGCTTCTTTTATCAGCAATTTAGAAGTCATTATTTTAGTATGATACTTTATAACAATTCTCCAATTTTAAATGATTGTTTAAGCAATTGAAATAATTTGTGTACCCCAGAACCTATTTTCAGATACATGCTTTTTGCATGTTCATTAAAGATGTGAAAGATTTAGAACTTCATCCAGAGTCCTACATACATTGAATATATATGCTGAGCTCCTCTGTATGCTGTTTCACTCATTAATTGAAAAGAAATAGCAGATTTGCACACGCCAAGAAATAGACAGATCTGTTTCTTTCACTGAAATTTGTTTAAGAATCCTTTTTCAATATGGAGAGCTATACATGAATTGTACAGTGTCCACAACTAAACAGTGATTTAGAGCATTAATCTGTAATAGTTACACCGTGTGCCCTCCATATATGTAGGGGTTCCTTTCCAGAAACCCCTGCAAATAGCAGATTTGGAAATGCAAATGTGTGCACAGATGCTTGTCAGCATGTCTGTCTGCACATCGCAATTTTAGGTATAAGGACACAGGTGGTCCCACTGTACATACCTATACTCCTTTGAAATCAGTGGAGTTACTGATATTTTTCAGTATGTTAAAAATACACAAATTAAGTTTTTCCAAGCAAATTATGTTTTTGGTAGATGAATCACTTGTATCTTTTCAGTGGCCAGATTTAGCTGTTACAAATGTTATAGTGAAATAGGCAACATCTTATCCAATGTAAAATAGATGAGCAGAATTTTTATTAATTGCTCACGTATATTTCTGTTTTTAATAAATTTGATATTTTACTTAGTGATGGATCTGCTTTTATTAGATAAAAATGTGAATATATTCAGAAATAGTAAACGTAGATAATGTTGTACTACTGCTTCTTGTGTCCTGTTATATTTTCTTCTCTTTTATGCTCATTTCTTGGACTGATTTACCATGTGGTTTCAAAGAGGAATTCCTGTCTTACCTTGAACATTACCAACTAACAATTCCGATAAGGGTTGATCATAATGGAGCCTTCCTCAGCTTTACTGTGAAAAATACTAAGTCCACCAGGAGAAAGAAGAGGAATATTGAACATTATGACCAAGAACGGGCAGTTTCTAATTTATTTTTTAAACTTTCTGCCTATGGCAAGCACTTTCATTTAAACCTGACTCTCAACACAGATTTGGTATCCAAACACTTCACAGTAGAATACTGGGGGAAAGATGGACCTCAGTGGAAGCATGACTTTTTAGACAACTGTCATTACACGGGATATTTACATGGCGAGCATGGTACAACTAAAGTAGCATTAAGCAACTGCAATGGTCTGGTAAGTTGCAACTTATGTATTTTGGCATGCTGGTGTTCTTGTTTGTATAATTTCCAGAGAGAATCTGTGCCCACATTGTTTTTTCCACCATTACACTTCTTATTTGCTTCTAGGTATTTTGTTGCTCTGTTCTAATAACTTTATGATTGTAATCTAGAAAAAGTTAAGCATGCTTGCTTGGAAGTAAGCTTTATTGAAGGTAGTGGGACATGCTTCCATGTGAACATGACTCATTTTCCCTGAAACTGGCCTATGCCTTATAATGCTCTTGTATGCCCCAAACTTATTTTTTAGAAAATAACAACAGCAGAGAAAAATTGTGAAAAATATACCCTCCAACTGTTCTGTTTTGGCAAGGACAGTCCCAGTTAATACTCTGCACTTTCACTTTTTCAGCTCCTTTTCAGATGTACACCTTCTCTCACTTTCCCCTTTTGTCCTTGGCTTACTTCCATTAGTGCAAACTGAGCTCAAAGAGCAAAAGTAATTTGTGTTCAGTTAGCTCAGCAGTGGGGAGAAGGGAGGAAGTGTGGAACCTTGTTCTTCCCACTTGACTCAAGGAAAAGCAAATTGCAGGAGCCTCTCCTAGCTTTTTCCTTTTTTTTTCCTTCTCCTTAATAACTTTTTCCGTATGGACCACATACAGATGTTGCTTGGCTACATGGGTCCCAGTTTTCATCTGTGTAGTGTTAGAAAGTATGGCATAGCTGCATGTACTCTGCTAATATGTGAAAGTTGGAAGAAAATCCAGAAGACATTTTTATGAATGGACAATGCTAAATATTGTCTGTAAAATAACATATGAATTGATACTTCAAGCAGAAAGGTAATATTTTCCCAGGAACTCTGTATCCATTTCTTTCTGGTGGATATCAACTGCGTAGAGTTTGTTTCTCCTTTAGTTTCAACATCAAGGGAGGTAGTAACTATGCTCCAGAGAAATCAAAGATGCAATGAGTTTTGAAATACATATTTATGAATAACTTTTGAAAAGATGAATAATGAAGAGAATCTTTATTATAAATAAGTCAAATTTAGTGCTAATCAGAATTGTTAGATCATTGACCGCTTTATAGTGCAGTCCTATACAAGTGTACTCAAACCCGTAGAGTTAAAGGAGGTTTACAGCCAATTGAATGGATATTATAGGTTCATGAGAACATCCCTTTGTTGGGTAATTTGAATCATGTCTACCATTAGAAGTAGAAATTGATGGAGGGTAATGACTTCATCAGCTTATATTTAGAAAATAGATCAGTGGATTGATGACAAACCTGGTAGTGAAGGTAAGGTACTTTCTGAGATGATCCATGCTGCTCTTGAACTAGAAAGGGTAAGAAATTATAGAGGTCTCAAGTTTGACTAGTGACTTCAAGCAAACAGTTTTCCCCACTTGTAGACTTGGAATTAATTTTTATTGGCTAGTTTATCCAATTATACAGTATATTTTAGTAAACTGTTTATTGTTTAAGTCAGGAGGAGGAATACTTTGTAATGATTTGCCCTAGTAGTAGTGTAACATCTTTTCTGTTTTCATTAAAAATGCAATGTTCCAGCCCATTTTAGACAAGGAGATTCATAAGGTTCTTCTGTAGGCATCTTCAGTAGGAAAATTGCCTGTCTAGTGAATCCAGTGTCCTTTAATGATGATGATCTAATCTTTAACTGATAAAATTTTTTCCTCCTCTGCATTCTCTTCTGTTTTCTTCAGTTAACCATACTCACACCCATTACTCCTAAGTAGTGAACAGACGGAGAACATACATTGAAGCTATAGCACATGCTTTTTACTGGTACATTTTTCACAGGAGTGGGCAAAGTGTGGATACCCCTGTTCAAAGGGCTTATGCAGACTCAGTGTGTTGTACTGGTTAGAGTGCTGGACTAAGATAGGGTGTTCAAATCTCCAGTTGGGCATGAAGTTCACTGGGTGACCTTGAGCAATTGCTGTTTCTTAGCCTAACCTACCTGATAATGTTCTTGTGAGACTTAAGGCAGAGGTGAAGGGAGACCTATGTATTTGTTCTTTTTGTTCCATCTCAGCGGTTCAGATCCCTTTTTGGATGGCAAGAAGGAGCGGAACTTTCTTGCTCATTTGCCCACATAAGCCCAAACTTTTAATATTATCTGTTCAGATCTATGCATGTCTGCTCTTGACCTGCCCCTTGAATATTTTCAAAGCTAACTGGTCAGTTCTCAGAGCTAGTAAAATCATACTGCTGTTTGTTTCTGCATGTAACTAAACACTGTGGGCTGTTTGTCCCAAACAATGAGTACATTTGATGCAAATGTTGAGACCACTGGGGCTGACACATGTGAAAGTGTGCCCATAGTACTGTTTGGATTGTTCATTTTCATCTGCCAGAAAATATTTTATTGTTCTATAAAGACAATTGACTGTCACTGGGTATCAGTTGTTCTTAGGTGTCTTAAAGCTGCATTAATGTTTCAGAAAAAGTGTTGTGATAGGAATTCCCCTGTGTTAAAAAGGGGTTTGCCTCTTTTGTTGAACTGGTTTTGATTCCCGTCATCAGCAGTCAGGTTTTCTCTGCGATATTTAGGATATTTTCTCTGGAAGTGCTATCAACCAGCGGTAAATTATCACAGCACCTTTTTCAGATTTGAGAGACTGTGCTTCTTCTTAATTTTATATATGGTTTTACGGAGTTTTGAAAATCTTAGGGCCTGTGACTTAACAGAGGCCTGGATTATTTGCTATAGCTAGTTTTGGAAAGGAAGAAGAGAAATAAGAGTCTATTTTTGTTCTTAGAGTACAGTTCTAACGTTAGCCAAATCCAAAGTATTCACATGAGGCTTGTATTAGCCAAGTGGAATGGTTGACTTTTTTCTTTTGAAGAATGTACTCCAGTTCTCTATTGCATACTGCTTTTGAAACTTGCCTCAGTTGCAAAAGCATTTAGCTATATGCTATACAGGGAGGAAGGAGTATTCAAGAAAAAAAAATTTAAAGTTCGGTTGAACTCAGAGAATTAGTTTAATAACTTTTTGGATCCTAGTCTTTGTTCATAACTGGAGATGGAACAAATGTGATGTGTGGACAGTGGCACATTAGATATATAGACTTAGATATAGAAAGATTTGTGTTTAGAACCTTCTTCTGTCATAAAACTCAGTGAGTTGCATTGGACAAATCACCCTCTCAGCCTAAACATCCTAGTTATTGTTGTAACAAAATACAGTGATTCTATGTACACTGCCTGGTGGAAGGATGGAAGAGGTGTGTGTTTGCATATGTGGGTGGGTGTGTAAATAAAGAACAAGTCTATACATACGTATTAAATAACACAGATGCCCACAAATAAAACACATTGCTGCTTTCACACATTTGTTCTTAACTTATTTTTAATTGAAAAAACTTTTGAAGATCATTTCAAAGGTTAAAATTTATGAAATTTTAGGAAGGAAAAATCATAGACCATGGCATAGAGGTATACTTAGTTTTTCTCACTACAGCACAGCTACTAACTAATTAGTCTTTCAAGCAAAGTCATGTTTTACTTCCTTAGGCCAATATACTGTGCTGACAGAATACTTCTGGGTCTCAGTTTTCTGAAAGTGTGTGTGGAGAGGTAAGTATTCTTGTTCTTTGAATGCAGCAATACCACCATTATGCTTTAAAATTTTGGTATATTCTTCTAAATAAACAAAATGAATAAAAATTAAGCGGGGACTCAGGGACAAACCAAAGGAGATATGTGAGGATTGCAATGATCCAGAGGATTTGAAGACGTTGAACCCAGCTATGCTTAACACCACCAGGAGGATGTCTATAAAGAAACTGAAGTGATCCCCTTTTGAAGTTTTTTCCCCCTAAATCAGAAGTGTGTTTGTACAGAGAAGCAACAAGAAGAATTAAGAAATGACATTAAATATAATAGAGTATTAATTGGCACAAATTACCGGTCTGGATGAGGTCTGCTTTATGTTTAGTTTAATTGGTTTTAACATGCTTTGTGTTACAGTATAGGTCAGAATACTTTTTTTAAAATCATAAATATATTCAGGCAGCTTCCATATGGCAGCCATTTTGTATAAAGAAGAACAGTGCATGAGTTGAGGTCATTCTCTTTTTGATGATAGCTGTAGATTGTCAGAACTTCTTCATGGTCTTTGACTCACACAAATGGGTTGTCGTTTGGAACCCTGTAGAGCTATCATGGAAGCATTTTGGTGGTAGTCCCTCCTCCCTGGTTCCCATTCAGACCCTCAGTTTCTTTTCCTCTGCCACAGCAGCAGCAGCAGCGAAGGAACAGTTAGTGAGCCTATTTGGTTTTGTCTTATGATGTTGGTATATTTTGCTTAGCTTTCCTTGACTGCTCTTTTGTTTGTTTTGTCTTCATTTTGGACTGATTTCTGGCTTGATTATGGACTTCGATTATACTTTGGGTTGCAGTTTGGTTCTGGACTCTGATTTGGCTTGACTTATAGACTAACTTGGACTTTAGAGATGGATTTCTTTTTTGGTGTTGGTGGTTCAGTTTAGTTGTGTTGCTTGACAATGGCTTCATCAGCGTCTTTTAAAAAATGCGATTTCCCTGAGAAAGATAGCAATTTGTGCTACCGTTATGCCTGGGGGAAGGTCATAATGTGTGTGGGGGGTCTGTTCTCATTGTCAAGCATTCACTCCACAGATGCACAAGAACTGATCTTTGAGGTTCAGAACTCTTCTGTGGGAAAATGCTTTGAAGGCTGTTAACAAAACAGAGGAAAATAAGCTGCTCCACAAGGCCTCTTCTGGAGTTGCATAAGGGGAGTTTGCCGGTACCACTTTGGTCTTCCTTGGCTCCAGTGCCTTCAGTTCTTCTGTCTGTGTGGCAGTGAAGAGGTCTTCAAGAATCTGCAGCCTCTTGGCTCAAGGATGCTTGCGACTGTCCCACTTCATAGTCTGCCACTTGATCCAGGATAGCATTGATACCCAGCAGATCAGTGTGGAGGCTTCTATTTCAGTATCAAGGCACTAGGTGGAGAAGTGCCACAAGAAAAAAGTGAAGAACACTGAAGGAAGCTGGCCTTGGATTCAGCATTCACTGTCTGAAAGACCTGAGTGATCCCCGCAGCCTATCTTGGTGGAGCCAGTGCTGGAATGGAAGCCTTCGATATCGATCTCCATTGAATCCAGGTGTTCATCTCTCTGCATTGAACCTCCAGCCTGTGAGCCAGTGTAGGAAGACTCTGCACAGGCCATGCAGGTCAGTACCGTGTCTGAGGATGAGATCATTGAGTTCTCTCCAAGAGTGCTGGAGAGATCCTCACCTTTGGATCACACAAGGTGGTCTCTTCCATCTCCTCTACCAGCAAGGGATGTTCCTCCTCCATCAGTTCGTCCTGCTTCTCAAAGTCATCTCTTGATTTCCAGATTGTAATCCTGTAGCTTCTGAGGAAAGGTGTCATCTTCATCAAGATCCACAGTCCTTGGTCAAGGTCTCCACTGAATTGCTGATATTGCTGTGAGTCTGAGCGCCATTGGCATAGACTGGATTTCGGGTGATACCGCTGTAGGAATCTGGAGAAGCACAGAGCCTATATGATATAATTGGTATGGATGCTCTCTGTTTCTGGAGTTTGCTTATGAAGAGGAGTTTATGGAGGACTGGTATCACCCCAGGAAGTTGATCCTCACTATGATCCTTGCTGTTATTACTGGGGATGATATTGCCTTAATACTGAGCAGGCCACGGTCTCCAGCTCTGAGCAGCATGAGCCAGCATGGGGTTTGATGCAGTCTAAGCCTTTTACACATCACTTGCCTCCTGCTTTACCCCGCGATCCTGACTGTTGGTGCTGTCTCTGGAGCCTAGAGCAACACCACTTCCGTCTGCTTCCATCTGGGTGAAAGATTCATAAGGGAGTCATTGGAGTCTGAGGAGTTAGACTTGGAATCTTTGTTAGCCTTCTTCTGGCTTCAACAGATGTGTCCCCTCCAACGGTTCTGGGTGAGGATGACTCCACCTCACCAACTGATGAGGTCAGGGCCTTTATGGGCCAGTTGTTGAGGATGGCAAAGACTGTGTACTTGGACCAAAGCAGCCAGAAACCAAATCTTCTGATCATGTGTATAGACAGATCCTATTGAAGATGCTAATGCACAATCCCTCTGCTGCCTTCCCTTCTGAAAGTGTCATGGAGGGCCTGCGGTTTGCCATCAGTGATATAGTCTACATCTAAGAAAATCATCAAGTTGCATTGTGTTGTTGAAGCAGGATCAGAATTGGCCTTTACCCCCAAACCCCAAATTTGATCATCATGGAAGTGACCCAGTTCAAGTCCTTGAACTTCATCAACAAGCCTTCTTGTTTTCAATACCCATTGGTTAAAAGCGTTCTTGAGTGTTACATAATTTTCATCCTGCAGTGTTGAGTCTTTCTGCGCTGTGCTGGTGGGCAGGCAAGGGTTAGAGATCTCTGATTAGAGGCTTTTATTAGCAGCCACAGCTTAAGTTCGTAATAACTTGTTAGCAAATTACCAGTCGTCGTTTTGCAGTCTGAGTCCATAGTAAGTCCAGAGCAATAGTCCGGTAGTGAAGTCTGTACACAAGGCAAAGGTCAGGGTTTCTAGGAATGTGAGCAGGGAATCTGAATGTAAATTGGGTTGCTTCCAGCAGTAGGAATGGTTGCTTGCAACAGCTAATTCCCATTTTGGTTCCTCTTTATATAGACTGAGTCTCTCCCAGCTGTTTGCCTAATTAATGAGTCCTTACTGTATAAATTCTCAGACTTCTGGGGTCTCCGTTTTCTGCCTACACTGGCTGCCATAAGTATCGTCCCTCTCACGTCTCTGTGTTGTGGCTGTTGGGAAAGCTCCTATCTGGGTCCTGGGATGGGGGCATGACACCATCACCTCAATGGAGTTTGGATTTGGTCCTCTTTCAACTCTCCAGGAAACCTTTTGAGCCAATGGCATCCTGAGATATTCAACTACAGTTGTCTGTCCACTTTCTTGAGAGTTCAGGGCACAGAATCCTGGCAAAAGTGAGAAAACTGTGAATAATTCCCCCCTTGCTCCTCCCATTCCCTTCTGGGGCTCCCCTTATTCCCATTTCTGTGCAAAAGGGAAGGGAGTGGGGGCTGGGGAAAGCTTACACCAGCCTTTCTTTCCCCCTCTGGAGCTCCCCCTGCCATTCCTGTGCATTTTGTCCAGGTGCTGAGAACTTTTGAGAGCCTTCCCCTAGCTCCAATTTCTTTCCATTTTGCCTAGGCACAAGTTCTCTGCACCAGGGCAAAATGCACAGGAATGGCAGAAGGAGCTCTGGAGGGAGGAAAGGACGGTTGGTGAAAGCTTTCCTCTACCCCTGTTGTCAAGGTCAGAGACCTGGGCGGTGAGCCAGCCCAGAGAAGGGAGTGTGAGAGCCAGCAAAGTCCAGCCAGGAGGAGACAAGCAAGCACTTTACACAAGGGAGTTCATTTACCAGAGTGTCAAGCAAAAGCTGTAGTCTAAGTTCCATAAGGCAAGGGTCAAGAGATCAATTCAAGGCAGCAGGAACCAGGTGCTGGGAGCAAGGAACAGGCAAAAGGAGGGCTTGAAAGAAGTTTGCCACAAGCAAAGGAAAGCTTCCAGGCAGGCAGTTATATAGCCCAAGACACAGGTGTGGCTAGTCACTGCTTCTTGAACTTAATCAAGGAAGCCTCCCTTTGCTCAGCTCTGTTGAGTCTCAGCCTTGTTTGTGGGCTGATTGGCGCAGGCTCCAAACCATCTTCAGAATCGGATCCCTGTTGCCCTAAAGGAGCAAGCAGAGGAATGTCCAAGCCTGCTTGGTCCATGGCAGCAGGGGGAGCTCTTCAGCTGCAGGACTCATCTCCATCCAGAGCCACAGGGACCAACAGCTGCTGCTTGTCATCAGCATCTCTAACAGGGACTTTAATTATCACACCTGTTTCCCTTCCATTTTGCATGGGAAGGGAAAGGACAGAGCTCTGGATGCAGGACAGGAGAGCTGATGTGAGCTTTGCTCGCCTTCCTTTCCATTTTGCATGGGAAGGGGAAGGAGAGAACTGTGAAGGCAGGAAAGGAAGACTCATGCAAGCTTTCCCCAACCCCTATCCCCTTCCATTTTGCCTTGGTGCAAGTTCTTTGCACTGGGGCAACATGCATGGAAATAGGAAACAGAGAATGGGGGAGAGGCATATGCGTTAGTGAATAATCAAATTTGCGAATGTCAAACCTATGAATGTGGAGGGAGAACTGTACTAACCTGGAAGATGGCTTTCTTGGTGGCGGTGGCATTGGCTAGAAGAATGGGAGAACTGCATACCCTTAGAGGAGATTTGCCTTACCTGCAGTTTCACAGAGACAAGGTAGTTCTCAGACTGGACATTTGCTTTCTACTGAAAGTTGAAACAGCCTTTCATATGAATCAGAACATTGTCTTACTGGCATTAATGCTGACCCTGCCCTCCATTGTCTTAACATTCAGTGGGTGCTGGCATTCTTTGTGGACAGGACAGGTTTCTGCAGATCCCAAAGACTTTGTGTATTATTCCTCGCAGAAGAAAGGACTGTCAGTTTCTCACAGCACTTCTTGAAGTGTGTTGTTTCTACTATTCACCTGGCTTATGAACTTGTGAAGCAATAGTCTCCAGCTGATGTGCTCATCCACTCCACTGGAGCTATGCCTTTCTGAGAGGTGTGCCTTTGGAAGACATATGCAGAGCAGCTATGTGGTCACAGCCTTTGACCTTCATCTTTCACTACAGAATGGAGCAACGTCCAGGTCTGAAGCTGCATTCAGGACAAAGGTGCTGTTTTCTTGTGTTGACAGTCCCACCTCCTATGGTGAGTAGCTTGCTGGTCCCCATTTGTATGAGTCACAAGGACTACAAAAAAGAACAGGTTGTTTATCTGTAACTGTGTTTCTTTGAGTGGTCATCTGTGAATTCACACAACATCTGCCTTTCTTCCCCTCTTTGTGTGCTGCTCTCCTTAGCTCCTACGTCAGCGTGTGGGGAAATGACAGGTATAAGTATATCAGTTAAGTCTTTAGTGGTCTCTCCAAGTGCATGTTAGTTTTGGATGTGTGATTTTCATTATGTTGTTAACCATGGAAGATCATGTTATGCTTGGTTTCAGTGGTTCTTTGTGCTAGAAAGATATGCCTTTTGTATCTTTTGCAGTTGTTAGAATTTGGTTCGTTGTCCTGAAGTAATACATAAGGTTCTGGCTAGATAATATTTTTGGGGATTGTGTTGGAGTAGTATTTTCCCCTCCTTAATTCCTTTCCCATGTATTTGTTGAATGCCGATGATGTGCTTGTGAACATTTGAGATAATGAGAACAGTTTCTACCTTTCTATCAGGACAATTTCTGCCACTTTATTTCTTCCTTTCTAGGAGGAAGGATAAACATATTCCACAGCATGGTAGTAATATGTAGGGGAAGTCCCTGCCTTTCGATGCACTGTTATCTAATAATTCATTCTTTCAGTGCTTCCAGATTGAGGGGGAAAGGTACCAAGTTAGCTGAGAGACTTTACAAGCAGCACATGTGCAGTTAGTCCCAAGTGAACCTGTATAAGTCTTTCATGTTTCCTAGAGTAGGTGGGCTCTGCTTTTTGACCACATCTGCTTTCTGATATTGCTCTGGTCCCTAACCTGTCAGATAAGTGGGAGAGACTTGTATTTATAATTGTCCCTGTCAGGGATGTTCATCATTTCTGTCTTATGAAATGAGGCACTCCAAATGGGGAAGGGAATTCCTGTGGTATCCAGGAAACCTCTGGTTTTGAGGGGACTCCCACACACATACCTCAATAAAAATAGTAGAGACCATGGGGTGCATATACTGACCTCCCTCATGGTCCTTCATTTAAAAATGGATGGCAGAGAGCAACATGCAGGTGTGAACAATCAGTTGGCCTGGGTGAGAATTCAGTTGAGGTGAAGCAGGTGGCTTGCTTCCTTTCAAACTGAGGCCTAAAGTGTGGAGAAGGCACTGGGTATTCCTTCTCTGAACAAAAGAACTGGGTTTTCCTTCTTTAAACTATGAGGCAGATTTTGAAAGCTACTTAATGGCTGAAGAAGAACTTGGCCCCTGAGTCAAAATCTCCAGCATCTGACCCTGTTTTACTGACTTGTTTGTCATGGGAGCTCACATACATCCTTCCTCTCTGAGACTAGAAACATCTACCCTCTCGATTCATTAATCAATTAGGAAGCGGTGTTGGCAGGAAGGGGCAACTCTACTTGCCATGAAGGCAGGAGAGCATTCTTTGAAACAGAAATTGGCAGTGCTAGTCTTGGATCCGTTCATCTTGCAAACAGTGGGATGTGAGGCATCCAAGTGAGGGGAGAAGGCAAGTATTCTAAAGCTGTATTCACTGTCATTTTGTGAAAGTACAAAAAAGTTATTTATCTTTGGGATTTATCTACAGCACTCTTGTTCGCACTCCTGCTACTATAGTTACTTTCAACAGCAAACAATGAGTGTGAGAGGTAGGGTGAGGAAATATCGAGTGCTGAGATGTTATTTTACCTTACATAGGAAAAGAGAAAAACTTGCCATGTGATGAGGGGAATGTTCAATAGCTTTTAATAAAAAAGGACAATGCATTATTAAAAGATGACCTAGCTAAGTCATCATTCTTCCCTTCACTCCCCTTAAGCACATCAACGTAACCTGTAATGTGGAAGCCAGAAATATGTGTTTTCTCTCTCTCTCAATATCTCTCAAAAAATAAAAAAAATAAAAATCAACTGACTAATTTTGGGAATCAAATTTTTCCATATTGTTTTAAACTTTTATATAAGGACACCTCAAGAAGTTTTCAGAGAATTACTTAGGAAGATACTTACAAACCATTACAATGTATGTAATGTCTGAAACCGTTCTTAAAAATCAGTAATTAAAAAAGAACAATGCCTTCTTTTGTTGTGAGGAGCAAAAAAGAAAAGGAATAAAGGAAGTATTGGATACTGTTTAGACTAGAATTCTGCATATT
This sequence comes from Ctenosaura bakeri, assembly GCA_948474755.1. Classification (NCBI taxonomy): domain Eukaryota; kingdom Metazoa; phylum Chordata; class Lepidosauria; order Squamata; family Iguanidae; genus Ctenosaura; species Ctenosaura bakeri. The sequence goes on from CAOLHI010001361.1 coordinate 386,970, forward strand.
TTAAAACTGATTGTGGTATTTTGATCTTAGAATATATACTTAGTGTAATTGTAGAATATATACAGTGTTTGGAAGTAAGTTTCAATCTGTTTAGAGGGTCTTACTTTCATGTAAACATGCTTAAGATTGTAAGGATGGTGTTTTTTTTTAATTCTGTGGACTTAAACCTGTGCTTGTGACCTAGGATATCATACCATAATGAGAGATTCTGAACAGTGAGTGTTGAAGAGGCAATGATTATGTATTCTCTGTGTTTATGCTGGGGACAGACATTGCATAAGCAAACAAAATTTTGTCAGTCATGTAATAGATAGTAAGAGCAGGACATGGGAAATCTCATACTATCTGTTGCTCTGGATATTTTAGATTACAATGGCAAGAGCTAGTTTATAGCTGGGGTTCTCTTGTGAGCTATCCCTGTTAATGCTAATGTAATTATAGGCAAATTAATCAGTTTGTTTTAACAAAGGATTGCCAGTTTAGGAGATGTCTGATTATTCTATAATCTTGGAAACAGATGTATATTTGCACTAGCAGCATATCATGGTGAATTGTATTTAAAGGCATGGAGGACAATTTTAAAATCTGGTAGCGTTTACCCAATGAAAGCAGCAGATTTTGAAACAGCTTGAGGCCTGGTAAGACTAAAGCTATAATCCTTTGAAGTAAGTTCTGTTGAAAATAAATGGATTTTACAGCTATGATATTAGAATTGCATTTTGACCAGCTACACTTTAGGTCTGTGGATTGCATTTGTCTGTTATTGCCTTGAATCTGAAAAGAAACCAATTGTTTTTTAAACCATACCAAATTCAGAGAACATAGTTGATTAATTTCACTGGGTCTACTCTAGGTATAACTAACAATAAATTAGACAAAATTTGTTTTTGATATAATCTTATAAAATAACTCAGCTGGCAAATAAATATAGGAGTAATTGATCTAGTCAGAATTGTGTGTCAGGAGCAGAATGATGTATGGTATGCTCCCCTTCCCTCTGAGTGTAGAAAATCCTAATTTTTTAATGATGGTTAAATTTTGGTCAGAAACTATTCAAAGGCGGGGAATCAAACGAAGGGATAAGGACATCTTAAGGTATCTCTACTTTGAGGGACTCAAAGAAGCTTACAAAATATTAACACCAATACAGATTAAAAACATAAAAACATCAGTTATATACGTTATGTAAGAACAATTAAACAATCTATAAAATTGAAACTATTCAAAATTTCATTGAAAGACTTCTTTAAAAAAATCATCAAAATGCCATTATGGTCAATTCCCAAAAGCCTCTATAAAGAAATTTTGATTTGTTGGTGGAAGGAGAGCAAGGAGGGAGCCTCATTAGACAGGGAGCTCCAAAGCTTCAGAGCAAGTACTTGAAGAGGCTTCTGTCTTGTTCCTACCAGACATGCCTGGGAAGGTGGTAGAACTGAGAGAAAGGCCTTCCTCAGAGATCTTAGACATACATGTAGATATGATCCTTCAAATAGCAGGACCTGAGCTGTATGGGACTTTACAGGTCGTAAACAGTGCTTTGAATTGTGTCCTGGAAATGGAGTAGCAGTGAGTTTATGTATTGGAACAAGAGAATCATAGAATCATAGAAATGTAGAGTTGGAAGAGACCACACGAGTCATCTGTTTCCTGCCTCTAGCCCCAGTTAACAATTTGGCTGCAACTCTTGGGGCTGACTGCATTTTTCAAAGATAGCTCCACTTAGCACTTATTTATAATAATATGTATACAAGGCATGTGTCACCATGGCCGGTTCAGGCATCTCCACAAAGAAAAACTCCATGATTTTGTAATTCTTATAGGAAAACTAAGAGCCTTTATGCACCTTACCTTCGTTGCGGCGGTGGGGGGCAGCGCTCGCCGCTCACGGCAGCCCTTCTGTCTCCCGCAGCTGTTTGCCGGTCGCGGAACGCCCCGCCCCTTCCTTCCGCAGTGCAGTCTGGGAGCTGTAGGCTGCGCTGGGGGAGGAAGCGCGACCGGCCTGGCTTGTTCAACGCACTGCATGCAGGTAAGTGCACAAGGGCCCCAGGAACATTACGCGACTGCACAGTATTTTCGGCTTAGAGCCGAAAATAAGAAAATGCGTGCACATCCCGCTTTAGGCTCATGAGCGTCGCGTGAATGGGAGTGCGTCGTATGGACCAACGTTCCCATTCACGCGATGCTCAAGGGGCCCTCGTGCTACAGAAACTGCGTGCGAAAAGGGCCTAAGATTTGTAATATTGTAATAGTATAGCAATATAATAAGAAGCATATTATAATCATATAATAAATATTAATATTATGTCCCACCTTTCTTCCCATATAGGAGAATATTATAATGTGAGGAGTGGGATATATATGTTTAATAAATAAATAGGCATTAGAAGTGGAAAAAGTGAGATTTTGGTGTATTTAAAGGGCCACCTAGTGAGTTAATGGTAGGGCAGAGTTGGATGAAGTGCAGCCAGGGGGTCTCATGCTCCTCCAGCTGTTTCTCCCCCCCTTCACCTCCTCTAGGTTCCTCAGACTGATCTTTTCTGGTTAAAAAAGGGGGATGAATTACTTCTCCTGAAGTGTCTGGGAGTGGCAATTCTCATTTTAAATAAATTGCAAGATTCTCCTGCACTGTTTAACATCTCAAATTATTCATTCTTCAAAACTAGAGTTAGACTTACAGCTACTTCCATATATATATTTGTGTGTGTGTAACATGTATGTATTTGAAAGCAGTTTTTTGTGCCTTCTGCAACCCCCAGAGGGTCCCAGGGGCAGGGAATTGGCCCCCGGGCCCATTACATATTCCATTACTGTGTTGAAGTCATCAAACAACTGCAGAGGAAAAAGACGATAGAATTCTCTTGCTCATTTTGCTACTGGCTGAAACAATTGGCCTTACTACAAACACTTTTTCGTAGCTACCCCACTCAGGATTTATCTGCATCTTTTTGCCACTGTAACAGGACAAGTAGATCTGTCACCCCAAACAAACTTTGATGGCTCATTTTAATAGATAATAGCAATTCTTTCTCTCCCATTAGAACTACCCCCCTTATATCCATTAAAGAAACCTTTAGAAAAATTAAATCATTTTGGCTTAAGTCAGATTTGATAGAAAGTTTTTGAGATTTATTAAAGAGGAAGAAAAAGATTAATTTCAAGAAAGATTAGCTAAGCTTAGCTACCTGTCTTTTTAAAGAGAGTTTGACTAAAAAGTCATTTTTACTTTTAAATAGAGGAAAAAACCCTACTCTAGCTCATTATAATTTTGTAGAATAGAATTTTGTGCTGAGACCTTTAGGCCTACTTGGATAAGGTAAAAAAAATCAAGTAGGAAATTTTAAAAAGGAAAAACAGAAGTTTTCTCTATCTACACTACTGACTTGTATTAGAGCTGATATCCTTTGTGGAGGGGCACACAAAAAGGAGTAGGCTAATAGGTTGACCAAAATAAAGAGATACAGAGAAAAATACAAGTGTTCCTCTTATTTTACAGGCTAGGGACCAGAGCACTGTCAAAAAATGGAAATTGCCAAAAAGTGGAATTTTTATACAGACTGAACAAAAAGATGGTGCCCTGTAGTAGTCATAGCCCTGTAGGGGTCAGCAGAGAACTTCCTTTCCTCCCTCCTTTTGCACAGGGCTGACTGGGGAGGAATTAATTCTACCCTGGGCCTTTCCACACTACACTGTTATAGTGCTATTATTCCACTTTCAACAGCTATGAAATCCTGGGGTTTGAAGTTTAAGCAGAGGCATTTAGAATTCTCAGCCAGAGAGCTCTTTGGCCTCAGTAAACTGCAAACCCCAGAATTCCACAGGATGTTGAAAATGGAATAGTAGCACTATAACAGTGTAGTGTGGAAAGGCCCTGTCTGGCTAGCTTGGGAAATGCAAGTAAAAATATCTCTGACAAAGGGTTTACATAGCCTCCCTCCTTCCATCTCACTTGTTTCCAGTATTTGTGTTGGGTTTGTTTGTTGGTGGGGGCTTTCGTCTAACTCCTCCCACCAGGTGCTTTGGTATTTGCGTAGCGGGTGTCAGGAACTGCCAGAGAATTTTTTAGAAAATCCAGCTACTCTTAGTGGATGCTTTGAGGAAGAAGGTTGATTGGGTCACACTGCGCGTGGTACAAGATCTTTCCTTGACCAAAGAGGAGGTGCTTTCTTCAGTGTTGGATCTTATGCAAGACCTCAGCTTGAGGCCTGTGTGGGAAGTTGAGAAGACCTCTGACAACAGGGGCAGGGAAGATGTGAGAATGGAGGTGGTTTTTAAAGGATGAAGAGAAGGTCTGCTTGATAAGTATTCTTGGGAGTTGCCTTGAAAAGGTGTATGTGTTCCAATGAATGCCCAGAACTGAGTGAAGAAATATTCTGTTCTCAATTGGGAGAAAAATCAGCAATGTCATTTAAAAAATAAAATAAAAATTAACATACTAACATATATTTATCTATAATAGAGAGTAAGATAACATTACAAGGGAAGACATAAAACAGAAAAATACCAAACTATGGTCACTTTTTGACCATCCACTTTTTGGACTCTTTTCAATTTCAATTTTCGACTTCAAAGTTGAAAGAGTGGACCCTGGATCGAAAGAACACTACAGGTCTATAATTTACAATGGCCGAAAGAGTGCATGATTGAAAAACAAGTCATCAAAGAGCGAGGCACTTGTGTATTTCTCTACTCAAAAGAGCACTGATAATTATTATTGGATTATTATATTTACAACTTACTAATCATACTAAGGTATTGTGAGATACAGATATAATAGTTTTTATGCAGCGGTTCCCTGAAGCCTGAACATTATTTCAAAGGTTCCTTCAGGGTAAAGAGGTTAAGAAAAGCCGCCCTAGATAGTGATGTTCTTGGTTCTAAAGTTAGGTGTTTGTTTGGAAACGAATAGTGATAAAACTAAAAAACTAAAAACTAAAGTGATAAAACTATTGATAATGATCAAAACTAGCAATAAAAAAATCCAGTACTCTATGACACAGTCCTCCCAAATCTACTTCTGTGTCACCATTTCAGAGAGTCAGCATGTTCTTTTAATATCCTTTGACCTTTGCACTGCTACAGTAGTTTTTTTTTAATATGTGGTCTTGATTGTTTTACACCATTTTGAGAAATCTTATATTACTTCCATATAGTATATAATTTTGTATGATGCTGATATCCTCAGATTGCTCAGTCTGCTACAAGTCCTGGTTCACCATTAAGCTGTAGAATCTAAACAGTGAAAGCAACCAGTTATATAGTATTTTAAGCACATGGGACTGGCCATACTTACACATTTTTTGCAATTGTAAGGTCTTGGGATAAGGATGCAAGTTTTTCAAAGTAATGACTTGGGGGTGCTCTCTCTGTTTCCATATTGTTAGTCCAAGATTTTGAGTCCGCTGGTTTCTGCTCTGTCATCTCTTCACTGATCAGTCATTTCAGTGCAGTATTTGGTATGCTTCTCTGGCTTTTGGACATAGATATCCTCTTAACCATAGATTATCTTTAGTAAGCCCAGATAAACTTCATTGATTTAAATAGTGAGTCTTGTCTTCAAAGAGCTTCATAGTCCCCTTGAAAAGCATGAGTGTTTGGGTTGTAACTAACATTGTCACCAGAAAGTTTTATCCCAGTGAAGGTAGGATACTTGTGCAGGTTGTTAAAAGGCATTTGGTAGTTAAGTCAAGATCAATGGTCATTTATGTTCTTAGAAACAAATCATACATGATTAGATTGTTTACTTAATCTAATCATCCTGCATGGATGGTCTCTCCCTCTAACCATTCTGTTTTAGTGTTACTCCAAAATATGAGTGCCTTAGGGGTTCACCCGCAATGTCAGTGTCTCCAGGTGACAATGAGGAATGAATTAGCTAAATTAAGATACCTATGAGAGGGGGTGACCTAACGATATCTTCCGCCAATGCTTATGGAGTCCTCACAGGAAAGAATCAGCCATAGATTCCAAAATAAGCTGAAATGTTTTTTAGTAAAGAGTTTAGTCATGCATGCTAAAGATTCAAGAACTCACACACTTGCATGAGAGCTAATTGAAGGATAAAGGGAGGAAAGTTGTTGATAGTGGAGTTTTGGGGAATAGGTGATAATTTACAGAGAGCAGTGAAGAAAGCAGCAATGCGGCTTAGGCTTGTGCCTAAAGACAGTACTAGTTTGTGAATCAGAGTGACAGTGTGGCATTCTGCAAATGAGATACTGTGTCTGACTGCCAAAAATGGAAGGGTTTTATACCCAAAATTTGCCTGGAGGGCAAGGGTGTGAATGGTTCTCTGACCAAGCAAACAATGGAGTGTGGATAATAGGGTTCAGACAGAGTTAATGGTCTTAGTGTTAGGTGACAAAGATTTAAT